>CM033752.1:27141954-27741954 GCA_019671005.1 Hibiscus mutabilis
CACAATTGCATAGGCACTTTCTTTTATTTTTCTTGTTTAAAATTCAAAGGGCTAACAAACTTTGGTTTTGCATTGGTATATGACCAGTATGCGAGACCGACTTCACCGTAATATCCCTTTGATCCGTAAATCGAACGAACCTTACAAAGACTTAGACGAAGGATAAGAGAAGCAATGGCAAATCAAGACGGGCAATATTAATCAAGATGTTCGAAAGCAGAGGAGGAGTGATTCTTGCACGAAAATGAACTATTCGAGACTATCTTGAAGAAGATCTTGATGGACTTAACCCAGATTTGTCGCACCAAATTGAAGCCGCCACTTTGAGTTGAAACCGGTAATGTTTAATATGATCAAAACAATAGGTCAATTTGGAGGCTCAAAGAATCAAGATGCACGACAACATCTCAAATCTTTCCTCGAGATTTGCAACTCGCTCAAGATACACGTAGTCACCCCGATGTCTTACGATTAAGATTATTCCCCTATTCACCGAGGGATAGGGCGAAAAGCATGGCTAAATAGCATTCCCGCCGGATCCATAGCATCTTGGACTGATCTTTGTCGTGATTTCCTTGCTAGATTTAATCCTACAAATTTAATCGATAAGCTTCAGAACAACATTACTTCTTTTCGGCAAAGAGGATGATGAATCCATGTACGAGGCTTGGGAGCGATATAGAGAACTTCTACACAAATGCCCTCTACACGGATTCCTCGTGTGGACTCAAGTAACAATGTTTTACAACGCCGTGAATACACCAACAAGGATGATGCTAGATGCATCGGCAAACGGCATACTCCTAGATAAGTCGCGGAGGAAGCAATGCAAATTTTAAACAGGCTGGCCAAGAATGACTATCAATTCCCATCTACTAGAAGAGGAGGAGTTAGACGCTAAGCCACAATACATGAACTAGGATCATCGATTCAATTTCGCACAATTGGCCGCTTTAACCAAGATGGTCCGAACATGCAAAAAACCAAACAACACACATGAAGTCAAGGTAATGGATTCTTTTTGTGAGTTATGTGGTGATAACCATAATTCTTCCAATGTATACAGAATCCGAATCTAGCTTCTATGTGGGGAATTACAATCGGGCAACAACATGATGTCCAATACATACAATCCAGCTTGGAAGAAGCACCAAATTTTCATGGAGTAATCCCAACAATGCTCTAAACCGTAACAATCAGAATGCACAAGCATCGGGATTCCAAAGAGAGAATATGCCACAAAGAATGTATGCCGCAAAGAACAACCGACGACGACATCTAGTTCTTTGGAAAATTCTCTAAATGCTTTTATGATGAAAACTGAATCGTATATGGTCGAGAATAGTAATTTCATAAAAAGAACTGATGCTTTTATTAACAGACCGAGATGAGATTGCAAAACCAAGAGGCGGCAATCAAATCATTGGAAAATCAAGTCGGACAGTTTGCTCAAAATCAACACCGCACCACAAGGAGGTTTACCTAGCGATACTCAAGTCGCAAGAGGAACTGCCATGAGCAATGTAAGGCAATCACCACCAGTAGTGGCCAACAACTTAGAGAGATTCAAACCCGCTCGTTAAACAAAACTCCACAAAAAGATCAAGACGAACCTAGCGGCAAAGCCTCGGATGCTGAACCAGAATTGCCGCGCAACGGCAATAAACATGCCTCGGCAAATCGACGACGACGCCACGGCATCTTGTGATAAGCATGCCTCGGCAACCCAGTTGATAACGATCGGCAACTCCGGATGTCCCGTAATGCCGTCAATCAGGTTTCAAACCAATGAAAAGATCGAAGATATCCGACTTCCACCACCATTCCCACAAAGGTTGAAGCGACAAAAGCAAGAATACCAATTCAAGAAGTTTCTTGATATCCTAAAGCAAGTCCACATCAACTTGCCATTGGTGGAAGCAATTGAACAAATGCCAAACTATGCCAAGTTCCTTAAAGACATTGTGTCCAAAAGAACAAGGCTAGGAGAGTTTGAAACTGTTGCCATGACAGAGGGATGCATGGCAATGTTGCACAATCGTATGCCACCAAAGTTGAAGGATCCCGGAAGTTTCACAATACCCTGTTCTATTGGAAATCACTATGTCGGGAAAGCACTATGCGACCTAGGGGCTAGCATAAACTTGATGCCTAAATCGGTTTTCCGTAAACTAGGAATCGGAAGGCAAGACCTACAACAGTTATGCTGCAGCTAGCCGACATCCTATGTGCATCCAGAGGGAAAAATCGAGGACATACTGGTAAAAGTTGATAAATTCATTTTTCCCGCTGACTTTATTGTTTTGGATTGTGAAGCAGATGAGCAAGCACCTATCATTCTCGGGAGACCATTCCTAGCGACAGGGAGAACCTTGATTGATGTTGAAAAGGGAGAACTCACAATGAGGGTGAATGACCAGCAGGTAAAACTAAATGTGTTCCAAACACTAAGGCATGCCGATGATCCGTAAGAATGCCAACTACTTCATGCCACGGCAGAGTTTAACTTCGATGAGGAATTTAGTTGCCTCGGCAACTACATCGCCGATCAAGAGGAACTGAGAGGAGTATGAAGAACCGGTCGATGAGGAACAACCAGAAGAGGCAAATTGGCTAGTCAATCGACCAGGTACATACTTTGAACCACCGGACTACTCGTAAGGAAGGTAAGATCGAAAAACCCTCTATCGAAAATCCACCAATTCTTGAGTTGAAACAATTACGATCAATCAAATATGTATACTTAGGGATCGATAATACATTACCTGTAATTATTTCCTCTAAGTTACAACCTGAAAGCAGAAAAGAAGCTGATCAACATGTTGAAGCTACATAAAAAAAAGGCAATAGGGTGGACAATTGCCGACTTGAAGGGAATTAGCCCGGTGTGCATGCACAAGATCTTGTTGGAAGATGATCACAAACCTTCAATTGAGGCCCAGAGGAGACTAATCATGCCATGAAAGGGGTTGTAATGAAAGAAATCATCAAGTGGCTTGACGCCGGCATTATATACCCTATCTCCGATAGTACGTGGGTAAGTCCGGTACAATGTGTGCCAAAAAGGGAGGTATAACAAAGGTAAGCAATGAAAATAATGAACTTATCCCAACCAGATCTGTGACCGGTTGGAGGGTTTGTATGGACTATCGAAAGCTAAACAAAGCCACTAGGAAAGATCACTTCCCATTACCCTTTATTGATCAAATGCTTGACCGCCTTGCGGGTAAACCCTTTTACTATTTTCTTGATGGTTATTCAGGTTACAATCAGATTGCCATAGCACTGTAAGATCAAGAAAAGACAACCTTCACATGCCCCTACGGTACTTATGCCTTCCGAAGGATGCCGCTCGATTGTGTAACGCCCGCAACCTTCCAAAGATGCATGATGGCGCTCTTTTTCGCATACATGGTCAAGACTTCCTTGAGATCTTCATGGATGATTTTTCGGTTTTTGGTAATGACTTCGACGGCTGTCTCGGCAATTTAGAGAGGGTGTTGGCAAGATGCGAAGAAACAGATTTAGTCCTCAATTGGGAGAAATGCCACTTTATGGTAGATGAAGGAATAGTGCTCGCCATAAGATTTCATCCAAGGGAATTGAAGTAGACAAAGCCAAGGTGGATGTGATCGAGAGATTACCCCACCAAATTCGGTTAAAGAAATTCAAGTTTTCTGGACATGCAGTTTTTACAGAGGTTCATTCATAATTTTTCTAAAATCACTAAACCTTTGTGTAATCTGCTTGAACAGATAAAGTCTTCGATTTTGATGATTCTTGCACTCAAGCATTCAAAACCCTAAAGAAAAAGCTTGCCTCGCACCCATTATCGCTCCACCGTATTGACGCTACCTTTTGAGCTCATGTGTGATGCAAGTGATTTCGCAAAGAGGAGCAGTCCTAGGCCAACGCACAGGTAAGACCTTCCATGTGATATACTACGCTAGTAAAACTCTTAATGATGCTCAAGTGAATTACACAACAACGGAGAAAGAGTTACTAGCTGTAGTTTTCGTATTTGACAAGTTTCGATCCTATTTAATTGGTACAAAGGTAATTGTTCATACGGACCATTCGGCAATCAAATACTTATTTGCTAAAAAGGATGCTAAACCTCGTTTGATTCGTTGGATATTACTTATCACGTTTGGAACGCAATAGGGAGAAGGACGTGGATCTAGAGATATGCGATGCATTCCCGGATGAACAAATTCTAATTGCCTCGGCAACCCTCAACGCCTCGGCAGCCCATGACGCCTCGGCAACCATGGATGCACACGCCTCGGCAACTCTCGACGCCGCAGCAGTCTTTGACGCACACGCCTCAGCAATTTTGGGAGCAGACACTACGGCAGCACATGCCTCGGCAATACCCTGGTACGCAGATTTAGTTAACTTCCTTGTTTGTGGCATTTTTCCGTATGGCATTACTCACCAAGGGAAGAAGCGGTTCCGCCATGATGCTAAGCATTACTTTTGGGACGAGCCTCTTTTGTTTAAACAATGTGCAGATCAGGTTATACGCCGATGTGTCCTCAAGAAGAGCAACAGAATGTACTCCGCAATGCCATTCTTCACCCTATGGAGGACATTTTGGAGGAACTCGTATCACGCCAAAGTCTTGCAATCCGGTTTGTATTGTCCAACATTGTACAAAGATGCCCAAGACTTTTACAAGCAATGTGATCGCTGCCGGAGGAGGACGGCAATATCTCTAGACGACATGAGATGCCACTCTAGAACATCATCGAGGTAGAACTGCTTCGATGTATGGGGATCGATTTTATGGGACCTTTCCCATCTGCATTCGCAACCTCTACATCTTACTCACCGTCGACTATGTGTCTAAATGGGTAGAGGCAGCTGCAGTTCCCAACGACGATTCCAAGACCGTGCAACGATTCTTGCGAAAAAACATATTTACACAGTTTGGGATGCCGAGAGCAATTATCACGACGAGGGCAAGCATTTTGACAATGTACTAATTGCCAAGATGTTGCAACGCTTCGACATATCACACAAGATCGCCACGGCATATCACCCACAAACCAACGGGCAAGCGTAAATTTCCAACCGGAGTTGAAGGGAATACTCGAGAAAGTTGTAAATCCTCAAGGAAGGATTGGTCATTAAGACTAGATGACGACTTTGGGCATATCGCACCGCATTCAAAACACCATTAGGTATGTCCCCTTCCGGCTTGTCTATGGTAAAACATGTCATCTACCGGTGGAAATCGAGCACAAGGCGTCTTGGGCAATCAAGACCGTGAATATGGATTGGGGAAGTGCGGACAAAAGCGCTTGATGGATCTCAATGAGATAGAAGAATTTCGTGCACTCGCCTATAACAATGCACGAATCTACAAGGAGAAAACAAAGCGATGGCATGACAAGAAACTATTGCCACGGCAATTCACGCTAGGGCAACTAGTTCTCCTATTCAATTCTCTGCTAAAACTTTTCCCGGGAAAGCTGAAATCAAGATGGTCGGGACCATTTGAAGTCGTCAAACCATTCTCCCATGGTGCTGTGATAATCAAGTCCATCTCTAACAACCATGAATTCAAAGTTAATGGACAAAGATTGAAGCACTACAATGGTGCCCATGTGGAACGTAACAAGGAAGTGGTCAATTTAGGAGATGCATGAGCATGCCCTCCCTTTTGATATTTTTATTTTTATTTATTTTTGTTTTTGTCGATTAGTTAATTATTTATTTTTCATTTTTTTTTCTGATTTTTTTTATTATTTAATTTTTTTTTCTTTTTTCGATTATTAGTAGTTTTAGGATAGATTTTTTTATTCAAGTTTAAGAATCCTATTACACATCTTTATTTATTTTCTCTATTAGTTTATATTTAATTTTAATCCTTATTTGATTTGTTTTTGAATTGTAGGAAAAGAAGTTCAAGAGAAAGAAGGAATTCTAAACCAAGTAGGAAAACATCTTCAACAAGGAAACTAATGGGCTGAATCTAAGGCTTATATAAAGCCTCCAATTCATCCTAACCAAAACCCCTTTGTCGAAAATTCCTACCAAACCCTAACCCAATTGCCGATTTCCCCTAATCCCACCCACCTATCTTTTCTATAAAACCCATCACCCTTAACCTATTCCTACTTTCTATCTTGCAACTTTTTAGTTTCTTTCCTTTTCTTTGTTTTTACTCACAACCAAGATCATACATGGCATCCAAGATTAAACTTTTAGTTCATCCAAGTTCCTCCAAAGAACCAAGATACAAGAAGTTTGCTACACCGGCGGTTCAAGAAAGATTTCAATCCAAGTTTGAAAGCCGGAAGATTCATGAAGAACAAGGCTTTGAATACTCCAACTCTCATCCAGATTTCGGCCTTGAACCATTCATCTTCAAGAGGATTGCACATCAAAAGTGGCAAATCTTTTGCCATCAACCGGAACCGGGTAACATCTCATGGGTAAGAGAATTCTATGCTCACTCACCTAACCCGGATAATCCTTATGTTTTTGTTCGTGACAAGGCCATACTTATAAGTCCCGAAAGCATCAACACCTTTTACGGACTTTACATTGAGAAGGACGAGCATCAAGCCTTCGTTGACCAAATCAATCCCAAGCAACTCGACAAGGTGCTTCAAGAACTCACTCAACCGGGAACTCATTGGAACGACGGTAAATACAAGGGCACGGTAAATCGCCTCTCGGCTAAAACCCGAGGCAAAACTATGGAATAAGTTTGTTAAAACTTTTTAATGCCCTCCACACACAATACTACCATTGATATACCACGTCTTTTGCTCATACATTCTATTTTGCATAATCGCATCATTAACATTGGAAAAATTATTTGCGATGAGATTTTTGTATGCAGCTCAAAAGATAAGGGTTATCTTTTCTTCCCTTGCTTAATCTCCAATCTTTGCAAGGAGATGCATGTCCCGAGTGAGTCCACCGATGAAAAGGCCCTACCCAAGTCTGGTTAGAATCAAACACTAATCCGGAAGCTAATGGGAGAGGCACCGGGAGATTCTTCAAGGCCTCCAATTGCCACGGCAACCCCTGCCACCGCGAAAATCCCTAATGCCCAAGCACCTAATGCTAGGGCAACTCGGTCATTAATCCCGGGACACTTTGAAGCACTTTTGCACCCATTGGCAAGCCGCCTAAGGCAAATTGAAGATCGGCAACTAATGTTCATGCGGTACATGAAGGAGCACAACAATGCCATCACCCAAGTCATCCTAGAAAAGTACCCGAACAATCGTGTGCCGTTCCCAATCTTTCCCGCCTAGATTCTTGCCCCGACAACCAAGGAATCAGACGCCACGGCAACCAACCCTGACGATGCCCCGACAACCACTGCAAAAGCCAAAGGTAAAGCACCTATGCCCGAATCAACTCCTACGGAATCATTTTCTGATTTTTCAGATTCGGACGAGTCCTCCATTGAACCAATAAAGACCGCACCAATTGAATCCTCCAAGCGAAAAGCCATTGACATTGATGAAGAGGATGATGAGGACAACCCCGTACGAGGATCGATTCCACCACCGGCAACAAGAAAACAACCATCGCATTCAAGCAAGAAAATCAAGACGCCAACTAGAAGGAAACTAATCATCTACGATGACGAACTCTCAGAGTAAGTCCTCGTATGCATTTTTTATTTTTATTGTTATTTTTCGTTATTTTTATGCATGCATTGAGGACAATGCCTCACTCGAGTTTGGGGGGGGATTGTTATTAGTAATTACCATGTTTAGTTACATTAATCTTAAGCATTACATTTAGGATACATAAATTGCTTGCCATGCCTTTAATTGGAACAAGAATTGCTTAGATTTGATGAATATTCAATGATGACTTTACCAATGCACTTAATTGATAGAATTTTTATTCTAGGATAACCATGAAAAACTTAGAATTTTACTATGATGCTAAATTTGATGAAACACTGTTGTGGTTTGATTGATTTAAGGAGTTCTAGTAAACTTAGGTTGATAATTAACTAATTGGGGATTAGAATAAAAATTGGATGAATACTAGAGGTGCCCGAAATTGGCTCTAGCATATGCTAAAAATTAATCACTAGAGGTGCCCAAACGGCTCTAGGAGGCGTTAAATTTTTTTTTACTAGAGGTGCCTCAAACCGCTCTAGTCGATTAAATTAACTTAAGAAAACTAAAAATAAAACACTAGAGGTGCCCAAATTGGCTCTAGTTAAAACATGTTAAAAAGAACCCAATGAAGTAATTTGAAAACCTATTGTTTGCATAGAATCCGAAAAATCAACTCGCACACAACTCCGCACACACTCACAAGCATTATAGTTTGATTCCGAGTAACTCCTCGCTTTTCTGAAAAATAAAAAGCCAATCAAACTTTGTGCCCCGTTCGAAGAATTGAAATCAAGTTCAAAGCTAAGTTTGTGAAAATTTGAAGTCTTGGCGGTAATTATGAGTTTGCATTGCTTGAGGACAAGCAATAGTTCGAGTTTGGGGGTGTGATAAGTGTTCAAAAGTACTATTTTTCTTACCCTTTTTACTCATATTATTATTAGACTTAGGCTCATATTAGTTGCATAGTTAGCCATTCATGCATTAATCCATGTTTCCTTCAATCGTTGAGCTTGATTACATAACTTGGTGATTTTTGTGGAAATAGATGCTGCTTTGGTGTGTTTTTGTGTGTGTATGTGCAGGATCACTTGCCAAAGCAATGCCGAGCTAGTTGCCGTGGCAATGCATGAAGGATATGCCGAGCTAGTTGCCAGGGCAGTGCATGAAGGAGACGCCGAGCCAGTTGCCATGGAATTTGTCGACAAAGACCAAAAGCAATATGGATGTCGAAATTCATGACTTTACAAGCCCAAGATGACATGGAACAAGGCCCAAGCCCAAAGGAATTTGATTGCCATGCAGAGATTAAAGAAGAATTAAATTCCAAGAAGATAGGAGAAGTTCTAATAGGAATAAAATTATAATAAAGAATTATATTCTTTAAAGATAATTTAATTCCAACTCAAACTCCTCCTCAAAGAAGGACTTTGGCCTAGCCCTATAAATAGTAAGGAAATTCGACAAATCAAAGGGGGAGAGCAAGAGGGAATTTCGATAACTCCAAGAGAGGAAGCAGGGGAATTTTCGGCAAGCTTCAGCTTTTCTTCATTGTTCGATTGGGTTCATGCTAGGGATTGTTTATCTTGTGTTTCTTTGGAACCTAGCCATGAACTAAATTTACTTGGCTATGGTTATTGTGTTTTGTGGTTGTGAGAAACTATTGGTTTTTGTTTAGGTAATAAGAGTTTGCACTTTTCTATTTCAAGGTTTATTCATTCTTGATTCTTATTATTTTTTTTTGCGAGTGAATTGGGAGAGGATCTCGTGATTTCATCCATTTATCTAATATCGGGAGAGTTAGATTCAAGAAATGAATGAATATGATCTTTATGCAATCCAATGATGGTGAAGATTAATCCGGCTTAGGAATAAGTTAAGGATTTCAACGGCTAAGAGGAGTGCAAGATTGGTTGTTGTTCACCCTTGATTCACGCAGGGATGTATTATCAAGGCATGCACAAGTAGCTAGAGTTTCGACTTAGGGATAAGAAGAAACCATTGAAGAACGCTCCGCCAACCTTGAAGTTGCTGCCCGATCGCCCAAGTAGTTGCCCAACTAGTCGCCCAAGCAACCATCAATTAGTTGCCAAGGCAACCCCGTTGTAAAGTCGCCACGGCAAACCGAGTTGCCCGTGCACTCTTTTACCAAGACAATCCAATCGGCTATCACACCTCAACTCACGATAACCTAGCCTATCTCATTCATTCGAATTCATCTTTTCTTTTACTTAATTGCTTTCTAGATTAGTTATTAGTTAAAACTTCTATAATCCTTTACTTGTGTTTTTACTTTTTACAGTGCAAGAGACTAGATTCTTGAAGTGGCACCAATCCCTGTGGAGACGATATCTTTTATACTATAACTTGCGACGTGTATACTTGCACAATTGCATAGCACTTATTACGCGCAACACACGCATCCATAATGTTTTCTATGTATCCATGTTGAGGCATTACCATTCCAACCCTTCACATGTTATTCATCTTGAGGAAATGGAGATCAACCCCGACTTGACCTATGACGAAGAGGCAATAAGAGTTCTTGATAGGGGAGTTAAGGAACTTTTCAACAAGTGCATACCCTTGGTGAAAATGTTATGGAGGAACCATGGGGTCAAGGAGGCCACATGAGAGGTTGAAAAAGACATGAAACTTGAGCCTGAGCCTTATTGGGTCGTATAAGATTCTTGAGAGGGTTAGACCCGTGGTGTATCAGCTAGCCCTGCCTCCGAAGATGGCACACATCCATAATGTTTTCTATGTATCCATGTTGAGGCATTACCATTCCAACCCTTCACATGTTATTCATCTTGAGGAAATGGAGATCAACCCCGACTTGACCTATGAGAAAGAGGCAATAAGAGTTCTTGATAGGGGGTTAAGGAACTTTGCAACAAGTGCATACCCTTGGTGAAAATGTTATGGAGGAACCATGGGGTCAAGGAGGCCACATGGGAGGTTGAAAAAGACATGAAACTGCTCTACCCGCATTTGTTCCCAAAAGTTAAATTTTAGGGACAAAATTTCTTTAAGGGGGAGAGTTGTAACGACCTGAATTTCAAAATCCACGTGTCGGTGTGAAGGGCTCAGAGTTTTGGGCTATGTGTTGGGCCTTCGGGTGTTTTAGGAATTACCTTGTGGGCTTTATCCATATTGAGTGGGCTAGAAACTTGGGTTAAAGGGAGATGAGGAAAGGGTATTTGGGTAAACGCTCCTTTTTGAATGAGATTGGCTGAGCCATAAACTAATTAATGGGTTGCAAAAAGAGAGTGGTGACTTTATCCTTGTCCTTTCTCTTCTTCTATCTTCCTCCCCTATTTTTAGTTGGAGAATTCAAGGCAAAGGTGTAATATTTGCTGTGGAGAGTATAAATCCCGGATTGGGGCTTGAGAAGGTTAGATTTAACATCAAAGGATCTATACTTTAAGGTAAGAATGGTTAAGTTTGGTGGAGGTTAAAAAATCTTGAGTTTTGGTGAGGGCTAGAGTGGATGAACGGGAATGGAAGATTAGACTCTGTTTCTTGATGTTAAACACTTCCCTTATCATCCATTTTCCCTCTAAAAGGGTTGTAACTCATTTGGAAACTTTGGATTTGTAGTTAAGGAGGTTGGAGAGCACTCAAAAGCTTGAGGTTGGTGCAAGGATGGCCTTTTTCAGTGCTTGGAGGGTGGTTAGTACACTTCCAACTCCCTTGTTTCTTGTAAATCATGTATGCATGGTCTTGTATGCTTGTTTGATGTGTTGGTGATTGAAATGGTTGAGTAGGGTGTTAATGGTAAAATCTGAAATTTGTGTTTAAATGGTGGAAAAGAGTAAAAACTGACTAAAATCACCTTCCATAAAAGTTTATTTTAGGGTTTTTCTATGATGTTTGTGGGAGTTTTAGGGTGAATCTCAAACTCTAGAATTCAAGTGCTGGGTTCAAGTATCGGTACCGTATGAATGGGTATCAGTACTCTGTTGTTTTTTAGCAATTTCATCAAGAAATTAAGGGAGGTATCGATACGCATGAGGGTATTTCGGTACCGTCCCTATTCTATTAAATTCTAGTAGCCAACATTGGTATCGATACCCTCAGGAGCGTATCGGTACACCTTGGGTATCGATACACGGCCTCGTGTATTAGTACGGGCTTTAAGTTAAATCCCTTTTTATGGCAAGCTAGGTATCAATACGTTTAACATGGGTATCAGTACCCTTTGGAGTGTATCGATACCTTTAAGCGAGTATCGATACTCAATGGGCATTCTACTCAAAAATTACCCTTTTAGTTTGGGGGACCTATAATTTAAGGGCTAAGGCCTAATGGGTCTCTAATGAGGTAAAATGAATACTAGAACTAAGAAACTAAGAATCTAACCTCACATACGTGCATAATGAGTAATAACTTAATAAAACCTTGAAATGGGTTGGTTGTATTGATTAAATAAGGATCTTCGGTGGATCAGTTAGTTGTTGTATGCCTTGTAAGGGCATTGTATGGTTGAGTACCTTGTTGGTGGGATCTAGATACCCAAAATGTGTTACAACACTGTGGTAAGTGAATTGGCGAATGAAGGTTACCGATGCTATATGACCCGGGCCTCATTTGTATGTACTCGATGGGAGATTTCGTGTAAGGGTGTATGTTCCAATGCTGCGTGACCCCTCTTCACTCAGAGTGTATGTTCTGACGCTGCATGACCCAGCCTAACTTTTATGTTGTTATGGTATAGTGTGGTCAGGCCTTGTCTGCCTCTTTGATGTTGTGATACGGATTTGCATGTGTTTAGGCGACTAATGTAGCGTCATGTATCAATTCAACTGTCATGTCATCTTACTTGTTGCATGCCTATGTTTATGATTTGTTGAAGCATGGTAGAGTAGAAGTGTATCCACTGAGCTTTATGAGCTCAACATTTGGAATCATTGTTTTCTTACGTAGGTTTTTAGGTGGATGCATTACATTCAAAGGATCCCCATTGGAGTAGGATTTCAATTCATCGAAATGATCAAGAGTACAGTACTTAGGCTTATCAGGCAATGTATTCATAGGACATTTAATTTATTTCGTAACTCTATTTAGATTTTAATCATGTCGAATGCTTTTAATTACCTTGCTTTTAATTAGAGCTCTCATGCAAACGATTTAACTATTTTGTGTTAACTCTTTTCCAAACATTGTTGGATCTATGGAAATGTTTATGTTTTGGGCTAAATCTAGTTATGAAATTTTATCTATGGTTCGGGCTTGTGGCCCCAATGTGACTTCGGGTTTAGGGCATTATAGTTGGGGTGAAGGAAGAAGAGGAAGGTATGAAAAAAATGAGTGAGGAACAAGGTGATCTCACCTACATAAAATCTCTACAGAAACTTAGAGGAAGAGGCAGCCTTTAACTCCAAATAGGGCATTTTACCATAATACCCCACCACAACCTCATCTCTTCTCATCCTAACCCAAGCCCAAAGCTAAGGATCAAGGAGTAAGCCCAAAAAGGCTCTCGAAATCCCAACTCTCGGCCCAAACTCTAAGCCTAACGTGAAGCCCACGCTTCAGTTTAACCCAACCCTCGGATTCTGAATTTGGGTCTTTACAGTAGAAGGTAATGAGGGAGGTGATGAAAGAGAAGAGAAGATTGTTTGATATGCTTAAACACTAGCCACTGATTTGTGTTATGTGTAGCTCGGACCAATACGATCAAAAACTGACCAATGCTACCTATGTCCAATATGATACAAGGTAAATGTTGTTATAATGAAAGAACTCCGAAATAACTCAGATAAGAAATTCGAAAGAACTCTGAAAGAACTCAGATAAGATTTTGTCAAGTCAAAATGTGATCAAGTCATGAATGTGAATGCAATGTATGCAATTGTATAAGTTATGAAAACTTAAGAACTTTGATAAAGTCTCTGATAAGACAAAACCATTATAAGATAAGACTTTGTAAAACATTTAGGAACCTTGCAATCTATGATATATGTACCTTGTGCCTTATGAATTGTTTAAATTGAATTCATGCTATTCATTCCCATTATTATGTGAATATGCTATATTATTATTTGGTCACTACCTCACTAGTCTAAGTAAGCATAATGCATTCATTGCTATGCATTTTCAGTTTAGATGAGCTTATGTAGTTCAATCATGGAATCACGTTGCATGTCACGTACCAAAGTTTTCGAGTAATGTTTATGTTTCTCCCTAAGACTCTTAGAATGGTGGCATATGAATTTGTATAATTGCATATTAGTTTGTGTTACTATTTGATTGCAATGCTTAATGAGCATTGGGTGATTTGTATAGACAATTAAGTAATTTCTCTTAGTTATGTTCCATTTGTTAGTATTTGATGTGATATGAGATTAAGGATTTGATGGTTTTTGATGAATGAAATTTTATGAAGTGAATATGTTTTGCTTGAGTAGTTTGAAATGAAACGATATCTTAAATTAAAGGAATTGGAAGACTTGTTTTTAAGTGATGTTTTTGACCCTTTAATGATGTACTAAAGTATGTTTTAAATTATGTATCAAGAAATCTTGTGATGACCTTAAGTCTAAGTTTGAATGATTATGTATATGATATTTATGATTCAATATTATGTTTCGGATAAAAAAAATAATGAAATGGTGTCATTGTGATACTTGATGAGCTTTTGATCATGTTTTGGATATGGCAGTTTGTATTGTGATAGAAAGTATTCCTTTTTGATCATGATATAGTAAACATTAGGACTAAAGTGACTTTATAAGTCTTTATTGAGGCTAAAGTATATTACATGTTTCAAGAGTTATAAGATAAATCATATCAGTCTTTTATATTATTCAAGTCTTTTATGCTTTAAGTATAGAAGTATAAATTTTGTAATATAACTTATGTAATTCGAATATGTAGATGTTATGATAAACCATAAGTTTGTATGGGTCTCATATATATATATATATAGTGGCGGAGCCACATATGGTTTAAGGGGGTCAATTGACCTCACTTGATTTGTTGTGGTATGGGATTTTCAAAGAGTTAAATGGGGTTTTCAAAGAGTTAGTATAAAATTTTTCATGAAAATATTAGAATTGACCCCACTTGATTTGTTTGGATATGGGGTCAACAATATTTATATTGTAGTGGTATGGGAATCCTCGTACCTAAAGTCTACTCTGACCCCACTATATGAAAATCTTGACTCCGCCACCGTATATATATTGAAGATTATACAAAACATGCTATAGATTTATAAAAGGGAAGGTTTATATGCTTTTGGTTAGAATCTCGTATGCTTGAGTTATGGTTCAAATAAGTTATAAGCATTGGATCTAACTGTATTCATATTTAGGTAACAATCATGATTTATATGTAGGGATGGCAAAGTAACCAGAACCCGTCGGATCTCGACCCAACCCGACTTGATATATTTATATATATTTATTATATTTTTATATATTATATTTAATATTTTTATTAATTTTTCTTGGGTCGGGTCGGGTTTAGTCGGATTTTTTATTAAAATATCGAGGTCGGGTCGAGGATAGGATAAATTAGAGTCGGGTCGGGTCGTTTAAATTTTAGGTCGGAGTCGGGGCGGCCAAAAACCCGCCCCGTTGCCATCCCTATTTATATGATACATGGTTGTTTATAATCTTTGATTGAGTTATGAATGTTTCGAGTAAAAAAAAACTTTATGTAAGAGTTATTTTGGAATTTAAGTGCAATGTTATAAAAAAAACGTTACAATGTATTTGAGCATGACGAGAAGGGGGTTAAATATGTCTTGTTATGATTGTGTATGTGGTAATTGAGTGTAATGCTTACATGTTAATAATAAATAGACAATGCTTGAAGAATAATTTTGTTAGCTTGTCCGACTAAATGATAGTTTTGAAACTTCCGTCTCCTATTTCTGATCCTAGTTTTCTTTTGGACCGGGTAGGGAATGTTTCATCCATTTTATGGTTTGTTTATTGATGCAGTTAAATATGTTCGTATCGATATTTTGTTAGGGTTTTTCTAATATGAGTACATTAGTTTTATTAAGAAAGGAAAACTCAAAAAATACAATGAGAATTTACAACTCGGATAAATAAACTTGTTCCTGGCATACTGTTAAAGGCATGAAAACTAACGCCTCTAGATCATAAACAGGACCATACAAAAAAAGGTAAAACCCTAACTCAAAGACTCGAATTAAAATAGATACAAACATCACCAAAGCTTGATGAAGAAAGGTAAAAATCAATGACAAACAACATTAAAAAATGCATATTACAATAATAAGGCATGTTGACAACACAATCATTACCACAACTTAATCGCGAACAAGAGTGGTGACTGTGAGCTTGTATCTAAATCTAGTTCGAGAGTCTAAAACAAGGAGATCAACAAGATAATCAAAAGAGTGATATGTTGATCAGTTGTGGCGACATCAAATTCAATCCTGATATAAAATCAAAAGAAAAAAGAAATGGCCAAACGGCCGATTAAGAGAAGAAAAACGTGCCACAAGGCAAATGATACATACCAAAAGGTAGAGAAAAACGTGTCATAAGGACATAGTTATTGAATTTAAAAACTATAAAATAAAGAACTAAACAAAGGAAAAAGAAAAGATTACTATCGGTCGACATCCAACACTAAAATTAGTACCGTCGCCGGTCACATAAAAATAAAAAAGAAGATGAAAGTTGTCGAAGCTATAGACAGAAGGAGGCAACGGCTAGGGTTCTAAAAAAGAAGATAACTTTGTTCAAGTCTTTTGTTTTGGTTTTTAACCTTTTCATTTTATGGTCCTTGCATGATAAGTGGCTAGTTTTTGTTGTCATTAGTTATTGAAAAATGTCCAAATTATATGTTTAGTTTACGTTTAGGATTGTAAACCTCATTGTAATTTGGATATTTTTTCTTTTTAATAATCCTAGAGGCTTCTATAAAAAAATATGTCGAGTACACAAGGTTATTTTTTATATAAGAAATTTTAATAAAAATAGCTTTATGCATTCCTATTTTTGTACAAAATTCAGGCTTAAAAGACAAAAGAAATGAACAGAATGACAAATCACATTGAACCATCTTCAAAGAAAAAACATTAAATAGGACAAGTTTCACTACATGCAACACAAATAACTAAAGAACATCATAAGGCAACCAAAACTAATAGTCTTTAAGAAGAGCAACAACCAGAACTCTGATTCACAGGCTTTCCTCGAATCTGCACCGCTGGAGATTTCGTATTGTTCATGATCGGTTGGCTTGCCATCCTGCAAACGACGTTAAAGATATAAGGACCAATAGACTCAAAAAATGAGGGCCAATCTAACATATACATCGTGTGTGTGCGCGCATGCCCACCTATTCTTGATTGAAGTAGTCATGGCCATGAAAGCATCTTCGACGTTAGTGGCATTCTTAGCACTTGTTTCCAAGAAAGGAATCCCAATTTCATCTGCAAAAGCCTGTAAAAAGAAGGGAAAAATGAATCGCTAACGCCATGTCGATTCTGATATGTTTGAGCAGTCTACCTTAGCGGTCTCGTAGGAGACAACTTTTCTGGATGTTAAGTCACACTTGTTCCCAACTAAAACCTTGTTCACATTCTCACTGGCATGACGGCCAATTTCAATTAGCCATTGCTTGACATTGTAGAAACTCTCTTCGTCTGTCACATCATAAACAATCTGTGGATAAAGTAAGCAACATAAATTTTAATCATGTATCAAGAGAACTAAGGGAGGAAAAGCACAGGTAAAACACGAAATATGCTAGTTACGATGATTCCGTGAGCCCCACGATAGTAGCTGCTAGTGATTGTCCTAAAACGTTCTTGGCCAGCAGTGTCCCACTCCATATTCAGAAACAAGCAAGAGAAAGAAATCAACAATCAAGAATGATTAAAAGAGAAGATAGAGTCATGCTGCTGTTTAACTGCAAATCAAATTTCAAAGTATCCGAACGCAAAGAAAAAGAAAATAAAAAAGGTCGAACTTCTAGCAAAAATTCGTATAATTAAAATTGACTAGAACTATGAGAATGAACACATTATGCATTCCAAATAAGTAAATCTGTATAATCAAACCTCAATTTAACCAGCTAATTTAAAGACTTACAATTTGGAGTTTGATGGTTTTCCCATCTTGTTCCACAGTACGGATTTTCTGCATATCGGAATACAATCCAGCATTAATTTACCATTCAAATGCTTAAAATACACATACCAATCATATACAAGTACGGAGACAATACTTACGAAATCAACACCAATGGTACTGATGTAAGTTTCCAGATATGAATCATCCTGGTTACCAAAAATTAAAGAAAAATGAATTTAGAAGCCTTAACTTGTACTATCGTATATAATTCATGAAGCTAAAGCATGAAAATCAAAGAGGAGGCCAAGAACTCACAGCAAACCTCAAAAGTAAACATGATTTTCCAACACCAGAATCTCCAATAAGCAGAAGTTTAAACAGATAATCACTGCCATTAACACAAACGAACAATATTCAGAATATTGAAAGAAAATAGAAAACAAAATTTCAACCTATAAGCATATATCCAATCAAAAGCTCATGAAGCAATCAGGATTTCAATTTTAGTTCCTAACAATGACCGTAGAATATCAGCATTCAAGCAATAATAACTTGATTATTACTTGCCATCTTTTAGCCTAAATATATTTTAAAAAATAGGTTAAAATTTCTCAAAGAAATCACTTGCATAAAATCATAAATTATAGACATAATCATTAAACTACCTTACAATGCTCATAAATTAACAAACAGAACTGAAACAAAACCAATCGGAAACATTAATTCGGTGAAAAATGATTGATTGAACATAAATTCAAACACAAAATTAAAGTAATTAACGATTTTTCTATGATTAAAGAAAAATTGGAGCTTACTATTCGGGAATCATGACGGCGACGAGATAGAATTACCGAATGGAGAGTTAGAAATTCAGATCGTCGCCTGAGAAAGAACGATTAAACTGAAATTGCTTTACCGTGTGAGATGGAAGGAGAAATCGAACAAGCCAATCAAAACTGTATGAACTTGCACTTTTGATATTTAATAAAGAAATTAAGCCATTTTTTAATCGATGGATTATAAATTTGAAATTTGTCACGCCACGTGCTGTACACTTTGTTAGATCAAATAAAATTTGTTTTTGAAATATGTGTCTAATGTTTTATTCTGTAATTCAAATAAAAATTTTTCGTCAATGATAGTAAATTTTTTTCGTTATCCAATTATATACATACACGTGGCATTCATTTTATATTTTTATTTTTTTGTTTAACAAAATCATAAAATCTTTGTATTTCTTTAAAAATCACCAAAAATTCTAAAAGTATCAAAATAACCCAAAATCTTCAAATCTCTATCCCTTCGACCGCTGATTCAACCATCATTAACCACTCTATTGTTCGTAAGACCCCACAATAGTGAGTTGACAGTGGTGGTCGGTGACAACAAGAGGTTAAGATTACAGATTTAAAATTTTAGGTATTAAAGAATTTGAAGATTTAGGACAACGGTAAGGGGTGGCCGGTCAGTGGGTTCCGGCGGCGAAGGGGGTGGTTGGATAGTGGTTGACGGTGACCGAATATTGGAGATTGGAGATTTAGGAATTGGGAAATAGGGTTTTGGTATTGAAGAATATTAAAGTTTTTGTATTTTTAGGAAAATTAATGATTATTTTTATTTTTAAATAAAAATTAAATGAAAAGTAATAAAAATGTTGTGTTTTATTTTTATTGGATAAAAAAAAATTTAACGGTCGTGACGGAAAAACTTTATTTGTGTCAAGGAATGAAATGTAAAACACTTATTTAGGTAAAAACAGTTCAAACCTCTAACTATAAAAATAATATAGTTTGAACACTTATTTAATAGTTAAGCCATATTAAATAATCAGAACCACAAACTCTGAATGATCTACAAAACATTTCTAAAAAAACCTTTAAAGATCTCATCACTTCAATAAGGTGCGAAAAGCATATCGAATTTGGAGTATCCCTCAATAAAATCTCTTAGTCTGAAGATGAGATGAATATAAAAATCACTCCATTTATAATGACTTACCTTACAAAACAGTCCCTAGCAAATCCAACATTGCTCCCATTTGTATGAAATTCATATATATGCCAGACTACTGCAAACAAAACTACAAAACGAAACACTGAAACTAATAAAAAAATCAAAGTATTAAGAAGAAAAGGGAGTGAACTCTTGTGTATACATAGAAAACAAAGAAAAATGAAACCGTTGCGGAGTCACTGATCGGTTTGTTTAATTAATACATATTAAATTACTAATACTTAGAGAATCAATTTGACCGATTAAAAATTTGGGACCAAATTAACATGTCGGCCTTAGTTTGAGGACTTCTAGTGCATTAATCCCACATTAAATTAAAATTTTGGGATCTTCTATTTTTTCAAATTATTTTCTCCGAAAATAAAATGGGTAAACTATATTGGAGGTCACTCAATTATTAGTAATGTTACGGTTGAGTCACTCAATTATTAAAAGTTATATTTAGGCCACTCAATTAAAATTTTAGTTAGGATCGGGACACTCCTTTGTTAAAAAACAAACGAGCATCCAAAAAGGTTTGTTATAATGATAGTTTTAGTCCTCAAAACTTGTATATTCTACCAATTGAATCATGATTCAAAATAATTCAATAAAATTAACCCTTCATATATCAATTTAGTCATTTTTCTTCTCTCAATTTACTTGTATACACTTGTTAACACTAGAGTACTTCATTTAAAAATCATTAATTAATTTAATACATAATTTATAAATGTAAAGATGTTTATAGTTAATTTTAATGTTAGATATGTAATTAGTATTTACATTAAAAATAAACTCATTGGAATCTATTTAAAATTATTTGATATCACTTTTCGGGTTTTAGTTACTACAACCACGTAGTTTTCTAAAAAAGTTCAATTTCATATTATTATACAATTTTTTTTTGTAATTTCATATTTTTTGAATCACTTCATTATTTTTTTTATTTTAAAATAAATTAATAATTAAAATTTTTAAGTTATTAAATTTTTATTATTAAATAGAGGGTTAACGGCACAAATGCCCCTATACTTTGCCAAATTTGTTAATATGGTGCCTAAAATTTGTAAATGTTCAATGTACCTCGTGTACTTTTTTTCGTCTTCTAAAATGTCCTCTAAAACTAACAAAGATGACATGACGTGGTAGAGACTCCTTGCACTCTCTTATGCCGCCATGTGGCATTTTTTTACAAAAAATAAAAATAAAAAGCCAAAGGGCTTTAAAATAATGTGTCCTTATCTTTTTCATGGAAAAAATAAACATTACATAAATGAAGCTCATTAGAACAATTTAACTTTTTTCTCTAATGTGTTTTTCAATCATAACGTTTCTTCTTCTCGTGTTCTTCTTCCCTCAAAAACAACTTTTCTTTTTAGCTGTTGTCACTGTTTCCGTCGATTTCTCCCTCAATTTGATTAATAATCGTCACCACATTAAATCTCTTGATCTCTTCTATTGTTCTATTGGGTTAAATTTCTCTAAAAATATCGCAAGTCTTACAAAATCAAATCTAAATATTCAAAAAAAAAAAAATTGTCGGATTTCTGTGCACCGTCGTTGGATTGATCCATTTTTGGAGTATGTTCTTCGACACTAGTTTCTCTCACTTTGAACCACCCATATTGAGTTGGAACAACCCCGAAATCCTTAAATCTAGAACGATCAAAATGACCATTTCTCCTTCTTCTTTTCGATTGGACTGTTATCCTTTGTTCTCGCATCGTTTTTATTTTTATTCTTAATTGAGACTACTATCCTCTCTTTGTTTCTGGGTTATATGCCATGAGCATGCAATTTTTTTTTTTTTTTGGATCATGTTTCACTCATCTTAAATATGTACTCTTGATGTGTAAATAAGATGTTCGATGTTTTGCCTAATCAACTATTGACTTTTCTGAATTTGTTAATTCATGGTGTGTGGTATGCTCGTAATTTTTCATTGATATATATATATCTTAAATCTCGTTTACTTGTTAAGTCAAATGCAAAGCAACATCTAAGATTGGATTTTCATTCTTGACTTCATTCCAATCTTGTATTTCACAAATGTGGAGTTGGGAGCAGAGTTATCAATTTATTGTTCATTGTTGAATAACTTGACTTTAAGGTTTCCTGAAATAATGCATCTAAGCTTTAATTTTTTACAGTTCTAGGCCATCTTTGAAGTTGAGCTGTTCTTGAGGAATCGATGACGGCGGTGACAGAGGCGAAGAGAAAGAATTGTGTTCTTGAGGAATCGACGATGGTGCCTAAAGTTGAGCTGATCGAATGGTGAGAGAAATCGACGGTGGCGGTGACAATGGCAAAGAAGAAGGGCTGTTCTCGAGGAAAGAAGAACCCGAGAAGAAGAAGCGTAACAATTCAAGAAAAAATTAAAGAAAAAGGTTCAATTGTTCTCACCTCCTCTATTTTATGTAATGTTTATTTTTTGTAATAAAAATGAAAAAGGATAAATTATTTTAAAGCCCTTTATTTTTTTATTTTTATTTCTAAAAAAATGCTATATGGCAATGTAGGAGAGTGACACGTGTCTCTGCCATGTCACTATTTAACGCCGTTAGTCTTATGAGGCATTTTAAAAGACGAAAATAAAGTACAAAAGACACATTGACAAATTTGACAAAGTACAGGGATATTTATGCCATTATCCCTTAAATAGTTTTCTTAACGATTTAAGAGAAAAAAAATAGCTAATTGATATTTTTTAAAAGAATTTTCTTTTGATACACAGCCCGTGTAAAATATTTTTACACAACCATTCTATAAAATCTAAAACCTTAACCCTAACACCCTAAATTATAAACCCTAAACTCTAACATCTAAACTCTAACACTAAACCTTAAATTCTACAACCTAAAACCCTAAATTAAACCCCTAAATTTAAAAAGCACGTGTAAACTTTCATTTACATAGACTGTGTATCAAACTTTTTATCTTTTTAAAAACGGTTAAATTTATTGAATTAGGACTAAATTGGTAAGATATATAAGTTTTAAAGACTAAAACTATCATTATACTAAATCTTTTTGGATTTCTGTTTGTATTTTAACATAAGAGTGACCGGTTGTAATTAAAATTTTAATTGAGTGGCTTAAGTTTTAACTTTTAATAATTAAGTGACCTAAATATAATTTTACTAATAATTGAGTGACCTCAAATACAGTTTACCCAAATAAATTCTAGAAATATATTCATATCAATTTCGAATCTCCCACCTCTCTGTTTGTCTCTAAGAGAAAAGAATCCAAAGATGCTTCGGTCGTCACGCGGTTATAGAGTCTCGGACGAGTTAGTCGTCGACTCACCACATTCCCAATCACAGAGTTCGGATCAACAAGGCTCGGAGACGGTTCCCCTGAACTGGCGACTACTGCCTATGTATGACCCCCTTTCACGCGCCGCCGAGAAAGAACGGTCCCGTCTTAGATCTGCCGAGAACGCCGTCCACATCATCCCTTTCGTTCTCGCGCTTTGCGGGTTCATTCTTTGGTTCTTTTCCGGCCTAGGTTCAAACACCATCCCTTCTTTTCCAATACTAAATGTATTTTTGTTTGATTCGTTGTGAAAGTTAGTTCATTGCTCTATTTATGATTTTCTACAATCTAGGTTCAAAAAAGTGATTCTAAGTTGGTCATATCTGTACTTTTTTTATCGATCCAGGCATAAGAACTGGTTAGGTTTGCACTGCGAATCCTCGTAGTGGTTATTAAGTTGCTTTGAAATTTCTCTTTCCATTTAGATTGATGAATTCTTATCAGATTTACTGATTTTCAGTTGCAGATGTCGCCATGTAGGATTGAAGTTAGAACTTAGATATTAGGTATGTTAAAGTTAGATATAGTCTAAAATCACATTTGAACTTTAAAGTCTTATGTTTTAGTGTATTTTAAAGCCTAAGATTATTGAACTATTTGCAGAATCAAGGGTATGAAGATTGATAACCAAGAGCCGTTGGTACATCGGGCAACTTGATTCGAAAGTTGGACCTAAAGGGCTGCTTTTTGACAAAAGAAGTGATATACATAACCTGAGAGGTTAACAAAGAGTGGATGTAACTCATTTGTTTCTTTTCAAGTGGATAATTTGATATTCATTTGCTTCTGGAAAACATTTTTTTTTATATTTTTGTAAAATGCGGGTGTTTTCATGCACTTTGAGATGTTACATATATGCGAAACCCAAATTTAATGGGTTTATGTTTATGAAATGTAAAATGCTTTTCACTTCTACCATGAATGCTATCAAGTTAGTATTTTCAATTGATAGGAAACATCAATCCGTTCAATCTTGCGATTCATGTTCATGGTTTGTTATCTTCTTCATCAATTTCCCAGCAAGGTTTCATGCCAAAGTTCGAACTTGTATTCCCCGATCACTTCAAACACACAACTTCAGAGCAACCTTTTTGAATGGATTGGATACTTGAATTTGTGCTAGGGTATTGATTTGCAGGTACCGTGATGAGCAGAGATTCAACTATGTAAGATGGAAATTGGAAAACCTGCTTAATGTAGGTAACGGTCTTCTTAACTCCTGCTTTGATAGAATGTTAAATTCGTATTGAGCTGCAGATTTTCCATTTCTATAATATGTTATTTGTTTTTCTTCCCTGAATTCAATGTTGTTGTTTAGTCATTTCTGGACAATGCATATCTTTTCAATATAAAAGGAGACTAGGTACGAGAAACGTTGCTCATTTTATAAATGAAAACCCCTGTAATTTTTGCATGAATCATTAATAGATGATGGACAAAACAGCTTCAAATGGAAATGAAGTGTTAGTTTTGCAGTGAAGGTGCATTAACCTTCTTGCTACATGTTTATGCTTTGAGAGGCTCGCACTCAAAAGTTGTGTTCAAGCACTGGTCCAATTCTAACCAGTTTAGGTATGAGAACATTGTTACGAACAGAACATACAAGTTGATTATCCCACTGCAAGAGATATCCCACAAGATTTGCCCGTATGGTTAACGGAAGGACTCGGGGCCATCTTTCTTCTCCATATGCCCTCATAGGATCTTCCAAGGATGCAAGTCCAGATTTAATTGCATAAGCTAACTTTCTCGTGAGAATCATTGAATCCTCTAAAACACAACAAGCACCTTGTCCCAGATTAGGAGTCATTGGATGCCAGGCATTCCCAACCATCGCAGCTTTCCCAGCTGAAGCAGGAGGGCTTAAACCCGACCATAACCAACGATCAGCAAGTGGGGTCTTGCTATCATCTCATCAGGTACAAAATCAATCAATCAATCTCATTAACTCTTCAGGTCAGTTTACTGGTTCTTTTGCTTGCTTCCTCAACAAAACTGGATCAGTAATCTTTGGACCTGCAACAGCCATGTCAGAACTAAGAAGGATTGTTGTTTCGCGGTAATTGCCATTTCATTTTATTATTGAATCCTACAGTCAAAAAGGTTAAAAAAAGAACCTGGAGAGGGACTGTTATAGGAAATAAACTAGTAAACTTTTGTAGGAGACACCGGAACATGTCCAGCACGGAAACCTCTTCCATAGATATAATTAGCATTTTCTGCAATCGGCTGCCCATCAGGATAAAACCCGAGTCCACGGAAAAGCTCAATGCCCTACATACTTTGGCTCGGAGAAACCCTATGTTGCACTGATATGGGGATGGGGATGGGGATGGGGATGGGGATGGGGATGGGGACGGGGACGGGAACGGGAAACGGCAATTTTCAAAATTACAGGGTACGGGTACAGCAAGGGTACGACATATAAAATAAATTTTAAAATATTAAATAGATATACAAATATTTATTAAAGTTCGTATTTCATAATAAATAAGAAAATAAAATTCATAAACAAACCACAATACTAAAGTGTCAAATCTTAAAACTTAAATGATAAATTAAGTTTAGAACAATATTAAACGACACAAACTTGTACTAATACTAATAAAGCTTTAAGCAAACAATGATATTATCGTAATTTCAGTAATCTTAAACTTCCTTCTCTGTCAAGACAAGAAAATCATAGCTGTGTGGTTTCTACCATAGTTACCAAGAACATAATATGATACAAAACGAGGAACGAAAACAAGAACGTGTGACATTACCTACCAAATTCGGTATAATGGGTGTATAATAATAATAATAATAATAATAATAATAATAATAATAATAATAATAATAATAATAATAATAATGACTTTTATTTTTCCTCCAAAAATTTAGAAGAAAAATCAAACTTTAAACCTCTACAAATATAACATTAATTAACCATCCAAAAAATAGCATTAATTCAAAAATTAGTCTTCATCTTGTAACTTCCATTTTCCTCCTAAAATTAGTCTTCATTTTCTTTTTACTTGGAAAACTAATTTGAATAGGACTGATTTGTAAATATTTCTGAATTTTGGGACTTAATTGAGCAATAAATCATGTCAGTGGCTTAATTGAACTTAATTAAAATATTTATGGAACTTTTTGTAAAGAGGATTGAAATTGGTGTCTTTTCATGAAACTTGAAAACTTAGGGCCACGCCTTGCTATTTACCCAATAGTTTGGGTATTGAGAGTAAAACCCTTTACGCTGTCGTTTAAATCTTCTTCTTCAGTCAATTCTTCTTTTCATTTTTAATTCACTTTCAGCAACCCTATTCCACCCCCCGATTTCTTCTCTTATTCTTCATCTTCATGACTATTTATTTTTGTCAAATCTGATGAACGACGCTCTGATCGCCGGAAACAACAAAAGCCGCAAGTTCTATGGGAACGCACGTGAAGGTTATGTGCCGTCCCCGAAACGTACCCAAGAATATCACAGCCGTCCCCGATAACATCCAGCCGTACCCTGTGAACGTGGGACGTTCCCGGTACGTACCCCGGCCGTACCCGTCGCGTACCCGTGCCAGAAACGTTTCGGGTACTTGAAACGGCCTGAGATTGCCGTACCCGTGCTTCTTAGGAGAAACCCATCAACTTGGCTATCAGAGACCGGATTCCATCACATCCTATAACAACCTGTTGAAATATATTCAATAGTCTGATTTCTTTTTACTCGGTGCCATCCGTAAGTTCCAAAAGAGTGTCATCATTTTAGCTGGATTTGATATTTTCTAACTTGGAAGAAAATTAAACTGTCTCAGGTGGTAACTCATTGGCAGGCGTCTCCAGCAGTATTCCCATTTCCACTGCACGAACTTCTTGGCTGCAAACGTCAAGTTGTCAATATTTGTTTGATGAAACAGTGTCACGACCTGTCGAGATTTCATCGTTAACACAAGCTGTTTTATCCTCTTGTGTTTGCCATCTGAAAGTGCATCTCCTCATACTCGAATTTAGGACCTTACTGTATGCAATCATTTTTGCCACTATAAGCCCAATCTGTCATCTGATCTCCTCTTTAGAACTGCGAAGGGACGCTGCAGTGGCAAGGCCAGCAATCCCAGCTCCTATGATGACAATATCCTCCTTTTGAACATCGGCTGAAGCTTTTATGATAAATAAGCGGATGATTTTGGTTCTGGGTTGAACTCGAAACCAAGGTCTCTGCAAAAATCCTCTGCCATGAGAATTGTACAAAGAAGAGTTGAGATGCATATGGGAAGTGGCCATTGCCATGGTCATGCTGTGTGAAGAGTACTAAATTTAAGATGGTTGAGGTTTGTGAAAACCCCAGAATTTTTAATTCGAGAAATGGTTGTTTCTGCTTCATGTTGAGCCAGATTTTAGCCGGGAAGGATACTTGGAACGTTCAACGAACCGTTTGTGAACTGTTCGACAGGAAGTTCGTTTATGTTTGTATATTTATTAAACGAATGAACATAAATACGATTTCTGTTCGTTTAATTAAATAAATGAATGGTTCGTTCGTTCATTTACGTTCATGAACGTTCGATAATCCATTCGTTTATGTTCGTTTATCATTTTAACGAACGGACATGAACAAACACGAACAAAAAATTATATTTGTTTAGTTGTTCGCGTTTGTTCATTTGTTCGGTTAAAATTAAATAAACATACTCTCGTTCGTATTCGTTTATAGGCCTACTTAGATAAAGAATATTTTGTCTACTTAGACTCTTTTAAGTCCAACTCGAGCTCGAAAATTGTCTATAAGTTGCTGGTTGCCGGTTTAGTGATAAGACTTTTTGGGGAGTTGTAAGTCGGTAACATTGTTCATGTTTGAACACTGTGTGTATGGAAATTCTTTCATTTTTTTCAAATAGTTGTAAAATTTGTAAGGCTTGTTCCAATCAGTGTATTAAAAGGCGCCACTGGGGCACGCTTAGGCGCAGCGCAAAGAGGGTGAAGCGCCTCCTAGGGGCTCAAGCGAGGCAGTTTCGGTGAAGCCCAACTGAACGCACAGAAGGCGCAGGGCAAAAAGGCGCCTCTTCACTGTTCTTCTTCTTTCTATTTTTTATATGTTGCCTCTTCACTTTTTTCTTCTTTCTATTTTTTTTATATATTTTTATTTTATTTTATTTTTACAGCACTAATTTGAGATAAGAGAGGGGCCTACAAAAAACAATATTAATTAAAAGATTTATTAGATTGGATCGAATTTATATTAAAATTATATTAAATTGGATTAAATTTATATTCAAATTAGTTTGGTTAAGTTTTATAATAATAAACGGGACGCACATAACACACTATATATAAAAATATATTAAATTAGATCGAATTTATATTTAAATTAATTTGGTTGTGTTTTACATTAATCAACGGGGTGTGCATAACACAATATATACAAAATATATTAAATTAGATCAAATTTATATTCATATTAATTTGGTTGAGTTTTAAAACTTGAAAGAAAAAAAAATAATTGTTTAATACAATAAAATGTTATTACTTTTTAGTTAATTTAAGTTTAAATTAATCTTGAATTAAGTTATTATATCATGATCAAATAATCTGGTAGTCACTGTGTAATCACTCATTTTTGTCCGGGTTTTTAGTATTTTAGTATTTTAGTATTGTTGTAATAATATTATTAATCTTAAAAAAATATAAATAAAAAAATAAAAAAAAATATATTAAAAAAAAGTAAAAAAAATTAATAAAAAAAGGGGAGGGGAGTGGAGCACAAGGCTCCACGTCACCCACCTCACCCCTATAAATAGGCAATTTGGAATTGGAAATTGAGGGCAGCAAAGGAAGCAATGGATCGGCTGGGGTGGCCAAATAGAGAGCAGTGCTCTTGGCTACCCTAGGGCCAAGGGGTAGTCCCCTCGGTCCTAACCGGTTCGATCGGAGCCCTATTTTGGGTCCGGTCTAGTTAATATTTTTGGAGAGGTCGTGGTAGATCTCGGTGGGATCCAGTCGGGGTTCGTCATTCGAACTCCTAGTTAGGTATATTTTCTTTCCTTTTTATTTATGTTGTAATTTTTATATTTTAATGAAGTAGTAGTTAATTTAAAATTGTGTTTTTAATTTGTATGTTTATCTATGTTTTAGATTAGTATGCTTTAAATTTATGTTTTAGACTAGTATTTTATTTATGTTAGATATGTTTTTATTTATAAGTTAGATTAATATTTATGTATGTATGTTTTAGATTAGTATTTTATTTATGTTAGATATGTTTTTATTTATAAGTTAGATTAATATTTTTAAATTTATGTTTTATATTAATATTTTATTTGTGTTATATTTGTTTTTATTTGTGTTAAATTAATAGTTATGTATGTATGTTTTTAGATTAGTATTTATTCATGTTATATTAGTATTTATTATGTTAGTATTTATTCATATTTTTATCACAGTGTATTTATTTATATTTGCCATGTTTTTTTAAGTTTGCATAACGAACATATATTTTGTCAATGCGGTGCCCTTTTATTCGAGCGTAAACGGGGCCAGTATTAGGCGTAGTGATAGTGGTTGGGCGTTTACTCTCGAATAACGGGGCCTTTAAAGTCTACTCACACATATAACCGAATTTTAATTTAATCGTCACTTCAATTCTGAAAGTCTAATATTAATAAAGCGGTAATTATTAAAGTACCAATTTTGGGCGGTGTGGGGGTGCTAATCCTTCCCCATCCGTAACCGACTCCCGAACCCGACATTTTAAAATCTCTGGTTTTTACGGTGTCCGGTGGCGACTCCAATTTTAAACAAAATACGGGTTTTCTAAAAACTCCACGCGGAAGAAAATATTTTCCAAAATAAAAACACTTCTTTTTTTAGCGAGAAAGGACATCGCTACAGATGGCGACTCCACTGGGGACATTTTTGTTTTTCAAAAACAAATGAGAGTCGAGCTTTTTCAAATAATTACCGCTTTATTAATATCGAAAATTCTGGATTAAAGTGACTATTAAATTAACATTCGGTTACAATTGCGCGTTTATTTTAACGTATTTAAAATTTGGCATATAAACCCATTTTTTTAAGTGGGGGGAAAACGCTAATGCTTTCGTGGAGATATCGTTCTCCTGTATGGGCCTAGCAAGTACCTTCGGGGCTCGAGTACCTTATACTTTCGTGAGGATATCGTTCCTTCGTATGGGTATAAGCGAATGGGTCCCCCTGAATTGAAACTGGTTGAAAGGAGCCTATAATGGGTGATGATCGGGGGCCTTGCTACTCTTAGTAGGGGACAACAAGGACAATTTGGGTACCTCTTAGCACCAAAATTGCATGTAGAGAACATATAGAAACCCACCCTTTTATAGCCATGCGGATAACCTAGGTGTTTTAGACGGGATGTAAATAGGGTTGTTTTGTTTGTTTTATCTAAATTGTTCTTCTATTTATGTGTTATTGATCTTATCCGGTACTGACTCGTTCTCGTTTTTGTTTTACCCTTTTTTGCATACATCATTGCATTTTGCATGACACAAAGGTGTTGGTTCAAGCAATTTGCCCAATCATAAATCTTTCATTTTACCTTATCTACTTTAATTTATTTATTTAATTGTTTTAATTTCAATCTGCTCATTCACTGCATGACATATTATAACATTTTTCGTTTCTGCATTTTACCATCATGAAATGCTGATTTGCGACTGGTTCTCAATTTGAAAAAATTATCATCGGGATAAAATCTAGCACTCTAGATATCAAGGCAATATTCAAAGTTGCAAATAAATCCCGTGAGTTCAGAAGTTGAGCCACGAGAACCATTTTTGAATCAGTACTTTCACATCTAAGACATGCATTTTGCATTTACATGCATACATTTTGATATTTCAAAATTAGTCCCTGGGTTGCCCCATTAAATACAACAAAGTTGGTCGATCTAGCACCTTACAGAGCCTCTTACAAGAGCCTAATCTTGGGGCATGTCCAAAAGCAGCCCTCCACATCTTTTACAAATATTGTGCCTCTAATAAGGCCTCAGTCTAGGGGCATTCTTTGCCAAGGTCCAACCTTCATTGCCGAGACAAACTCTTGCATCCTTGACCACAGTTTGCAAAACTGCACCTAATCCAAAAATAATAATAGTAACGAGCTGCCATGAACCAACACAATTTATAAACCCAACCTAGGGGGCAACAGAATCCACTCTCAAAGTGTCAAATTCAAAAGCAATTTCAGACGATGGAATAAGAATTAATAAAATGTTGGGGAATGCACCCAGATGGATGATCAAATCCAAGAAGAGGTTAGGGCACTGTCATATGCAAAAAAAAAATCCAAGATCCTGACAGGACCAGTGAGGAGTCAAGGGCATCCCATTGAGGGCCAGAAAAATCATATCATATTCATGCATTTAGTTGCATTCATCATTTTTGCGTATATCTATGTTCAGTGCATACACCGAAGTCACCATGCATTTAGGCATAAAATTCATGCATTTTTACTTCAAAAAGGTTCAAAAAGAGACTGAACATCCTCAGCCGTGTGGGCAACAACACGACAGCCAACCTTAGTCTTAGAGAAGGCCAAACACAAAGAGGATGCTGAAACATCAATAAAAGGTAACAGTGACAAATTTTGTGAACATTTACTGATTAATATATTTTTTTTTCATTTTTAGGTCAAACCTCTCCGCTAGTAGAGCAGCAGAAGTAGACTTTTCCAGATCTTGCCTTCGTCATTGTTGATAGGCCAACAATTTCCAGATTCTGCTTTACCACTGATGGTGCAACAATATAGACATCCTGAAGATCTCGTCTCTCCGTTGATGATGCAACAGATCCGAACCTTTCCCCAAGCAGATCGAATTTCTATTCAGGTCTAGTTTCTCTGCTGATGGTGCAACCAGGCCTATTTTTTTCTCTAGTCTTACTTTTTTGTATAGTTCAAGAAAATAGAAAATTATCAAAAAAATAGAGTTGAAAAAATTAGAAAAAAATCAAAAAAATTAAAAGTCGAACAAAAAAATCAAAAATCGAAAAAAATGAATGAAAATTCAAAAGAAAATTTATCAACTTTCATCGCCCGGTCTAGTCTCTCCGCTGATAGAGTGGCCTGGTCCAAGCTCCCGTCGCCCTCAGATCCTGCTCTCCGATGATGGTGTAGCCGGTTCCAGGTTGTCATTGTCCAATCCAGTCCTCTGCTGATGGAGTGGCCGGGTCCAAGCTCCCGTCGCCCTCGGATCCTACTCTCCGCTGATGGTGTAGCCGGTTTTAGGTCGTCATTGTCCAATCCAGTCCTCCGCTGATGGAGTGACCGGGTCTAAGCTCCCGTCGTACTCTGATCCTGCTCTCCGCTGATGGTGTAGCCGGTTCCAGGTCGTTATTGTCCAATCCAGTCCTCCGCTGATGGAGTGACCGGGTCCAAGCTCCCGTCGCCCTCTGATCCTGCTCTCCGCTGATGGTGTAGCCAGTTCCAAGTCATCATTATCCGATCCAGTCCTCTGCTGATGGAGTGGCTAGGTCCCAGTTGTTGCTGTCCTACTTATCCACTGATGGTGTAGTAGGGTTCCAGTTAATATTTCTGTTTCTCCGTTGATAGATCCAACTTTACTGATTTTCAAATTTTCTTTATTAATGTTGTAGCTAGAAAACAAATCAAAAAAGAAAAAAGAAGAAAAAATCAAAGAAAAATAGAAAAAAGAAAGAAAGAAAGAAAAAAAAAGAAAAAAAGGAAAAAAAAGAAAAAAAGCTTTCAACCAAATCCTGATCATGCCTCTTCGTTAGAGTCGTAGCTTGATCACAAAAAAGAACAACTATCCGATCCTGCCTCTTCGTCCGTGTCGTAGCTGGATCAAATCTTCAGACCTTACCTCTTCGTCGGTGTTGTAGCTTGGTCAAATCTAACTTTCAGTTCTGCCTCTTCGTCGGTGTTGTAGCTGAACCTTATTCACTAACTTCTGGTCTTGCCTCTTCGTCGGTGTTGTAGCTAGACCAAATTCCCTAACTCTTGATCCTACCTCTTCGTCAGTGTTGTAGCTGGATCAACATTACTAACTTTAGACCATGCCTCTTCGTCGGTGTTGTAGCTTGGCCAAAATTCACCAACTTTCAAGTTTTAGCAATGTTGTAAGAAAAAATCAAAAAAGAAAAAAAAGAGAGAAAAAAGAGAAAAAAGAAGAAAAAAGAAAAAATGAAAAAAGAAACAAAAAAAAAGAGAAAAAAGAGAAAAATTGTCAGTTTTCTGATCTTGCCTCTTCGTCAGAGTTGTAGCTAGATCAGACATCAGAACTTTCATCTATCGGTCTTGCCTCCTCGCTCGGTGTTGCAAATGGATCGAATTTTGTAGACCCCGCCTCTTCGTCGGTGTTGCAAATTTGGTCGAACTCTCTTTAGGTATTAGCTTATTATCAATAATGTTGCAAGTGGAACTTGGTTTGGCTTCCCCAACAAACAACCCCCCATTTTGAAGGCTTTGCTTCCCTAAATTGACAAGGTAGATCAATTAAGACAAGAAAGAAGACCTACGCCGAAGAGAAAGAAGATCTACCAAAGAAGGAAGACACGCGTCAAAAGGAGAGAAGTTCAGCCAGATAAGACAAAAATGAGTGCTTTTGATCTTTGCTTTGTCCTCGTTCCACAAGAACAAGTAAAGAGGGGCAACTGTAATCACTCATTTTTGTCCGGGTTTTTAGTATTTTAGTAATGTTGTAATAATATTATTAATCTTAAAAAAATATAAATAAATAAATAAAAATAAAAAAATATAAAAAAAGTAAAAAAATTAATAAAAAAAGGGGGAGGGGAGTGGAGCACAAGGCTCCATGTCACCCACCTCACCCCTATAAATAGGCAAATTGGAATTGGAAATTGAGGGCAGCAAAGGAAGTAATGGATCGGCTGGGGTGGCCAAATAGAGAGCAGTGCTCTTGGCTACCCCAGGGCTAAGGGGTAGTCCCCTCGGTCCTAACCGGTTCGATCGGAGCCCTATTTTGGGTCCGGTCTAGTTAATATTTTTGGAGAGGTCGTGGTAGATCTCTGTGGGGTCCAGTCGGGGTTCATCATTCGAACTCCTAGTTAGGTATATTTTCTTTCCTTTTTATTTATGTTGTAATTTTTATATTTTAATGAAGTAGTAGTTAATTTAAAATTGTGTTTTTAATTTGTATGTTTATCTATGTTTTAGATTAGTATGCTTTAAATTTATGTTTTAGACTAGTATTTTATTTATGTTAGATATGTTTTTATTTATAAGTTAGATTAATATTTATGTATGTATGTTTTAGATTAGTATTTTATTTATGTTAGATATGTTTTTATTTATAAGTTAGATTAATATTTTTAAATTTATGTTTTATATTAATATTTTATTTGTGTTAGATTTGTTTTTATTTATGTGTTAAATTAATAGTTATGTATGTATGTTTTTATATTAGTATTTATTCATGTTATATTAGTATTTATTATGTTAGTATTTATTCATATTTTTATCACAGTGTATTTATTTATATTTGCCATGTTTTTTTAAGTTTGCATAACGAACATATATTTTGTCAATGCGGTGCCCTTTTATTCGAGCGTAAACGGGGCCAGTATCAGGCGTAGTGATAGTGGTTGGACGTTTACTCTCGAATAACGGGGCCTTTAAAGTCTACTCGCACATATAACCGAATTTTAATTTAATCGTCACTTTAATCCTGAAAGTCTAATATTAATAAAGTGGTAATTATTAAAGTACCAATTTTGGGCGGTGTGGGGGTGCTAATCCTTCCCCATCCGTAACCGACTCCCGAACCCGACATTTTAAAATCTCTGGTTTTTACGGTGTCCGGTCCACCTTGAGTGGCCGGTGGCGACTCCAATTTTAAACAAAATACGGGTTTTCTAAAAACTCCACGCGGAAGAAAATATTTTCCAAATTAAAAACACTTCCTTTTTTTAGCGAGAAAGGACATCGCTACACACGGTCAATCATATGAACTAGAAAGGCCATTTTTTATAGCAGAAGTTGTTTGCATTACAGGACTTGCTGCGAAGCCTGGGGTGGTGCATCAAATTCAATGTAGTATTATGGTATGTATAATTTTCTTATATACTATCTGTTTCTTCTATTGTGTTCTTTCTTTAATGTATCTAAACTTTTAATCTGAAATTTTTTAGGAAACAATGGCAAATTTGATGATGAAGTTCGGAATGGCTTCCAATTCACCCTTCAGTGAAGGTGCTTTTCACGCAGCCCTTCAAAGTGGTTTGACCACAACAAATGAACCTTCCCAAAATCCATTTGGAAACATGAAGCACATAGTGTCAAAGCTAGCAGATCCTACATCTCAAGGCTTGCCTGGACCTGGAATTATGAGCAGAGGTTCGGCTTCTGAAAAGAATTCACCAAAATCTCCCACTGCTGGGAATGGAAAGATTGCTAAAGAACATTCTTTAACATGCGACAAGCTGTTGCATTTGTTCCGGTTTTAGTTATCAATGATTGCGGGAGGCAGCAGCAATAATTAACTCGGTTTTGGTTGTTTTTTGTAGGCCGGGAAGTTGCGAACTGAAAACAACATGCTTCAACTGGTAATGCCCCTTATTTGTTTTTTGTCCCCTGCTAAGATCATTGGATATTTAGTGTGAAAAAACGTAATTGTTGGCATAAATCAACCATAATCAGACGTGACATTTCTTGAATGTTGGACTTTGGCAGTAACCATATCTCGAAAGGTTTTATACACGGTAGATGCTGCTAGGTTTCGATGTACATTTGATTCATAAAGAATCTCAATAAGAATCAATAGTAAAGCACGTAATCTCCATCTTGTTTAGAGTGTTAGTTTGTAGTGAAATTTCTACTTCCTTTCAGGTATTGAAACATCAGCAGATCATTGAAGAACTTATGGAGGAGAATCAGAAGCTTTGTCAGATACTCATGGAAGATCTGAAAATACCACCCAGCAAGTTCCAAACCAGTTACTCAAGTAAAATGAAACCTCCATGTTCAGAATGCTTTCATTGCCGAAGGAAAGAAAGGAGAAACAGACGATGATTATCGGTCTCGTGTTTCATTCAGACGTGTCCTGCCCATCCAAACCGACCCACCTATGAGTATGACTAATCGCAATTCGATTTTCTATGTACTATTCGATTGTAGGCCAGGAAACTCATTCATTTCTATCTAGAAATCACGACAGACATGACAGAAATGTTTGTAGAAGAATATTGTTTTTACTCTAACAGGATTTTCTGAAGAAATAAAGATACAGACAGGAGACATGAATGTGTTTGGTTGTTTCTTTCACTTTGTCTGTAAATGTAAAAGTAGATATCATGTGATTCAGTCTGAGTGGCCATAACTTCACAGGACTTAGCTCAACTTGCCATTTCTTCACTCTTTGATTATAAACCTTAACTTATCCCCTGACAGTCCATTTCCATTAATTGCATTTTACAAAGGTTTGATGAGATAGATGGCATCCAATTTGTTGGTGGGGAAAGCATCCCATGTGCCCAACTTTCATACTGAAAATTGGTTGCCTTTTGAGTTCTCAGGTCCACTATTACAGACTATAATACATTCATTTCATTTTGGTATATAATTCGTGTACTCGTATGTGTTTAAAGTTTGTCCATTTGCACCACTAGAAAGAAAAGTTCAGCACCTTTAGTACTCCAAAGGCAACTTTTCTCCCCTTCCTTTCCCAAAAGTTGAATTAATGGTCATCTCCCAAAGTCACCCACAAAGTCACCTAACCTTCTTCCTCCCACTCCTCTAACATTTGAACATTATGATTTTGTTGAATTATGTTAAACAATGGCCTTGAAATTAAAACCAGCCTTTACTTTCTCCATTTTATTTAGCAAACATTAGATGGATAACTTATAATTACTTAAACAATTAACACAAATTATGACAAACAAGAATCACAAAGTCTCTCTTTATTCATGCAAGTCAAAATGCTAAAATTCCAATGTAAATCTCCAAGAAGAAAGACCCTAACAAATCACAAATGCAGCTCCAAGAATGAACCAGAAAAGAGAGAAGATCAAGCACAAATAAATCATACAGAAATAAATAGCTTAGTACTAAAAGTTTTAAGAAAACTTGGTGTGACCTAAACGAAGAGTGTCACAGCTCCAAGCAACGCTAACAAGGACCTGCTATATTCATACGTAGAAGCTGCAAAACTCGGTGAGGACATAACCGGAGGCGTAGCCGACGCGTTAGTGACTGAGGATTCCGGTGGTCCAGGGGGAGAAGCAATAGATGGCGAAGGAGCCATTCCCATGGGTGAAGGCGGAGAAGCAATAGATGGGGTTGGTGAGGAGGGGGTAGGACTAGGAGCCATTGATGGGCTTGGAGTTGTTGGAACCATGGGAGACGGGCTAGACATGGGTGACGACGTCGGATTCGCAGCTGGCGAAGGTGTAACGGTTGTTGTAGGAGGAGGAGCGCCTCGGATGGACGGTGGCATTGCTGGTGAAGCAGAGGGGCTTTGGGCTGCTGACTTTGATACGGAAGCAAGCAGGAAAGTGAAGGCGATTATAAGCTGGAACCGAGCCATTGAGCTGAGCCTGAGAGACCCGAGATAATGAGTGCCGGAGAGTCCTACAAGGTTGATGATATATAGAGGCATTGAAGAATCCTTTGTAAGGATAAAAGTATACAGACATATCATGCTGCTGGACATATGAACTGACGCGTGTCCACCAAAGGAATTTGTGTTGGTGGTGGAGCACTTGTGGGGAGGCATGAATTGAACTAATCCAACCAAAGTAGAATTGGTTCCATTTTTCATTTCAATTGGTTTAATTATATCTGAGTACAGTTCTTAGTTATCTCTCTCTCAAAGAATCATGTGAACACAACTTGGACAGATAGTTAAAAACTCCGGTTAACATTCAATTCCTTTTTCGAAGTTCAGGGTTCTAATCATAGTAGAAACAATCTCTCTTTTCACCTCCCCAAGTAAAATTGTTAAAAAAAAGAATCCTCTCTCTTTTCTCTAAGGAAATCCTAGCTTTTACGTCGCTTTTTTATCGACCACTAGTCGTCGATGGTCTGATTGGGTTCTCTTTCGATTTCAATAAGTCTCTTCCATCTTTGTTGGACCGTCGAACTCTCTAAGTGATCGATGGCGTCGCCCTTTTCTCTACCCCTTGCTTGGGTTTTTGAGGGGAATGATTCTTTCATAGAATGGTGATCCGGTGCTTGTTTGGGTGGTGATGCTCGCTGTAGGTTTGGAGGCTCGACGACGTCTTCCATGTCGGCATTTTTGTTTCCAGTCCTCTGGTGGCTGTTTCAGCGTTTTTCGCTTTTGGTTGGGTTCTCTGAGTTTGTGATGAGGTTGCATTTGGTGTGGCTTTGTCCAATCATCAGTGGTTTGGTTGATGGCCCTACTCTCCAACTCTGCCTCCTCTTTGCCTTCAACCTTCCGCGATTTTAGATCTGACACGTTGCTGCTGTTTGGCCGTTTGCTCTACATTATTATCATTGTCCTCATCTTTCGGTGACCCTTGAAACGACATGCAGACTTGCTGTGATTGCTGGCATCGTTCCGGCTCCGGTCAGTGTTGTGTCCCTTTGTTTTCCTATCTTTGTGTTTGTCTATTTTGATGTTTGTTTTTTGTTTGTGTTTGGCCTCATGTTTGTGGCATGTTTTGTCTTGTTTTGTTGTGTTCTATTTTTCGGCATGTTTTGCCGATTGTTTCTTTGGCGTCTGTGGCCGTTTGTTTTACTCTGTAATTTATCCCCTGTTTGGTTTCTAGTCAGTTGCTGCTTCATTTTAAAAAATTATATCCTATATATATTTTATGCAGATAGATTTTACCTTTTTTATAGCATCATAACTGATTTATTGACTGGTTAATCTAATTAAATTTTACATAGATTTATTATGGGAGCGACTCTCTCAATTCAGTTAGACCATTTGGTTAAAGAACTTAATATCCTATCTCGTTAGGCCAGTTGGTTATTGATATATATAGTTATTCTTTTAATTTCCTTTTATTGATAAATTTATTTTGGGTAAAGTCCAACATTATACAATTGTTTATTCCAAATAAAATGCGGAAGGCATCAAGTTGGATTTCATTTTGAGATGAGAGAATATTTGGTTGGTTTTCATTTCTTCAGCAAAAAGAAAGAGCATATGCTTGTAGGTTGCAACCAAGTGTATTCCATTGAAGTTTTGATGCTTAAAAGCCTTGCATTGGAAGTTGGAACCAATCACACAGAGCATAGCATCTAAACACTTTAAAGCTATCGCTCAATCACAACTGGTGAAAGGTTTTATACTTTAGATGGCTTGAATTTCATATTTTTAATAATCCATTAAATTATTTGAGATTTTGTTTTTATTTTTGGAATGTTTTGGAAAGGAGATTTCAAACTGCTTCACAAATCTCGTATTGATTTGTTTCGAATGTGATGTTTTTTTTTTCCTTCTCAAATGATGGTACGTAATGAAAGATGTAACTGTGATGCATGCTTGTTCAATTTTGTCTCGTCCTACTTCTAAAATTATTATTTTAAATTTTATATATCATTTATGTATGCTAAATCATAAAAATATAAACATATTATATTGAGATACGATAGTTGGAGTAGAAATTTTACGGAAAAAATTATTGGGTTATCCTAAATTTAAAATTTTTAATCTCAAACATTAAGCTGATTTAATCTAACAACCCAAAAACGTGTAAAATTAAATAGTTTTATATTTTTTAAGTGGACCGGAATTCTATTCTATTATATTTATTTTTGAGAAAAAGTTTGATGCACATCACAATCGTTTTATTTTTATGGGTTAGAGTTTAGTTTGTAGGATTTAGATTCAGGGTTTAAGTTTTAGAATTTTAGGTGGATTTAGATTTTATTTTTTAAATAGTAAATATGCAGGCTTGTGTATTTTTTACACATGTGTATAAAAAATCACTCTTTATTTATTTAATTATATTGTTGATGTCTAATACGAGGGATGGTAGTTCTGTGACAATGATAGGCAATTCACCCATTCTGATTTGTGTAGGTAGTTGTTCTAGTGGTGCGTGTGCATGAAGCAACAAAGGCAGTGGAATGCAGGAGCAGTGGAGCAACATCTCTCGTGACGCAGTAGAGTTGGAGACTAACCTTGACTCTTGACGACCAATTCACACGTGGACCCCTCTCTTTTAGGGACTTCATTGAATAACGAAGAAAGCTAGATCCCCATTAAAAGATTTCGTGCGCTTTAGGGTTTCTTAACCCTAGTTTTGCCGCTTATATAAACACAACTTGAGCAACAATACAAAGAGAGCTTGATCGTAGAGAACATTCCTTTATTTTCAACTATTAGAGAACCACCATCGTTAAGGTCAAGAATAGTCTCCACACGACAAGAGCTATCGAGAGAGGCTTGAGGAGTGCGGAGCACTGCAACATAGTTCGAAGGCTTAGAGGAGAATTCGAGGACGCTTGATTTTCTTTCTCTCTTGCTTATTAAACTGCCATGACATACTTTATTTTTATTATGGATGATATTTGCTCAGACATGAGCTAAATATTTTGTTGTTGGATTTATTGTTTCTAAGATACTATGTTTTAATTATTTGTTTAATGTTGTAGCACTTATTCCTTATTCCTTATGTTCATTGTTTTAATGCTTAATTATTGTAAGAGCTATCGAGAGAGACCTTTAATTATTGACTTGTGACTTGATATCGAGAGAGTTAAGTTAGAAAAACATGAACATTGGAGCTTAACATGTTAACTTAGGTTCTAATCTGGCTTAGATATAAGTTTAGAATTTCAACGACTAATAAGGGGAACTTGAACAAATAATAAGTTGTTAGAGTTTACGCAGACATGTATTGCCATAACATCTTGTTATCAACTTCTAGGTATCGAGAAAGTCTAGGAGTTAATTAGAAAATCATGTCGAATAGATAAGTGTAATCCATTGCTATAGCATTCGAATGGTAATTAGCATAGTCTTAGGCAATAAACCCAACATCTATAACCATCAGACTTTTTGCTACATCATCTGTTTGTCCTCTGATAATTGCTATGATTTACTTTTCTTGCATATTAGTTAATAGTTTATTCATCACCACACAAATACTATTTTACTAACTCTTAAGTGTAATTGCTTTGAATTTGCCACTCCAATCTTTTTAGGTTCGATACTTTACTTATCATTATATTACTTGAGCGACGGGTATACTTGTTCTTAATTGCACATACATCCAACACGCATCAGTTTTTAGAGCATATACGATAGCTTTGATTTGGAGAGGAGAATTAGGGGTGGACAAAACTCAACTCGAAAAAATAGGATTATTCAATTCGACGCGAAAAAATCCAACTCATTTTGACTCAACTCAAAAAATTCCAAATAAAGTTTTGAGTTATAAAATGGAAATTCGAATAACTTGAATTTTTAGTAATTAGTTGATTAGTTTTCAAGTTCGGGTCGAGGCCCTCAATTTTTTCGATTTATTATGTATATCACATATAAAAATATGAAGAAATATATATGTATATTGTATATGAATATAGAAAGTCGTTTAAACTGGAATCAATCTGTATTATAATATTATAAATAATTACAATTAAATTTGTATAGAAACTCGAAAACTCGACTCGAATCGAAAAATTTTAAATAAAGTTTGAATCGTAAAATGGGACTTGTAAACTCGATTAACTCAAATTTTTTTGACTCGACTTGATTGAACGCCCAACCTTAAGAAGAATAATCCCTTTTTGACTTGCTAAGAAAGAGAAATCAACCCATTTTGTTTGAAAATGAGAGAAATTACCCCTAAAATAATATGATGTCGGTCATAATGTGACTATTAATGATTACCGATGAGATTTATGTATCAAATTTATGTTCATAAGTTGATTATTAGGCTAATTTAGAGGGAAATGGTGAATAAAATAATAATTAAGGAACATAGGATTTCTTAAAATTTAATTGGGTAAGTTGATATAAAGAAATATTGATTCTTTTGAAATGTCACCGATAGTTAACAACTTTCTCCAATCCATGTAACTATTGTAACACGTTAAACTTGACCCGAAAGATCTGACGGATCTAAAAAATCTGCTTAATATAAAAATACTTACTTTTTTTAATACAATTTTTAAAACATAAGTATCAAACCAATTTTAAACAAAAATTAAAGTAATACATTTACAAAGTTAGAGCTTCAATATTATATATATAATATGACAAAAAGGCTCAAAACATTTGATCAGAGTTACTTACTCAAATACATAAAAAATATCAAGGTACTATGATATACATGCCACTAAATGATTAAGTATAATACTCAGAAGATGATAGCTGTTGGAGCAATTATGTGATGTCGATACTCAAAACCCTACTAACTTGGAATGAAAGGAAATTTAAATACAGAGATTTGAAAGTTAAGTAATACATAATTACCATATTGAAGTTACACTAAGTACGCAAGTACGATGATTGAACATAAATATGGCATGAGCATTCATGACCCTAATGTGATCACTTAAAGGCATTCTAAAAAAGCAAGCAATTTAATCCAAACTCAATTTGAGGAACTATATCATGTATATATATTTATATGCATATGTGTATATTTATAATGCACTAGATATTCAAGTGCTGGAGCACATGTGTGACTTCAATTGATCGAAATCAAATTCGAGAACACTTGCGTTATTGCACAAGGATATATGTGTGTGCGCGCGCGGGCACTTATATTTTGCATACAGTTCGTATATTTCGTATAACACAAACATCCAAGGTCGCATAGACTTACCAAATCCTCAAACCATTTTCATATCATTCAAGATTTATTATCTCAAAGCAAAAAGTTCTCTTCATTATCCAAACGAAAAATATAAATCATGATTTGATCATTATAACATATGTTAAGAGGTACTTAGAGGTATACGAAGTTAGAATGTAGCTTGTAAGAGTATATTGGTTATTTAGGCTTTATAAGTGCATTTTAGTAATTTGGTGCATTATGGGTATTTTAGTCATTTTATAAATGAGTTCCTTTCGATCATTTGACTCTATAAGGTAAATTTTATCTTACAAGGGTAATATATGATTTGAAGGCTTCAAGGGATAAAAAACGGTTCAATGAACCTTTTCAAACGGGTTATAGAGTAAACAGGTTGGCCTAGTAGGTAGGTTTATTGGGTTAAAAGGTACAAAACGGTTCAAATTTGACGACACAACCTTTCGTATCTAAATAAAATGTTGGGTTTCAAAACCTAAGGCAAGGTTTCGATACCTCATAGTAGGTACCAAAAGCCAAAGGCTACTGAAATGCCTAGTTTCGATACCCATGTTTTAGTTATAGAAACCAAAAGGTTTGCTGAGATGTTTGGTTTCGATACTTTGCTTTAGGTATTAAAATCGAGCCCCAAAACGTCAAAATATTCATTCGTAAATTATCTTTCAAGTCACCAAAAAGTGACCCTAATCATCCCAAACACCTCCTAAACATCAAGAGGGAAATATAAAATCTTCAAACAATCAAATTACACTTTAAACCAAGTTTCAGCATTTAGAAAATTCAAGTAGCGTTCACATGAATGGCCGCAAAATTGAAAAAGGGATAAAAGATGATATATAGAGAAGAGGAGAGGGAGTGGCCGCAAAACATTAATGTTTCAGCCATTTTATAACCCGAATCCTATGAAAACGAAGAAAAAATTAGTTTAGGTGGACCAATTGACTAAATTGACCATTAGCCCTCCAATTTTCTATGCTATCAAAAAGGGACTCATCGTCAATTGGGCCAAAGAAAAAAAAAATTAAGAGTGAGTCCAAAATCTCTAACCCAACAAGTCCAAGAATTCAAACTCCAGATCTCAGACTCAAACTTCTAATACTAAACTCGAATCATTATAACCGTATTGGGTGACATACCGACGATAACATTTTGCAAAAGCCTAATGGGACATTAAAGGTAGTATATAAACTCCAATCGGATTGGATAAAGAAGTAAATAAAGAAAATTATAGAAAAAATTTGAGAGATAAAAAGTTTACGGAGCATTTGGGGTTGAAGAATAAGCTATTTTTGAAACATTTGTTGGTAAGTTTTGTACATATTATGTAGTGTTTATATTTTAGAGATTAAATTTGTCATTATATTGGAGGGTTAGTGGTTAGAGTTTTTCCAAAATTTTCATGTGATTTGAGTTCAATTTCTTTAAGGACAATTGGTTTCTCAAATTTTCTTCCAAATCAAATGGTGACATGTGTTATCATTTGAATATATAAAAATAATTAAATAAATTAAAATTAAGAGTAGAATCATCCAATCAAATGTTTTTATTAATAATAAAATAGGGTAAATTATATCGTTCATCGCTCAAATATCTTCTCACTCCTATTTTGGTCACTCAACTTTTAAAATTTTCAATTTACTAACTGAACTTTCAACATTGGTTTTTTCATCACTCTATCGTTAACTATGTATCGACGTTATGATCTGACTTCTTTAAAGCCATTTTTATTTATTTTTATCACATGTATGAAAAACACTGTAACACCCTTAACCTGGATGTCACATTTGGGCCTCAAACCTAAAACCCGACCATCAAATTCCCAACCTAGTATAGCCCAATCCACAATAAGTTTCCAAAGCCCATTTTATTTCAATCCAAATAAATACAAGTAAAATTTGAAATATATACAATGGAGCTTCTTTTAAAAATTACATTATAAAACTTTTGACTTGATCATTTGAAAATCCAAATACGATTTACAATATACAATAGGTTCCAACGAATACATAGCCCAAGGACCTAAATACTGTACTCTGAAGAGACGAGGAACTAGAATCCTTCCCTAATAGTGCTCCTCAAAGAACGAGCCAAACCTACTAACATGCGAACGGAAACAATGATTCCGAACGTTGAGCTAACAAAGCTCAGTGGATACACCGCCACTCAACCATGCTTCATGCAAATCATAAATAAAGTAATGCAACATAAATGATATCATGACAAGATAACGATGGCGCTACCATATCCGCCTAAACACATAGTATTATGAATGTATGATCACGCACACATCTCATACAAGTACCTCATACATTTACACGGCATCACACAGATAACACCAATAATATTAAGTAAGGTCCGCGTCCACAAAGCATCGGAATCCTACACTTGAGTGAGGCTCGCGTCCACAAAGCATCGGGATCTTACACCGCGAGTAAGGCCTAAGTCCACAAAGCATCGGGATCCTATACTCAAGGGGATGAGGCCCGTGTCCACAAAGCATCGAGATCCTACATCCATGCTCGGAATCTCTCATCAAGCATCTTCGAATGAGACCTACGTCCATAAAGCATCGGGATCCTACATTCGGGAGTCTTGAAGGTGTTGTAACACACTTTTAGGGTATACAAATACCAACAACAAGGGATGACTCGACTACCTAGGCGTCCCCTCAGCACACAACATGGACCCTAATCACCACACAATACATAACCTCGACAAAAGAGTCTTACCGCACACAACTCTAACACGCTTACCACCACCTTATGGTTTCTATCAGTTATTATGCCACCCTATTGAACTTATCTATTTATTAGTATGTTATGAAGGTACACATTTCCATTCTTATTATTCAATAAGACTTAACCTTATAGGTGCCCATTTCGCACACAGCAAGGGCCTAGAATTACCACACAACATCAATCGATCCACCTAGGATCCCTATGGTTTACCACCTCACATAACTTACCTAATATATAACAAGTCATTAGCCATTTATTTCATATATGGGGCTTAAATCTCCATTTCTATGTTTTAATATTCATTTTACACCTTAACAGACCCTCAAGACCCTTTGACTCGAATTATAGAGCCCTCAAACGTAACCTCGAAATTAACAGACCCTCAAAGCCCTCTCTAGGTACCGGTACTCCCCCATGAGTACCGATACTCAATTTAGACTTGAAAGGTCTGGTACAACAAGCCGTACCGATACGCTAAACCCTTGTATCGATACTCACTAACGGTACTTATCCATCCTATACCGATCCCAACCTGTACCAGTACCCTTACCCTTGTGTAACGGTACGCGAAGCCTCCCTTAGGCAATGCAACAGTGCGCACCGGTACTCCCCAAGCGTACCGATACACAAAGGCTCTACTGGAATTCTAATCAACCAAGGGGTACCGATACACGGGAAGCCGTACCGGTACGCCCCTCACAACCTGCCTTTCTTTTTACTAAAGCATACCGATACTTGAACATCTCGTATTGGTACGCAAGCCCAAAATTCAAATCTTGGGTTTGGATTCCACCTAGAAATCCTACTTAACCTACATGGTTAAGCCCCAAATTGCTCCTACAAGTTATGGTGGAGTTATTAAGTGGATTTCTACCAATTTTAAGCCTTGAAAACGTAAAACCCATATTTTGCCAGTAAAGAGTCAACCAAAGCATACCAAGCCATAAACACACAAATCATGCACAAAGCCTATTTTTATGAGTTGCAGGAAACTATAGGAGTTAGTAGTGTACTAACCTTGAATTAAAGCTGATGAAGAAGCCCTCAAAGATCCAATCTCATTCTTCCTTTTCAAACCCCCAACTAAACCTCATCCTTCACCAAACCAAGCAAAGCTTACCTTAAATCAATGATCCTTTCTTGCTTAACAACTTTCCCTCAATGAGCTAAACGAGAAATCCACAGCAAAACCCAAAGATTTGACCTTGAACATAAAGGAAATTTGGGTGAAAAAGGAAAATGGGTGAGAGAGGGAACAAGGACGACTTTACCCCCTCCACTTTCTGCAGAAAAATAAAGTCTCACTAGCTCTTTTTGTTTTCAATTATATTTTTACCCGTTTGCCCTTCTTACTATCACCTTAGCCCATCAACCAACCAACAACCTAAGCCCAAGGTCTTAAGACATGCCCAAAAAGGCTCCCGAATGCCCAACATCTCGGTTCAAACACAAAGCTCACATCTCGGGTCAACTCAACTCCTGGATCCAAAAATCTGGGTCGTTGCAACTCTCCCTCCTAAAAGAAAATTTTATCCTAAAAAATTAAACAAAGAAATGAGATGATACTGCCGAAAATCCAACCATACTTTCGATCACGCATTCCCACAACCCTAAGCTCCCCACAAAACCTTCCTAACCAAAACTCTCAACACAAAATCTCCACTTTCTACAAGCCTTCTCAACAAGACATTCTCAACGTCTAGAACAACACTCATATTAAACCTGGAGACGGATCAACCAACTATAATCTCAACAGCATTATCAAACATCGGTACTCTGAACTCACTCCGGATGAGTCACAAATCAGTGAATGAACCTCTCTACCAACACTAGCATTTCTGAAGTCTTGAACTCAACCCTCATTTGCGTCCATAATGTGCCACTTCTTCAAGGTATACCACAAGGCACTTCCTCATATAAAATCACCATAACCCACGTGTTCAGGAATAACAAACCTTATCAATCATGTTCTATCATCCATCTAACATAAAAATACAACATTCTTTCACAACTTGGTTAACTAATACAAAACTTAACACCTCATTTACTTGAACCTATTACAACATAAGCAGATGCAAATCCACGATCAAGGGATTCTACTAGCCAAGCCACTTCGGTTCCAAAATAAAATTGTTACCACAACCAAGCTCTACTAGGGATCAAACCACCAAACTATCCTCAAGGGGTCCAAACACTCTCTTTCACTCCCAAACACCTAATTCTAACAAGCGTTGGTGTTAAAACTTTAGCAAGTCCTTCAAGATTCCTAATGATTCTCCCAACACAACTTATTACAACACAAGAATCCGATTCTATACAACTTTAACCAAAACCCACATTTATCCGAAGTGATTCGGAATATCTTTATACTGTCACCATGCATGAAAACAATCCATCTCAAATCCAAATAAGCAACCTTCTATTCATCGAACTTAAGATTATCTCGACGTATTCGTAAGTCCAAATCACTCTTCAACTTGACCTTAGATTTCAAACATCGCATCAAATCCTAAATTTTAACATTAATTTTTATTAACTTTTAACTTACGAGACAATATCCTGAACGATCTTACGGGAATCTCAAAACTCTTCAATATTAACAAGATCATTAGCCCTGAAAATAAATACTGGCCTTCCATTGTTATACATTGACCTACAACAGCTAACACCACTATATCTCGCTATACCAACATAATCACATCCCAAGGTGAACCCCTTGGCGACATCGTCTGTACCCCCTCCTATACCAAGGAGTCCTCTCACAAGAGGTTTGGTAGATGTCAGACCACAAGGTGAGGAGCACTTAATACCAAACTCAATACATCCATTATCATGGGTACTACTCCATGATCAAGAGGTTATCCTACTCAACCCTCGAAGAGCACCTTGATAACCACTTGCACGTCCACTGCTCTAAACAGCAGACTCTCACCCTTGTGTCAACTACAAGAACTAAGAATGTCTTACAACCTACAAGGTCCTCTTCAACTAGCATCACATGAGCATAACACATAAGCTAAAGAGATAGGATTTATTCACGCACAATACTGACAAATTGGTTCATTCCAAACCCCAACTTTGAGATTCTTGCCTGGAAACCAAGGCAACCCTCGCACTCACGTGACCAACCCGTACCAAGGCAAGTCTAATAAGTCTATAGGGATTGTTACTCTAAACCATACACACCACCCACGGTGAAACATTTACTTACCAACACTTACCAATCCATTAATTTACCAAGCCAATGCCAAACTCAAAGAAACTTATCACAGAACCCGTTCAATAAATCTCCGCCAAGGTAAGAACAAGAAATCAAATTGACATCAAGAAACTGAAAACCACAATGGGACCAAATCATTTAACACACCCTCGGTAACATGCTTGTCATTTCTAGCATGAACAACATATTGTCTAACAAAAGTTCTTGCGATGACTCAAACTGTAGATCTCACCTAACCTCTACCCTGATACTTCGATAACGACCCAACACCACTTCTCGAAGATCCTCGACTATGCCCAAAAGAAGTCAACCTCAAAGATTGAACCGGTAATACTCATCCACGATTGATCAGTCCTTTTCCATGTGACCCGATGTCTGGCACTCATAGCAAATTCCCCAAGTAACATACCTCAAGGTGATGTTAACCACAAGGCTCAAGAACCAGTGGAAAAGACGCCAGGGCCGAACCATCAACACTCTCTGTTATAGTAGAAATCAATAAGCCCCCTACAACACCCTCAATTAAGATTTCTGACCAACCCTCAGCTGATCTAAAGTAACTCTTTTTGATCCACTCAAAGCACAAAGCCTCCCCTATTCAGGGCCTGAGAAGAATCTTATGATGTTCTAATTCCCTAAAACACGGTCTACATAATCCTCAACTGACTCAATATTGGTTCTAGGGTCATTTAAGTGTTTCGTACTAACGACTAACTCAGAGAATATCCCAGGTAAAATTGTTATCCTGTGCATCAATATGTCAACTTTGAATCAACATCTAACCTCAACCACATTTACTCTTCGATAGCAACAAACTTTGGGCATAACAACTCAACCGTAGAAAAATCTTACTCATACCCAACACTGCTTGACGCCTTAAACCGACTGCAAGAACTGATCCCTCATATTCTTCATAAAAGCTTCACTGACATACCTTTTTCCTGACTCACCCGAGAAACATCCTATGTTGAGAAAACAGGCTGTAGTTCTAACTCTACGGTCTCTCACCATTCGTATGCATTGACTTTAAGAAAAAGATGATACAGTCAGGATTTCCTTAAGACTATTCCACGTCATCCTCAGATCCCTCTGAGTGTTTCTTAACCATCAATCCAATTGATCAGGTCATCCCTTCACAACCCTTTTTATTATACTTAGATTCGTAACAATAATGCTCATCCCATAAAAGGAACATGGATCCCTTCACAACTTTCCTTGGTCAATCTCGCACCGTCAAACCAACTGGTCTAAACAACATTTAGAATATGGTAATTTGTCTTTCCCATTACTCTGGGTTTGGTTCCCCTGAAACCTCGAAGCTTCCAACACTACACTTATCATCTCAAGCTGGCGCATGACCGTATAGCAACTGGTGGCCAAGATCATATCAATTCATTTAGGGGACAACTCCATTGTATCTGTCAACTACGTATTCTCAAGCCTTACTCAAGCATCACCTCGCGCAAAACCCACGATGTCCTTCCAGCCACTACTATAAAAAACCGCAACAAGCATACCTTGCTCGAGATCTCAGGGCTTTCAGTTTACTAAGAGCGTACTTGGGACCTCACAACCATCATGTACCTCTCCAAAGTAGGCAAAAACGCATATCTGCAAGGCGTGCTACATTCCCATCACATGGTACCCACCTTTAAGGTTCATTACTACAAATGATGGAACCCCCGATCGACACTTTACCATTGGCCAATCAAAAGTAAGTCATCTTATTCATTCTATAAGGTTCGTCTACCAACACGTAGAATCCCACCACATGAGGTTCTCACCATGAACTCAAGGCTTTAAGGTAATTTACGGTACATAGCCATGATTACTTATCAAGTGATGGGAGGAGGGCACACCCTCAACTCCTCTATTCTTTAATAAACCTAAGCTTAACGCCTAAGATAACTCCGATCTCAGAATCATCCTCAAAAGAATTAGCCATCATCACGACTGCTATTGAATCTATCTTAATGTCGCAACCACCGACACACTCGCATACAGGGCACACCATCCAGATTCTAGTCTTAAAAGAGTACAACTTAGACACACGGGCTTGTATTCGCTAGACACCTATTCACGACTCCTAACCACCATGGGATTTTCCTAGAACTGGCTAAACCTAGGCTCTCATACCACTAAATGTAACACAATTGACTCGGATGTCATATTTGGGCCTCAAACCTGAAACCTGATCATCAAATTCGCAACCTAGTTTAGCCCAATCCACAATAAGTTTCCAAAGCCCATTTTATTTCAATCCAAATAAATACAAGTAAAATTTGAAATACATACAATGGAGCTCCTTTTAAAATTACATTATAAAACTTTTGACTCGATCATTTGAAAATCCAAATACAATATACAATAGGTTCCTACGAATACATAGCCCAAGGACCTAAATACTGTACTCTGAAGAGACGAGGCACTAGAATCTTTCCCTAATAATGCTTCTTAAAGAACAAGCCAAACCTACTAACCTGCGAATGGAAACAATGATTCCGAACGTTAAGCTAACAAAGCTTAGTGGACACACCGCCACTCAACCATGCTTCATACAAATCATAAATAAAGTAATGCAACATAAATGATATCATGGCAAGATAACGATGTCACTACCATATCCGCCTAAACACATAGTATTATGAATGTATGATCACGCACACAGCTCATACAAGTACCTCATACATTTACACGGCATCACACAGATAACACCAACAATATTAAGTAAGCTCTGCGTCCAGAAAGCATCGGAATCCTACACTTGAGTGAGGCTCGCGTCCACAAAATATCGGTATCGTACACCGCGAGTAAGCCCGTGTCCACAAAGCATCGTGATCCTATATTCTGAGCAAGGACCGTGTCCACAAAGTATCAGGATCTTATACTCAAGGGGATGAGGCCTGCGTTCACAAAGTATCAGGATCCTACATCCATCATCTGAATCTCTCATCAAGCATCTTCGAATGAGGCCCGTGTCCATAAAACATCAGGAGTCTTTAAGGTGTTGTAACATACTTTTAGGGTATATAAATCCCAACAACAAGGGATGACTCGACTACCTAAGCGTCCCCTTAGCACACAGCAAGGACCCTAATCACCACACAGTACATAACCTCGACACAAGAGTCTTACCGCACACAACTATAACACCCTTACCATGACCTTGTGATTTCTATCAGTTATTATGCCACCCTATTGAACTTATCTATTTATTAGTATGTTATAAAGGTACACATTGCCCTTCTTATTAATTTATCTTATTATTCAATAAGACTTAACCTTATAGGCGCCCATTCCGCACACAGCAAGGGCCCAGAATTACCACACAACATCAATCGATCCATCTAGGATCCCTATGGGTTACCACCTCACATAGCTTACCCAATATATAACAAGTCATTAGCCATTTATTTCATACACGAGGCTTAAATCTCCATTTCTTAATTTTAATATTCATTTTACACCTTAACAGACCATCAGGGCCCTTTGCATCATATTATAGAGCCCCCAAACGCAACCTAAAAAATTCTTGGGCAGATTGCCCAGCTAGTACCGATACTGATACACATCAATCAGTATCGGTACGCCCAACAACGACTGTTAAAACGGTTAGGTTCCATAGACCCGTATCGATACGGGATCTAATTATATCAATACGCAGTAATATTTAAATTATTTTCATTTTATAGATTCGAGAAGGGGTATCGATACGCGTCTAGCCGTATCGATATTGGACTATTCCTAAAATTCTAGTTTCAAAGCACCGTACTAATATGCCATCACCCGTATTGGTATGCCCCTTAATCCGATTCCAGAAATATAAGCCTGTACCGATACGCCATCACCCATGTCGGTACGGTAAGACCTATAATGTCAATTTTTATCTGGTTTATTAGCGTTTTGCTCAACTGAACCATGTCCAAATTCAATGAAACTTTAACAAAAAGTATATTTAGCTTAAAACTACTATCAAGTTAAATTTTAGGGTCGAATGAATCCGTTTGCTATGTTTTGCCTAATTTAGGTCAAATATACATGTATTGCCACTTTTAACTAATTATAAAAGGTCAAGTTTAATCTTTTAAACTTACACAAGCCGACTACATTACATACACATCAAAAGAGGTAGAAATGACTTGTGCAACACTTATGCCACTATAGTAGGAGTCTATAGAGTTATATACTTTACTTTATCAACGGAGTGACTTGCCAAAAACCTTCGCCAACCCTAATCTCGACCTCAAAATCTTCTTAACCTGAAAAGCATGTAAGATGAATGTATTAGGCATACTTTGCCTAGTGAAGTAGTCATAAACAATGAATTAACCATGAGATGCATTCTAACATACTTCTATAATATCAATGACAATAGAATCATGAACACATATATTGCAATGGCAAGTTTTTACTCAACCAATGCACTACAATAATCAATACAATAACAATATTCAATAACAGTTCATATTGTATATTCTTATCAGTTCATATTGTATATTCAATAACAATATTCAATAAAAGTCAAAGTGACTTTCCCCAAAATTTTCAAAATAATCTTTTTCTTCTCAAATCATCATCACTGTCGGCTATGCTTCAAATCACCATGGTTGTCGACTATGCTTCAAATCACTGTAAGGGTGTATTTTTGGTTGAGTTAGTCTTCCCAAACTAGCTTTTCCACTAAAAAAATTCTAAAAGCAACTAAAAACACTCAACTTTTGAATTTCAAAACCTTGATTTACCCTCCAAACTAGTTTCTCAAACCTTGGTTTGCCAAAAGCTAATTTTATAGCTTTTACAAAACCTTGGTTTGCCCCAAACCAAGGTTTTGCCACCTCAAGCAAAAACAAAGCCTAAATATTGTAGAGGAGGGACTCTACAACGATGACTTCATCTGGTAAAAGCACTACCATAATCTTAGCAAACAACCATAAATGTTGAAAAAATTACCTTTTCTCCCAAAAGTGGACCCATTATCTTCTTCTCAACCTACTATGACCGTAAAAAACTCATGGTTGACCATTGGAAGGTTGCATGAAGGGTCAATTTTGATGAACGGTTGGAATCTTGCATTTCAAAGCATGTTGAGCTCAATTCTTGGGTTTCGAGCGGAGGGCCTCTAGAATGAAACTTGATTGCCATGAAATAGTTGGATAACTTTGTGTACAATTATGGTGTGATGAAATGTTAAGAGATATATTTTGGTTTTTCCTTCAGCACAAAACTTTGAATTTTTACTAATGGTAAATTTTCTTTCTTCTTTTTACAACTTTTCCCTTATAGTTGAGAGATGATGGGAAAGAGTTTCAGATAACTCAAGATTGAATCGAACATTTTATTAATAAGATGACTTGAGTTTTATTTACATTTTCAAACTTCATACAAAATTTCTTCTATTAAATTTGTCTCTTCCCCCGTTTTTAGTGACATGAGAACTTGCAAAGGCTAGAGTCATGTAACATGTGAATATGTTTAGTAATTTGTAGTACCAACATATTGGTAGGGTGCCATTAGAGTTTGCTACAGTTTTTTTAAGAACACAAAACTAGTCATATGAGTTTCTTCTTCCTTAATTTCTTGCCTTGCTAAATATGCATTGCAGCCAATTTAGAGTTGTCTTATCAACTTATTCTTTCTATGGTTGTCGTAAACTCCTTCCACTTTCTTTCATGTCTTTTATTTCTAGAGTCGGTGAGAGTTCAAGAGTTGGTGATGTTAGTTGGTGGTGTCTGCGTACCAACATGTAATAAGTGCAAGCATACACTATAAGACAAGTGATAAAGTGGACACACACAAGGTGTGCGTGGTTGAGTTGTCGAATCCCACGAGAGATAAATTTTAAGGGAAAATAAAGAGGGGGTTTTGGCACTCCTGATTGCAACGAATGAGTTACGATCAAAACACATATTTAAACTTAACATCAGACTTGTTGGGAAGTTTATCTTTTACCGCGATACGACATAGCTGATGGGATATGCTCTTTCGAGACCTTATATAGAGTACTCAGGCTAGCGTCACGTTGTGTCACTTGACCTAGTCCATTGGTACACCAGCCATTCAGGTGTTAGTACAATCATCCCTAGCTAAGCCACATTGTGTCACTTGTGTAACACCCCAAAAATTGGTCTAGTCAGAATTAGGTTCCGGTGATCAGAAATCCTATATCGGAAGGGTCTAAATATTTTATTGAATTAAATTGTGAGGTCAAATGCACCGTAGTGGAACTAATTGAGAGTAATTTATTTACCTTGGACCTAATTGAACTCTTTGAAAACAATTTAGTGACTAAGTGGTGAAAATTGAAAGATTGGGAGAGATAAGGTGAAGTTTAGAAAGTTGAGGGATCACTTTCGTAATTGTCCCACTTTGAGGTGAGTCACCTCCTAGTTTGCCACCCACTTCACGTGGGATTGCTAGGAGATGAGTGTTGGTGTGTGTGCTTGGATAAGCCATTATGGTATAGTTTTCCCAAAATAAGAAAAGATAAAAGGATAATAAAATATATATTTTATTAAGGTTTCATATTAGAGAAGGAAATCTATGGGATAAGCTTTGGAAATATAGTCAAGTGTTTAAAACACTTTTCCTTAACATAAATCACCATCGAGACCTTATCCCTTATGTTCTCATCTTTTCTCCAAGCAAGCACCTCTATTGTCATCTCATACATCTAGCTCAAGCAAGCATCTCTCTTGGTTGTGCAAGCTTTCCTTGATTTCTCTATACCATTAGATAGTTTTTGAATTGGTAAGCCAAAGTCTTCAAGTAATTTTAAGAATACATGGATAGTTAGAGTTTAATTTTAATATTTAAGTTTTGAAGACCATAGTTGAACCCATGCTTTTAAAGCATGAATCCATAGAAGTCTTATTGGCTAAAAGCTCTTCTAAGCTTAAGTATTGATTTTGAATCCATAAGTATTGATTCTAACATATCCCTTTGTTTTAGCTAGCACAAGTGTTGGAGAAAGAAGGACTACCATCTCCTTCAAAAGCTAGGAATAAAGAAATCGTTAGCCGAGAGCCTTTAGAATCTAAGGTGAGTGTAGTCAGAGTCTCAGGAGTAGGCTAGGTGCCTTTCTCGAACCTTTGAATATTTATTATTGCATTGCTAACCTTGTGTAGTAAGGATATTTCATAAAACATTGTTGATGGCTATATTGGTAAGTATTGGTAACTACTTCATCGATCCATTAATGACTTCCAAGCTGTCAGTTTCTGGTTTTCCTTTGAAATTCCTTGTTGGGTCTTTTGCTTTAAGGGATTTCATTGTGAGAGCAGAAGTTGAAGGTGAAGTAGGAGAGGAAGGAGAAGATGAAGCTGAAGAAGAGAAACCCAAGGAGCCATTTAAATCTCGGGTTAAGCTGGGCGATGCTATATGGGTAATTTGGTTAATCTTTTAGGCTTAACAGTGAAATAAGTGCCCAAACTATACCTTTTTTCTAGATAAGTGCCTGAACTATATTTTGGGCCAAATAGGTGCCTAATGTTTCATTACGTGACCCATTTAAGGTTTTTCCGTGTCATGCGTTATTTTTTTCTTTATCCAATGAAATTTGAATACGAGGCATTGTTTATCATTTTATAAAACTAAAATCCAAAAAATAGAAAAATAAAATAATAAAATATATTAATTAACCCAACAATCTTTAATTTCTCTAAAAAACCCAACCCCTACCCTAAATCCCTAAATTCTTCCACTCCAGCCACCAATTCAACCACCACCGGCCACCCTTGTCTTCATCGAACTCTCTTACTGAAAGCCCATCATCTCATCGTCAAAAAATGACGAATGAACCGCTAATTTCACCGAAGAAAAACACCCAACAATGAAGAAAAAAGAGGTCAATTAGGTTTCGATCAACGATTAGAGGGTAAAGAGTGTCAAATGGTGAGGTACCCGTCACTTGGACGGTGAACCGCCAAAGTGTATGGGATGCAGGACGATGAGGGAGATGTGATTTGAGGGTTTGATTGAAGTAAAATTAAAACTTATAGATTTTTAAAGAAATTAAAACGATATAGATTCTTCACATGAATCAACGAACGAATGTAGACTCTCTGAGTGAAATGCTGGCAAAAGTGGCAGAGAATATGTCTCGAAAAATATAAGAATATGCCAAAAGGAGTCTTTTGCGTGCAAGTATACACGGTCTGCAAGTAATACAGCTGGTAAGCTGAGTATCAATACCACAGAGATTGACTTGGAATTCAATTGCCTTGATTGTTACTTGCCTTAAGAAAAAGTTGATTTAATTTGAAATTGGTTTTGGAAAATAATTAAAAAGTAAAGAAATGAAAGTAAAGTAAAGACGTTGGCAAGGAAAGTGTTTTAATTAATGATGAGCGTTGGCAGGGAATGCATGGTTTTCATTCTGTTCATGACATGCCAGCCTTTAACAATAACCTGTCTTGGCATTGTTTGCCGAGCAGATTCACAATTGGCAAAGCCTCTCTCGATGGTCATTGCCCTAAATTGATCATGTAAAAACCCCTATATCTCTATAGTGTTTGTTTTTAAATAAACCAATTTGATTAATCTTCAATCTATACTCCTAAAGGGTAGATTTCACTCCCGAAGTAAGTTCATCTACTTGAACGACTTCTCTCCTCAGTATTCAACAACTTATTCGTTGCCACCCCAAGTTTATTAAGATTTCGAGGCACAATAGGACAATAGTGCCAGCTCTCGCTTGGCAGAGTATTTAGGAAACATTAAAGTATGCCGAATAGATAAAACCGTGCCAAGGCAGATTTATTATTTAAAATCTAAGGCATGAAAATAACATAAAACCCAAATATCCCCCACCAACTATTAAATTAGTTCATGGTGAGGGATTTAACCAACAATCCATAAACGTTTTCGAGATACATTATCCTTAAAAACAAAATGAAATAACTTGAAAGAGAAAATAGGCTAGAAAGGGTCTCTCGCTGCAGCCCTTCAAGATCCAGGCTTCTCGGCCAAGTTGGTCAGACCACCCTTCCACGGTGCAGCCGGTTGTCAATCGTCACACACCAACTCCTCACGATCCAATCTTCTCTCTTTTCCAAAGTCTATCTTGGTTGGTGTTTAAATAGGCATGCGAGGAAGGGATATGACTAACTCTTCAAATTTTGAATTTTAACTGCACAAGGGATAAGGGATTATCTCCTTATCCAAATTTGAATGAGAGCTGATCAGGATAAGGTTGTCGTCATCCTGCCGACGCTGCCCTGGCATCCAAGCTTGGCATGAATCTACCAACAAGTCTTGGCACAATCTTATCCGCTATTTTTTCGGAGATTGATCCAATTGCTATCTTTTCAGAGCCTGATCGTTTCCTATTTTTCGGATTCCAACAGCTTCTTAGCGTGGCATCAAGTTCACTTCTCTGCCAACCGGTGCTTGGCATTGTCTGGTCCATCTATGCCAACAACGCTCAGCATTCTCTCTGGCACTCCTTCCTGTGTTGCTTTTTTGGGTCAAATCCTATGCCAAACCTGCAAAATTGCCAACAAAACAACCCTTCACACTGGCATAGACAAAACTCTAACCTCCTTATGCAAATACATGATTCTAACATCATAATGCAATTAAATGCACCTAAAAACAAGCAAAAGCATTGTAAGATTGTCATTAAAAATAGTACTTTTGGAGAGGTAACACACCCCCAAATCTAACTCATTGCTTTTCCCCAAGTAATGCAATCAAAATAAAAAAACAAAAACTGTGAAAAAGTTACCTCGACAAAATTTTGGTTGAATGCCAGCACGTGCTGGCAAGCAGACTTTGGGTCTATTTCTATCCTCAGTATCTCAGTGCAATAATGCCAAGCAGGTAGTAATTCAAGTGCAACAATATAACTCTAGTCAAAGTTCATGAAGTGTGCATGAGTGTAGGTAATATGCATCCAGTTTCCTTTCACTCCCTTAGACAAATTTTACTATCTAAACTCAGATATATATTTTTTTCATTATTTTTTTCTTTGGCAAGGGTTTCTTGCTAGCATTCATTTAAGCTTGCTTCGTGACACTATTTAGCGTGAGAGATAAGAGGGAGCATACCATGAATCCCCACCTTAATCTAGAAATCACTAGGCTTTCTCTTCAACTCATACCCTAAAGTTTTGGACTTGAGAACTAAGAGGGAGCAAACCACGAAGCCCTAAGTAGCTTATTATCCCTAAGGTAGAGGAGAGTTCTATTTTTTTCTTGCCTTGGCAGAACATTGCTGCCTTATTTACTTCTTTTTACCCTGGCATCATAATTTTTTTTTCATATCTGAGCTTAGTTTCAAAAAGTCTATGTTTGCTAAGGGACTAGATACATACTTCGTGTTAAGTGAAAGTTCAATTCCCTAAACTAGAGATCAATTGCCAAGCTAACCTGGCATACTACTCTACTGGCATGGCATGACAACTAAAGATTAGATTTTCCTCATTAGACAAATACCTAGATCAAATTAAACTTGCCTAACAAATGTTAACATTCTTTCAGAACTGAACCAAGGCAATATTTTATTTTTTCCTTTTTTCAGTGGTTCGGTATGCATCTATCCTAAATGACCTAAATGGCATGGCAACAGAAAGTTTAACATGAAATGCATGCATAAATGTGAAGAAACGCACACCTCCAAACCCAAGATGTGCATTGTCCTTAATGCATGAAACAACACATATATACAAGAAAAACAGCAAAAATAAAAATGCATGATTATGTAAATGCAATGGAATAAAATAAGTTTAAAAAGAAGAGGACTCCCCTTCGGAGACTATTTACCATGCGGCACGGGTCTTCCTTCTCACATACTTTCTCATTTTCCTTGGCAAGCTCCGAAGCAGCAGGTGCATCGGTGGCATCAGATGACATATGGACAACATGTGTTACTGGCAACTAGGCTTTAGTTTCCTTTGATTCATTAGAACTGGCAGACTCGACTTCAACTGGAGACAATGGGACTGTGGCATCAGACGGGGTATGAACTGGACTAGCTGACATGACATTATCGGTGGCAGAAAGCTCGATAGGGAAGTATGGAAATTCTGGCACAAAATCAGCTGATAATTTTGTAAGAGCCTCCTTGATCACCGCATCCCTAGCCTGGATGTAGTGTCCCAGCTTGACATTGAGCTCCTTAGCCTTTTTCAGCTTTTGGAGAATAATCTCCTAGTGTTGGTGAATTTGGGACATCATTGCCATTGAGCTGTCTGGCACAGTTTTTGGCATGGTTGCTGGAGCGGCCCTTGGCTCTTTGGGCTTTGGCATGAGTGCCCTTGCCTTTCCCTTGTCCTTGGGCTCGGCAGCAACTAGATTCTTCCATATAGCTGCAGTAATCTTTGTTTCTTTGATCGTTTGCCCCTTGTTTGTATCCAGCCTTGGCACATCATGGAGCATACAAACGTTAGAAATCAACAAAGGGAAAAACAAGCTGTCAGTACCTTTCACTGCGCACTTGTAGGTTTCCTCAATAATAAGCTTGCCAACATTAATCTTGTGCCCCATAACAATGGAGTGCAACAAAATCATTCTCTCTTCCGACACGGTCTCGCTATGGGATGTGGGCATCAGATTAGCCTTGAGAAAGTGATTCCATCCCCTTTATTGGGGGTTTCAATGCCAGCCTCTTCACCGTATGGTGCCCCTTGGATAACATTGTCCATGCCGTGCCAGGTTCACACAGATCTGCCAGCAACCTCTTTCTCTTGGCAGTGTTCATTGAATCCGCGTACACAAAATACTCATTCTCTGCACCATCTAACTCAAATATATTATTGATATACCCTTCATCGAAACGAACACATTTACCTTTAATAATCAAGAATGGTGAATCCTTGGTCACAAGGTGCACATAGAATTCTTGGACGATTGTGGCATAGACCTCTCCCTTTTCTAGCAAAACTGAGTCCATTTGTGCAAGTTAATCGTAGACATGACTTCCGAAGGGAAGCCATTGTTCGTCTCCATTTTGAGGTCGAAGTGCTTCTCATAGCAAAAAATCCTCGAGGCAAAGTTGAATTCAAACTTTTTCTCGATCTCCTCCTTGAAGAATCGCTTGAAGGGAGTAGAAGATGAAGCCATTGAAATTTGTTGAAGGAACTTGAAACGATGCTGAAAGATGAAGACAAAGAATGATTTGGTTTTGTTCTTATTTATCGAAAATGAAGTATAAAGTGAGAGAGATGTTTGGTTTCTTTAACCGCCAAGGGTGAGAAAGTGAAAGGTTTTGGGTTGGTTAAGCGTTTTAATTGGAGTAGTAATTAGGGATAATGATGGGGAATAAAAAGAATTAATTTAAAACGAGTAAAATGATAGGGTTGAAGTGATAAGGTGATAGGTGATAAGATAGGGTAAGGATTGAAGTGACAAGGTAATTGATTTGAAATTTTAACCAGGATTTGGGCGGCTAGGTTTAAAGTTAATAAAAACTACTATCTCATTTTACTGGGCCGATAAAACTAGGGTTTTTTCTCTTTCTTCTATCTTTTGTACCGCTGTATGCCAAGCTACTCTGGCACTGCGTCTGGCAGATTTTTCTATTGAAGCGTTGGCTCCTGCCAGTAACCCTGGCAGTGTTCCTGGCACAATTCCTGGCATAATGAATCTGCACAACTCAAGGGAAACCTTTCAACACAATAAAGGAATATGAAACTTAAAAAGAAAGAAAAACAATTAAAAGCCTAAAAACAAAGAAAAACACTAACCTAATATTTACAAAAGTTCAAACCTGATGGCGTTTTCATGTTAACTCTGCCAAGAGGATCACCTCTTTGGCATTGTTCTGATCACCTTCCATGTAGTGCTTCAAACGTTGGCCATTCACCTTAAAGATTTTGCCCGTCTTCAAATTGTTGATGTTCACAGCTCCATGAGCATAGGGCTTCACAACTTCATAAGGGTCCGTCCATCTTGATCTGAGTTTCCCTGGAAACAACTTAAGTCGTGAGTTGAATAACAAAACACGTTGGCCTACCTCAAACTGTCTTGGCATTATCCTACTGTCATGCCAGTGTTTTGCTTTTTCTTTGTAGATCCTGACGTTCTCATAGGCTTGTGTTCTGAATTTCTCCAACTCATTTAGGTCTAGTAACCTCTTTTCTCCAGTAGCTTTCCATGCCATGCCAAGTGTTCTGATGGCCCAGTAGGCTTTATGCTCAAGCTCCACTGGCAGATGGCATGGCTTTTCGAAAACAAGTCTAAATGGTGAAGTACCCAAAGGAGTTTTAAATGCAGTCCTGTAAGTCCACAAGGACTCATCTAGTCTCAAGGACCAGTCCTTCCTTGATGGATTAACAGTCTTCTCTAAGATGTTTTTGATCTCCTTATTTGAAATCTTAGCTTGCCCGCTTGTTTGTGGATGATATGTTGTGGCAATTCTCTGCTGTATACCATACCTGTACAAGGCTTTAGAAATTAGATTACATTTAAAATGAGTACCCTCATCATGAATAATCACTCTAGGGGCGCCAAATCTAGTAAAGATATACTTATGTAAAAACTTGGCAACGGTATTGGCATCGTTTGTTGGTAGAGCAACAATTTCTACCCGCTTAGGTACACAGTCAACAGCCACAAGAATGTATACATTACCGAATGAGGGTGGAAAATGACCCATAAAGTCTATCCCCTGTACATCAAATAAATCCACAAGCATAATGTTTTGAAGCGGTAGTTGGTGTCGGCTAGAGATGTTTCCTATCCGTTGGCATCGATCACATGCCTTGGCATACTCGTGGGCATCCTTATATAGTGTGGGCCAAAAGAATCCTGACTGCAGTTCCTTGGCAGTAGTCTTTACCCTAGCAAAATGACCTCCATATGGTGCGGCATGGCATAGATGCAATATGTTATGTTGCTCGTGCTCGGGCACACACCGGCGGATCACTTGGTCGGCACACTATTTGAACAATATTGGCTCATCCCAATAGTATTGCCTGACTTCCTGCAAGAACCTTTTCTTGGCATTGTATGCCAAGTCTGGTGGCAGAATGTTACTTACCAAGTTGTTGACAATATCGGCATACCATGGCATGACATTAACTGCAAGTAAATACTCATCAGGAAATTCATCTCTTATAAAATTGGTCTTACTATCTTCAAGATGATGCTCCAAACATGAGAGATGGTCAGCTACTAGGTTTTTACTACCCTTTTTGTCTCGAATCTCAAGGTCAAATTCTTAAAGTATGAGCATCTATCGGATTAGTCTGGGCTTGGCATTCTCCTTTGCCAAGAGATACTTCAATACCGAATGATCTATAAAAACCACAACTTTGTTACCAATTAAATAAGATCTAAATTTGTCAAAAGTAAATAAAACCGTAAAAAATTCTTTCTTGGTCGTAGAGTAATTCAGTTGTGCTTCATCCAATGTTCGGCTGGCATAGTAGATGACGTGGAAAACCTTGCCACGCCTTTGTCCCAAGACTGCTCTAACGACATAGTCGCTGGCATCACACATGAGCTCGAAGGGCTCATTGCAATATGGTGCCACAACTATAGGGGCATTGATCAACTTTTTTTAAGCTCCTAAAATGCTCTCAAACAAGAATCATCAAATGAAAAAGTAGCATTATGTTCTAACAACAAGCATAAAGGTTTAGCAATTTTTGAAAAATCTTTAATAAAACGCTGATAAAAATCGGCATGTCCTAAAAATCTCCTTATACCTTTGACACTTGTTGGAGGTAGTAGCTGCTTAATTACCTCAACTTTTGCTTGATCCACTTCTAACCCTCTCTCAGTTACCTTGTGCCCGAGAACAATGCCATTCTTCACCATAAAGTGGCATTTTTTCCAGTTCAACACTAGGTTTGTCTTTATGCATCTCTTCAAGACTTGCTCCAAACTCTGAAGACATTCCTCAAATGTTTTGCCAAACACTGAGAAATCATCCATGAATACTTTTATGTTGTACTCGATCATATCGGAAAAATAGACATCATGCAACGTTAAAAAATTACCGGTGCATTATATAGGCCGAATGACATCCTCCTAAATACAAACGTACCATATGGGCACGTGAACGTAGTCTTCTCTTGATCATCAAGGGTGATGGCAATATGATTATAACCTGAATAACCATCCAAAAAACAATAGAAAGCCTTACCTGCCAACCTGTCTAGCATCTGATCAATGAATGGCAATGGGAAGTGGTACTTCCTCATGGCATTGTTCAGCCTCCTATCATCCATGCACACTCTCCACCCTGTGATAGTTCTGGAACGGATCAACTCAGCTTCATTATTTTATACCACGATCATACCACCCTTCTTTGGCACGCATTGCACTGAGCTAACCCAAGAGCTATCAGAAATGGGATATATAATCCCGACATCAAGCCATTTTATGATCTCTTTTTTTACTACCTCCTTCATGCTTGGGTTTAGCCTTCTTTGGCCTTCAATGGTTTTGCCATGGTACTCCTCTAAGATAATCTTATGCATGCAGATGGTTGGACTAATACCTCTGATGTCTGCCAAAGTCCACCCTAATGCCTACTTATAGTTACGTAATATTGCCAACAATCTTTCCTCCTGATCATTAGTAAGACCAATGGCAATGATCACTGGTAGAGTTGAGTGTTCGCCTAAATAAGCATACTTCAAGTGATCTAGTAGTAGTTTTAGTTCCAATGCTGGTGGCTCCTCAATTGATGGTTTAGGTGCATTGATTTCTCTTCCGGCCAACTGTAATGGCTCAAAATAACTCACCTCTTCAGCCTCCAATATTGGTTCTTCTAGTTCCTCAAACAGATCAGCCATGCCATCTAAATTGTTGGCATCAAATTTTGTATCATGGCATAACTATGTCGTGTCCAAAGTGTAAATGGACTCCATCATCTCCTTTTCTTGGCACTCATCAGGTTCATCTGCACATTTCAAAGCTTGAAACACATTAAATGTAACCTACTGGTCATTCATGCGCATTGTTAGTTCCCCTTTATGAACATCAATCAAAGCCCTACCTATGGCAAGAAAAGGTCTCCCCAAAATAATCGGGACATAAATATCAACCTCATAACCCAAAAGGATAAAATCAGCTAGAAAAATAAATTTATCTACCTTTACCAACACATCCTCAATCTTACCCTTAGGGTGTGCATAGGATCGGTCTGCCAGCTGAAGTGTCATTGTGGTAGGTCTTGCTTCTATCCTAAGCTTCCATCCCAAGCTTCCAAAAAATTGACATTGGCATCAAGTTTATGTTGGCTCCTAAGTCACACAGTGACTTGCCCATGCATTTGTTGCTAATGGTGCAGGGAATATTGAAACTTCTCAGATCTTTCAACTTTGGTGGCAAACGGTTTAGGATCATGGCACTGCATCCTTCGGTCAGAGCAACAGTTTCAAAGTCTCCCAACTTTCTCTTTTGGACAGAATGTCCTTCATAAATTTGACATATTTGTTCAAGGGCTTCTACCAATGGAATGTTAATTTGTAATTGCTCAAGAACCTCCAAGAAGCGCTTGAACTGCTGATCTTGCTTATGCTTTTGAAGTCTTGCTGGAAATGGTGGTGGCGGATAAACATATATCGGCACGGTTGGATTTGCCAGGGCAGTGCTGGTATCAGTCTATTTGGCATCAGTGTGCTGTCTGGCATCGGTGCTGGCACATGCTTCTCATCTTGGCAATTAATTGGCTGCTTAGCAACCTTCTTCATCTCGCACTGCTTACCACTCCGAAGAGTTATAGCTTTGCACTGCTCATTATCTTTTTGCCGAGCATCTTCTATGTCACTTGGCAATGCTCTCTAGGGTCGATTACTGAGTGCACTAGCAATCTACCCAAGCTGGACTTCCAAGTTTCTCATTGACGTTGCCAAACTCTGGACTGTGGCATCATTCCTTTCCATGTACTATGTGAGAATGCCTTATTGGTTGATTCTTTGCCCTTGCTGAAAATTGTTTTGGGCTTTATGTGGCATGGCATTCTGATAGAATGCTGGCATGGCATTGTTATTCTGCCTCTGAGTATTCTGGCGCTGGACATTGTACTGGTTACCTCCTTGATTTCCCCAAGCTAAATTAGGGTGTTGTCTCCAACCTGCATTATAAGTATTAGAGTTAGGATGATAGTAATGGTTAACATTGCCAATAAAATTTACCGATTCAGGGTTGACAGGGTATTCATCCACATGATGATTCTCTCCATAGATTGTACAAAAATGGTCTAATGCTTTGACTTCCTGGGACTCATAGTTCTTTTGCAACATTCTTACCATGCTAGTAAGATTGGAAATCTCGGCATGAATGGATGTTAGTTCTTCAACCTAAAATTTCCCATTGGTTTTGGTTTCGGTCCCAAGTCTTGCAACAGGATATTCAAAATCACTGATTGCAATCCTCTCTAAAATGTCAATAGCCTCAGTATATGTCTTGTCAAGCAATGAACCAACTGCCGAAGCATCAACAACAGTCCTAGTTTTCCATTGTAAAAGGTTTGGATCTGGGTCCAGTTCGGGAATCCATGCATAGGAAACCTCCTCAACAGGTCTTTAAATCGTTCTCATGCGTCATATAAGGTTTCATCCTCAGCCTGTCTAAATGTAATAATCTCACCCCGCAGCTTGGCAGTAAGTGTTGGTGGCTGGAATCTTGTCAAGAACTTTTGGCATAGGTCTACCCATGAAGTAACTGAGCCAGGTGGCAAGGAGTTAAGCTAAGCCTTTGCTCTGTCTCTCAAAGAAAAAGTAAATAACTTCATCTTCACAGTATCTTCAGGTACTCCATTTTGTTGGAATAACTGGCAAACCTCCATGAACTGCTTCAGATGTTGCCTCAGATCTCTAGTGAGTGCTCTATCAAACTAACCTACATTCAAAAGAGTTTGAATCATTATTGGCTTAAGTTCAAAATTGACAGCGTTTACCTCTGTGCCAACAAGTCCTGTCATCAAATTATCAATGGTTGTGTCGAATGTTCTCTAATAGGTCTCTCATTAACAACTGGGACAACAGGTGGTGGTGGTATCTCATTGTTAAGTGGATTTCCTCCATTATTCACCACACCATTCCTTCCATTACCTTGGTTTATCTCTCGAAATCTTCTTTTTAACCTCCGCAAGGTTTTCTCAATTTTCGGTTCGTATGGCCACTTGTCCACCACAAGATGGCTGCTGGTCATACACTGATAAAAGTAAAATGTAAAATTAAAAACAAAAGGAAGATAAGTAAAAATTTAAGAACAATCGATCCAGTTGTAATCCCCGGCCACGGTGCCGAAAACTTGTAGACTCTCTGAGTGAAATGTTGGCAAAAGTGACAGAGAATATGTCTTGGAAAATATAAGAATATGCCAAAAAGAGTCTTTTGCGTGCAAGTATACATGGTCTGCAAGTAATACATCTGGTAAGCTGAGTATCGATCCCACAGAGATTGAATTGGAATTCAATTGCCTTGATTATTACTTTCCTTAAAAAAGTTGATTTGATTTGAAATTGGTTTTGGAAAATAATTAAAAAGTAAAGAAATGAAAGTAAAGTAAAGACGTTGGCAAGTAAGGTGTTTTAATGAATGATGAGCGTTGGCAGGGAATGCCTGGTTTTCATGCTGTTTATGCCATGCCAGCCTTTAACAACAGCCTGTCTTGGCATTGTTTGTCGAGCATATTCACAATTGGCAAAGCCTCTCTCGATGGTCATTTCCCTAAATTGAACATGTAAAAACCCATATATCTCTATAGTGTTTGTTTTTAAATAAAATAATTTGATTAAGCTCCAATCTATACTCTCAAGGGGTAGATTTCACTCCCAAAGTAAGTTCATCTACTTGCGCGACTTCTCTCGAAGCTTCTCTCCTCAGTATTCAACAACTTATTCGTTTCCACCCCAAGTCTGTTAAGATATTGAGGCACAATAGGCCAACATTGCCAGCTCTCGCTTGGCAGAGTATTTAGGAAACATTAAAGTATGCCGAATAGATAAAACTGTGCCAAGACATATTTATTATTTAAAAACTAAGGCATGAAAATAACATAAAACCCAAACATCCTCCACCAACTATTAAATTAGTTCATGGTGAGGGATTTAACCAACAATCCATAAACGTTTTCGAGATACATCATCCTTAAAAACAAAATGAAATAACTTGAAAGAGAAAATGGGCTAGAATGGGTCTCTCGATGCAGCCCTTCAAGATCCAGGCTTCTCGGCCAAGTTGGTCAGACCACCATTCCACGGTGCAGCCAGTTGTCAATCGTCACACACCAACTTCTCACTATCCAATCTCCTCTCTTTTCTAAAGTCTAGCTTGGTTGGTGTTTAAATAGGCGTGTGAGGAAGGGATATGACTAGCTCTTCAAATTTTGAATTTCAACTGCCCAAAGGATAAGGGATTATCACCTTATCCAAATTTGAATGAGAGCTGATCAGGCTAAGGCCGACGTCATCCTGCCGACGCTGCCCTGGCATCCAAGCTTGGATGAATCTGCCAACAAGTCTTGGCACCATCTTATCCGCTATTTTTTCAGAAATTGATCCAATTGCTATCTTTTTAGATCCTGATTGTTTCCTATTTTTTCAGGGTCCAACAGCTTCTTGGTGTGGCATCAAGTTCACTTCTCTACCAACTGGCGCTTGGCATTGTCTGGTCCATCTGTGCCAATAGCACTCGACATTCTCTCTGGCGCTCCTTCCTGTGTTGCTTTTTTGGGCCAAATCCTATGTCAAACCTGCAAAATTGCCAACAAAACAACCCTTCACACTGGCATAGACAAAACTCTGAACTCCTTATGCAAATGCATGATTCTAACATTCTAATGCAACTAAATGCACCTAAAAACAAGCAAAAACATTGTAAGATTGTCATTAAATATAATACTTTTGGAGCGGTAACAACGACCCGTCAGATTCGAACTGACATAGGTGAATCGAATTTACACCTATCATTTTTTTCGTCAAGATGAGTCACTTTGTTTACGTAGTTCGTTAGCGGGCGGGCCACGTTTAGTGGTTGACTTTGATCACATAACTTAGATGGGGAGGTGAGAGGCTGATTTGCACCAACTGTTGACCTCTGACTTGAAACTCCTACTAGGGCTGCTCTCGTGGTGACTGAAAGTCTACGACTCGTATTCCATCCTAATATGATAAGTCGTTCAAGAAGATGCTCGGATCTCGGCCCTATTTCGTTGGCAAGCTCCCTTTGGATCTATTCATCTTTATGTGATGCCTGCTATAAAACATCCCGTTTTGCTTGCTGTTGTGCCCTGCCCATAAGAAAAGACTTCGCTCTGCTTCTTTCTCCTCGAAAGATGTAATATTCATCAAAGGATTTATGATGCCTAAAGGCGCACCGAAACAACGGTTGATACATGCATTCGGGCAAGTGATGGGTGCAATTAGTCTATATACAAAAAATATGTCTCACTAGCGAGATCCACCAAAAAGAGGGGGAAAGAAGATAGAAATAAGGCGAGAAGAAAGTCTTCTCATTGGCTCGGTCCCCTAAAGCTAAAGGGGGAATATACTCCACTCTCAAGTTTTCCATTTCGGCTAGTTCTCTTTTCGGCTATCCTTATTTTTTCTTTCCCAAAAAGGGAAAATAAGGGTAGTTTGACCTTGATCGGGATCTTGTTCAAATTTTATTTTCTAGGATGATACTCTAGAAACCATATTTTTCGTCTACTGGTCTTGGGTTTCGAATGAGCCAGAATCATAGGTAGATCACTCTCTCTCCGAATAGATCGATCAAGCTTCCCTGTTCCAATATCGCTTCAAACGTTAGTATTTGAGCCATCCCCGATGATGGATCTGGTATACCTTTTTAGAACATCTCTGATCGAGAGTATCAATCTCAAAATATTGGAGCTGTGGTAGGATGGACGTACATCCCAGAAGGTGTTCCCGCGATGTAGTGTAGTGTTCCCGGATTCAATTGACCCATAAACAAGGTTTGTTGGAAACTTTTTTCCATCCATGCTAAAGTAGCGCAACAAGATTGCAATCCCAAAACCTCCAGACGCCCAACCTTTCTTTCGTTTTTGGTCGACGGACATCCTTTCATTCTAAAAGGAATGATTTTTCTCTTTTGAGTTCTGGCTCAGCCCATAGGAAAAGGTTAAAGATCCTGTAAATACGTATGAATCATAGTCCAAACACTTTATGATCCATTTCATATATTCCGTGCTCCAAATACTAGAATGACTATCCGACAGTATAAAACTATCTCGATCAAGATGATAGACCCATTTTCTATACTATCAATAGGATCAATTATAACAAGTCACATACTCATATTCCAGAAATACAGAAACAAATAAATTTCGCGGTCGAACTACCGAAATAGAATGGGCTAAAAAATCCACGAACTAAAAGTTTCACTCTAATTCAGTGAAATTCCATCCAGTAAAACAAAAGAATTATAAATCTCCAAAATAATAGATAAGAATATCGAAAATAAATCCATTGTGACACCCATCAAAGGAGTCGTTCCCCATCCAGGGGCTACCTTACCATATTTTGAATTCATTGGTTTCAAAAAATCCCCCATAACAGTTCATCTTGGACCAGATCTAGAACTACCTCATCGGTTTGTGTAGCCATAAATCTTATTTTGTATTCAGTGAGATTTGTTGACTTTGTATATCATTTCGCTGTAAATAAACGATCTTATCATAGATTAATTGTGATCTTGAAATTATAATAATGGAAACAGCAACCTTAGTCGCCATTTCTATATCTGGTTTACTTGTAAGTTTTATTGGGTATGCCTTATATACTGCCTTTGGGCAACCCTCTCAACAATTAAGAGATCCATTCGAAGAACACGGGGACTGATTGAAGTAATGAGCCTCCCAATATATTAGGAGGCTCGTTACTTCAATTGAGATAATGAAAAATCATTTCATTTTTTAGTTGGAACTTTAGGCAGTTCTCGAAAAAAATAGCGAAAAAATATCCCTAGAGTAGATACTAAGAGGAATGTATAAACCAATGCTTCCATAAATTCGATCATGGTTTACAGTTATAGCTTCCGTACCTGTTTATTTGGAATCATCTCCCGACTAAAATAAATTTTGATTGGATGACAAAATTTTTTTAACGGTCGTTGACAGAAAAACCTTAAATAGATCACGGAATGAAACGTTAGGGGACCTATTTGGCCCAAAATATAATTCAGGCACCTCTCGGTAAAAAAGGGTATAGTTTGGCCACTTATTTGATGGTTAAGCCAATCTTTTATTGTTTTCTTTTTGTTGATAATGTGATTCTTTTATTAACTTGTTTGATAAAAGAGAGGACCTTTAGCCCTATTTTTATTATATGGTGGAGTCATTTCATAAAAGGAGCTTAACTTTGCTCAGCTGATTTGAGAATTTTTTTGAACATTAAATTAATTTTCTGTTTAATTTGATAACATAGTTGTTGTTTCGTGAGTAGATACTGAACAATAGAGCAATTGAAGCTTCAGGCAAGGAAAGGCCAACTCCAGATCTTAGGATTGGTGATATTGTGGAGATTAAATTGGTAATTCGAGTTTCTCATTATGCATACTGGATTCCTTTTTTCCCGATTTAATTGTTATTCTTATGTTTCCTTTGTTTGATTGACTTGCAGGAAGTTCCTGAAAATAGAAAAAAGTTGTCCGTGTACAAAGGTATAGTCGTATCAAAATAGAATGCCGGTGTCCACACCACCATTCGAATTCGGAGAATCGTTGCTGGTTGAGATTGTATTGTTGGATTAAAATCCGTAATAGTGGGCACATATGTATAATGTATATTGCTATTTTAAAGTATGACACAAAATTAAATGACCAATTATGTTAGGCGTGTCATGGGTATTAAAATGTCATGGAAATAAAAGTGTAGATACCATAAGATGTATTTATAATTCGATGAGGGGCAGAGTTATAAATACTTAATAGTTGATTATTAAATCAACTATATAAAGAGGTAATGGTCCCCAAGAAATAGGTTAACTTGTTTTTCTCTCCTTTCCCGTCAGAGAGTTTTACGTCAAGAGAAAACCTATCTTCTTGGAAGATCAATACCAAAGATTTGGATTTCAACATCAAGATTTAAGGTTTTCAGTCTATCGATTAATTCAGGTACGCTTCCGCAATTCAGTTCATTCAGTTTATTATTCTTGATGATTTGACATGATAGATCCTGGGTTTAGATTTCATATTTAGTTATGGTTTAATTCTAACAAGTGGCATCAGAGCCTCGTCATGTTGGATCATTGAGAATAAATTATTTTCTAGATTGATTCGTTAGTAAGTTTTTATGTTTTTGCGTCAATCATTATTGTTTTAATCCTTCGTTAACAAGATTTTGGGGTTTGCCGACTAATGCTATACTGTTAGCATGGTTATGTTTTATTTATTTATTCTTCAATTAAAGATATGTACGGAATTTACTACTTAGCGTTGCATCAATTTCCATTACTTTCTCTGTGGAATTTAGGGTTAATTTTTATTGATCAACTTTTGTTTTTGCGGCGGTATTAAAAAAAAGTTACGATAGGATTGAAACAAGTTGTGGACGTTTTCTTCGTGCAATCTAACAATTGCAAATTCAAAATTTACATGTTATCTGCTTTGGTTGTTTCTGTGCGATAACCTTAATCTATATATTTAGTTTCTGTTAAATTTAGGGTTTCTTTAGTAGTCATGAATATTTGTACCCTACATCATGATTTCTTTTTAGATTTATTAGGAACAATATGCTTTAAGTGTGGACTTTGTATTGCTTTTTGCTTCAATTAGTAATTGCATATAGTTAATAAAGTTATGAGATATATATATATATATATTTGATTCGGTTTGATCAAAATTTTAATTTTGGTTATTAGTAATTTAGAAAGAAAATACAAAGTTTAACTTGGGCGTTGTCGTGGTAAATTTCCCGTGACTTAGAAGCTTTATAATCAGGTTAGCTCTAAAAGCTTTATATTCGGGTTATGTTTAATAATTCATGCTTGAATTATTGAATTAATTTGGTTCTGATCTTTGGAAAAAGTATATAGTATTAATAAAGTTTTATGTGATCATTATTGAATCTTTAGTATAATACTTTGGCTTTTAGTTAAAAATTAATTATTTTGAATTCAATTTTGATGGTTTATGAAATTAAGTATTAAATGCATTCAATTTTGATGTTTTATGTGATCATTATTGAATCTTGCCTTTAAGTTTATAATGAAAATTTTGGTAAATGCATGTTTAAGGATGAGAACAGTCAAAGATTTTAGTTTTTTTTTTCGATTTCTGATAGCCCCATATAGACAACCTTATTTCGGGTTATTTCAGAAACTTAAGTGTCATTAGAAATTTTAGTTTTGACTGTTATAAAATTTTAAATTTGAATATTGGTATATTTATATTATATATTTTGAGATAAATTAATTAAAGCATTAAGTCACCAAAGTGACCTTTATTGTGGAAATTATTTTATTTTAATATATAGAAGGTTTTGTGCATGTAAGTCGGATTATGTTAGTATTAATTGGCCCAAAGGAAGGTTAATAATTAACATTATTACATGTGCAAATGTGGTAATAAACATGTGATAATTATTCAGTTTTATATGTGAGCAATAAATCGGCCCAAAGGAAGATTTTTGTTTGACATGTTCTTATTATCAATGCTTGATTACTGTACAAAGATATCACTTACAAGTTAATGTTTTGTCCAAAGATGAAATATTAATGGAGTGTCCGATATCTTGATATGAGGTTTACCTTTATTCAAATTTATTATTATTTTGGTTATCTTTTAATTTGATTGAAAGATAAAATTAAGACAAATATTTTGAAACAATTAAATTCATATTTTGGTTTGGTGTCTAATATTTTAATGGATTAATTGAAACATAATGTCACCAAAGTGACCGTTTTTGTGTAGATTAGTTTATTTAAAATATTAAGATAATTATGAGTTTTTGTAATTCATGCATTTATTAATTGGCCCAAAGGAAAGTTAATATTTGGCGAATTACAACGACAATCGTGGCGATAAATGTGTGACAATTATAAGGTATTTTATGTAAGCAATACGTTAGTCCAAAGATTAATCTATTGTTTGACATAGTTTATTGTCAATGTTTGATTGCTACAACAAGAGTACCGCTTTACGTTAATATTACTGTCCAAAGACTTGATATTAATGTTGTGCTTGGTATCTTGAGGGGACTAGCCATTATTTTGAATTGATTTGTTTACTTATGAATATTTATGTGAGCTTGTTTTTATTTTATTTATTTATTTTTGTTCTATATTTAGGTAATTTATCTTTGCTGTCACAATATCTGTTAAATACATTCTACATTCATGTTTAGTAAAACTAGTTTCAAGGAATAGAAAAGACACTTACATATAGTATTTGGTTGTATGAACACAGACTTTGCACTAAGGGAAGAATAACTTGCACCTCTCACCGCGGTAAGCACCCATAAAAAAAGGATTGTGAGGGGAGAAATTGTTCAAATTGTACGAGTCTAATGATCATAAAGAACAACATTCTATAAGTCTTTAGGAGCACAAATCTAAAGAGATTACTCATCTAAGGTTTTCCTTGACGAAATTAAGAAATGTTTTACCCAGAAAATTAAGGTTAAGATGACATCATTTATGCCTCCTTTGATGTCTATGAAGTATAAGGGTCAAGAAAATATGAGGGAGTACATTATGAAAATGTTTAATATTGCTTCAAAATTTAAGGCACATAAGATCGAACTTTCTAACAATTGTTTGTTCTTATGATTTTGGTATCGCTTCCTATACAATTTAACCAATTCAAAATTAGTTACAACTGTCAAAAGGAGAAATAGACTTTAAATGAGCTTATTTCTAATTGTGTTAAAGAGGAAGAAAAGTTGAAGCATTATAAGTGTAAAAGTACTCATTCGGTTAGTGCTCATTTAGTTAGTGTCTCTAAGAATAAGGGCAATAAAAAAATATATCAGAATAAAGTTGCTAAAGGTCCTAATCAAAAGAAACAACAATAAGTTACAAAGTATTGATTCTTTTATATAAGTTAGGACACATGTGAAGAAATTAAACTTCAAAAGTGAGCAACTACTTCAGTTATTTTGAGTGATCCATGGGCTGTAAATTTTATGATTCCACAATAAGAATTATTTTAAGGAGAGGTTTATAACATTTTTAGGATGTTGAGTTTGGAGGGAGAAATAAGGTTAGATACATTGGTATTGAGGGGAAGTTGAATTATAATTTAATTCATACTATCACTTTTAATGATGTTTAGGTTTTTACACCTATCATTAATCAAGAAGTGAATCAAGTACCTCAGCAAAACAATGTTAAACAACTCCCATTCAAGATAAGGTAATTGTTTTAGAAGAACAAACTCAACAACCTTAAAAAAAATAAGTGTCATTAAAGATATCCACAAGAGGAATGAGAAATACTATTCTAGATTATTACTTTGTATTTATTCAAGAAAATAAGGATAATAATGGAATGATAGAAAATGATTCAATCATTTTTTATCAAATCATAAAAGTTCTGACTCTCAAAAGTGGATTGATGTCATTCAAGAAGAGTATAATTTTATGCAAGACAATAAAGTTTAGGAACTTGTCTCATTATGTGAAGGTGCAAACCAATTGGTTGTAAATGGATATTTAAAACCAGGAGGGATGCAAATGATAATGTGGACAAGTATAAGACATGTCTTGTATCTAAAGGATATACTCTAAAAGAAGACATTGATTTTGTGGAGACTTTCTCTCAAGTTTTATTGAAAGAATCTTTTAAGATAATCTTGACACTTATTGCTTATTTTAATCTTGAGCTACATAAGATGGATGTTACGTTTGTGTTTTTCAATGGTGATATTGAAGAAACAAATTATATGGTACAATCATAGATTTGCGTCTAATGATACAAAATAAATGATATGTAAATTAAAGAAATTCATCTATGAGCTTAAGTTGGACTCTCATTAACGAAATTATAAATTTCATATTGTTTATCTCATTTGGTTTTGAGATAAATTTGGTTCACAATTCTATATACTACATTCAAAGGGGAGTAAACCAAGTGATACTCATATTACTAAAGAAGACAAAAATTTAGTCTTACTCAATGCCCTAAAAGTAACCTTGAAATTTAAAAAAAATACAAAAGATTCCAAGTGCATAATCTATTGAGAATTTAATTTATGCTCAAGTATGTATGCATTCGGATATTGCGTACATTGTTAGAATGTTAGACAGATATTTAAGCAATTCTAGTTTGAACCATTAGATAGCAGCCAATAGGGTTATGAGATATGTTTAGAGAACAAAAAAAAAAAATACATGCTCACATATCGGAGTTCTGTAAGTTAGAGATCATCAAGTTTACAGACTTGATTCTATTAGAATATTGAAGCAAAAGAATTTTGTCACATGGGCTGCTAATTATAGATTGAATAGAAAGATCACTTCGGTTATTTTGTGACAATAAATATGCATTCATTTATTCTATAAACAATAGGAACACTTTAAATTTGAAGCACATAAATATTAAGTTCCTAGTTGTTAAAGAAAATTCAGTGGGTTGTGTGTCTATAGAGCATCTTTGGTACAAACTCCATAATTGCGCTTATTATTAAGAAACTGACACCCTAGGTCTTTCATGAGCACACTACTCATGTGGGTGTAATGTTATTTAAGGATATTCAGTTTTAGTGGGAGTTTGTAATTTTGAAAAATGCTCATTCGTTTTAGACACAATTTCGGTTACTTCAATTTAATGATATTTTAAGATTATTTTCTGCAGAAATAAAGTTCTTTTGGTTTATGCACACTCTGAATTCAGTAAAGTTTGATCTCACTAAGGTTTAGGAGGACCAGTTGGAAATAGACATGTTTGGTTCACATTTCATGTAATTTTCCATGCTACGCATCCATGATTGATCTATGTCATTTGACTATATTTGTATACGTGACCATTGATGGGTCTTGTCATGATTGATACGACAAAGGCTGCTTTGATCCTATATGGATAAAGTTGATGGACAAGATTGTTACTGAATACCTGTTATATAATAGCAAATTTTTGAGCTCATAAGGTTATACATTTGTCAGGAAACATATGTTGCCCAAGTGGGAGATTGTTGGATTAAAATCCGTAATAGTGGGCACATATGTATAATGTATATTGCTATTTTAAAGTATGACACAAAATTAAGTGACCAATTATGTTAGGCGTGTCATGGGTATTAAAATGTCATGGAAATAAAAGTGTAGATACCATAAGATGTATTTATAATTCGATGAGGGGCAGAGTTATAAATACTTAATAGTTGATTATTAAATCAACTATATAAAGAGGTAATGGTCCCCAAGAAATAGGTTAACTTGTTTTTCTCTCATTCCCCGTCAGAGAGTTTTACGTCAAGAGAAAACCTATCTTCTTGGAAGATCAATACCAAAGATTTGGATTTCAACATCAAGATTTAAGGTTTTCAGTCTATCGATTAATTCAGGTATGCTTCCGCAATTCAGTTCATTCAGTTTATTATTCTTGATGATTTGACATGATAGATCCTGGGTTTAGATTTCATATTTAGTTATGGTTTAATTCTAACATGTATTCCCTGTGTAAGTATTTCTTTTATAAATATACCTAATTGTAATGATAATCATAAGACCATTTCCTTCATTTGGTTCCAGCATACTCCTTGTTCATTTAGCGTGCCTAATTAACTCATCTTGAATCTGAGATGGAGAACTTATGGTAGCTAGATTCGTGCATAATCTTCTTGAATTTGTAAAAGTTGAGAAAATAAATAAGAACGAAGAATGGTTTTCGTAATTTCACTTTTATGATTCATTGTAGTCCAAGATTTGTTTTTTGTTCTTGAGATGATTGGCCCTCTATAGCATTTGTGAAACTTACATTTGTGTCTATCACTATGACGAAATTACTTTGGTTAGGGTTGGACGTTCGATCGAGTCGAGTCAACAAATTTTGAGTTATTCGAGTTTGCAAGTCTTATTTTACAATTCAAACTTTATTTGAATTTTTTTCGAGTCGAGTTTTCAAGTTTCTGTACAAATTTAATTGCACACATATATTTCTTCGTATATATTTATATATGCATATACGTAAGGGTGCACATATATATTTTTATATGCATATACTTAGGGTTGGGCGGTGCACATATTGATTCAAATTTTAACGGCTTTCTATATGCATATATAATATACATATATATTTCTTCATATTTTCAAATGTGATATACATAATTTATAATGTGGAATTAAAAAAGTTGACTCGAATATGAAAACAGATCAACTAATTACTAAAATTTTCTAGTTATTTGAATTTCTATTTCATAACTCAAACTTTATTTGAATTTTTTTCGATTCGAATTGAGTTTATAAAATTTCGAGTCGAGTCAAAACGAGTCGATTTTTTGTGCCTTGAGTCGAGTCGAATAATTCGATTTTTTTCGAGTCGAGTTTCGCCCAGTCCTAACTTTGGTAGAAACCGAGGTTAGCACGAATCAGTGGCTATTAACACTAAGAGCTCAGTTTAACAATGCAGTCCAATGTCTCAAAAATGGTTGACTAAAGATCATCTTTAGTCAAACAGTTAATCATGCAGTTTGTTACAATATCCGGCTTCTTATGATGATTCTGCTGATGGAATGCAGAATCTTGTTTTCCAACCTATGTTTTTATCAATTCTTAATATATTATTGCAGCTACTCGCCGAACATAAAGGAGATCAAAGTAGTCAATCACCGGAAAGTCAGGAGGGCGAGGCTGTATTATCTACGAGAAAAGCTTCCGAGTTTGTCAACTTTCAAATGAGAGACGCCCAGCATACCTTCAATTCTCTGCATAGTCATTTCAATCTGCTGCTTGTTGGTGCTAGTTATGTAGCCTTCAAACAATGATTCTTTCTTTAGTTATTCACATGGTCCATCTTATGAGCAGGAACATTCATTCGAACAATGTTTAACCTTATCTAAATTACAACCCACATGCTCATTTACCTCTTTATTATCTTATTCGGGCTCAGGTGTGAGGGTTAAATATATATATATATATATATATATATATATATATGGATAATTATTCTATGCACAAACGCTTGTGGAATTTTGTTTCTACAAGTATTTTAGTTTTAATGTTTAGGGTTTATGTATTTATTTGAGTTTTGAATTTAAGGAGTGTGGTTAAAATTTAGGGTCTATATGTTAAAACCTAAATTCCTAACTACATCACCCTAATCACTAAATCCTAAACCCTAAATTGATCTATAAACCGTAAATTAATCCCTAAACCCTAAAATAAGACGATTGTAAAAACTTTTTATTTCAACCGTTGAGATATTTTCCCAATATATGTGTTTAAATATGCGGCCAAAACAGATGTTGAACATGAGTACATGAAAAATGAAGTCAGACAAGCTCTTTTAGGTTGCTGATAAAGTTTCTTTACGGTCAAATTATAGTTTTTGTGAGATCTACTAATTGATTGAATGACCAAAAATATTTATATTATTTAATCTTGTATAAATTCGAATCTTGATATTTGTCTTAGAAATGTTAATATACTCTTAATAAAAAATTATAATTTTAGTCTATATTCAACTGGGAGATAGTAGTTTTCAAAAAAAAAAAAAAACTTGGAGATTTAGTTTTTGTAGTCAACAAGGATCTTAGGGTGGTTTTGAACATGTGATTAGCGGTAAAGTACATGAAAGAAAATAAAATGTTATATTTTATAGATTTTAAATTATGTTATATATTTTTTTTAAAAGTCAGTTTACCATACACACAACAAATTCACAAATATTTCTTTTATTTTAAGTCTCATTTTAACAAAATATATGAATCCTTAGATTTTTAAACGGTCTCTACTAAAACAATTAAACCTTAAAAAGTCCTCTAAGTTTCTTCAAGAAAGTGGAAAATGCTGCTTTGAGCCTCGGCATTATTCTTAGCACAAGCGAGCAACGGTGAAAATTGAATTTTTAAAGGTTTAAATATAAAATGAGTGATTAAAATAAGTGTTTAAAATTTTTATTAGTGTCGAAATAGATGCCTAATTAAAATAATCAACGTCTATTCATTAATTGATACATGATAAAAAAAAACTAAATTCACAAAAAAGGCTGACATTATTTGGACAAATTAAAACTTTAGATATCTAGTTTGGTCATAAAAATTGTAAGCAACTATTTAGAACAAAATAAAAAATTTAAACACATATTTTATCCAAAAAATAATTTAAACATTTAAATAAAAAATGTAATACTTTTAACATTTATTTTATATTTAAATTATTTTTAAAAGGTAATGTTCAATTGTTATTATTTTATATTGGTGTAATGATGCACCCCATGTCCCATTTTGTTGTATCTCATGGAGCCATGATTGTGGAACGATAATAGACGCACGGCAAAGTTTATTTTAAAAGCAATTGTCATCTAAGCAAAACCCAACTCAGTGTTGTCCCATATGCCTTCAGTTTTGCTTTTTCATAGGTTCATCTTCATCTTACCTACTTTATCATCGTTTCCGTCGATTCGAATTAATGATCTAATTTTGTTAGTTTATATTATAATATTAATCAATAACTAATTATGTTTTAAATTATTGATTGTTTCGACTAAAATGGTGAAGGTTGTGGATGTAAGAAACTACAATTTCTACATTCGACACTTAATTTTTTTCAGTTTATTAAATAATATTCTAGACAATCAATTATTTTAAAATAATAAAAGATATAGATTTAAATTTAGTAAAATAACTAAGTGTATTCTATTAAAAAACTAATAATAAGTAAATCCCTAGGCATGTTCTCGTTTCCTCCTAAACTTTCGGAAGTTTCAACGCACGGCGCGATTGAGCGACCGCCTGAAAATCTTGCTCCACTGGCGAATCCTGGAGTGGAGCAGCAGGGTCCTACGACGGGCAGAAGGTCTACTGAAGAGAAGTTGTCGGAAGTAGACATGGTGTCGTTCCCACCACTGGAATGTCCCGACTCTCCACTGCCAATTAATGACCTTCAGGCATCGAAGAGAGGCAAAACCAGTCACTCGGTTGCTGAAACGAATGTGACGTGCGATATGGTTCTCGATGATCGATCGGGGGACATGACCACACACGATGTAGCAGATGGAAATGTTGAAGATGCGACGCTAGACGAGACGGCTCTGACCTCGTCCTATGCAAGCATTGTATCTAGGGCAGGAAAGAAAGTGGTGGTTGATTCGGTGCCGAGCCTTGACGATGTGGTTATGGAAGCGGGGGAAGTCACTGTGGATAGGAGTGTTCCGTTTCCTTCGGTGAATTTTTCTAAAAAAGCACATGAGTGAATTGATCATAGCATGCGTCGCTCAATTAGAGTTCAACTTCTGGGTCGTTCTATTGGCTATAAAACGTTGTTAGGCAGGATTAAGGTTATTTGGCAACCACAAGGGGCTTTTCAGGTCGTTGATCTTGCCAATGATTACTATCTGCGTTATTTGAGAATGAATATGATTATGAACACGTCTTGGCTGTCGGACCTAGACTGTGTTTGGGAGCTACCTCACGGTTAAACCATGGACTAGGGAGTTTTCAACGTCAGAGGCTTTCCCGGCACAGATTATGGTTTGGGTAAGGATTTCGGGTCTTCCCTATAGGTATTACTTTAAGGCTTTATTTTTATATATAACAGACGTTATAGGGAAAGTCATGCGGATAGATTATAGCACTCACACGGGTGATCGGGGTTGGTTTGCAAGACTAACGATGATGATGTCGCTTAAGAACCCATTAATATCTGGTGTGAAAATTGATGGCACAGTTTATCATCTAGAGTAAGAAGGGTTACAGTGAATTTGCTTTAAGTGTGGGTTATATGGCCATTCATCGGAGATGTGTAGAAAAGCGGTCTATTGATGCTGCTAGTGATGTTCTGGCCCCTACTGGTACAAGTTCTACGGCCAAGGCTAAGGCCATAATTAGTAAGGATGAAGTTTATGGACCATGGATGCTTGTTGATACAAGGCGAAGATAGTCGCGTAAAGATACTGGTTGGTCGAAGGGAGCAGGTTCGGAAGGAAGACGCGCTGATGGCTCTCGTTTTTCTATTCTTAGTAAGGATAAAGGCATGACTGAGGCCCTAGCTGTGGGTGATAGTAAGGCTAAAGAATCGAATGATGTTGGCATTGATATAGGGCAGGTCGAAAAGAGCCAGTCGAGGGGAAAACCTAATTCTGTAGTTAGGAATCGTTTGACTCAGGGTAAGCCTGATGGTAGTTGCAAAGCTTCAACTAGAGTGGTTTTGGAATAGGCGAGTGTTAATGTATCGGGTCCTGTTCAGGTTGTTCCATTGGGAGAGGGTCAAGCTCCGCAAGTTATTTCTCATGCTGTGCAAAGTGTAGTGGGTAATTGTTAAGTGTTCAAAAGTATTATTTTTATTACCCTTTTTATTCATATTATTGCTAGACTTAGGCTCATATTAGTTGCATTATTAGTCATTCATGCATGTTTGCATCGTTTCCTTGGTGGACAAGCTTGATTTCATATTTTGCTCAATTTTGTGGAAAAAGATACTGCTTTGGTGTGTTTTTGTGTGTGTGTGTAGAATCACTTGCCAAAGCAAGGCTGGAACCAGTTGCCAGGGCAATGCATGAAGGAGATGTTGAGCTAGTTGCCAGGGCAATGCATGAAGGAGATGCCGAGCTAGTTGCCAGGGCAATTTTCGACAAGGAATAAGATGATATGGTAGTCAAAATCGATGACTAGATAAGCCCAAGATGACTTGGAGCAAAGCTAAATCCCAAAGGAGTTTGATTTCCATGAAAATGTCAAAGAGAAATTAAATCCCAAGAAGATAGGAGAAGTTCTAGAAGGAATTTAAATATAATAAAAAATTATATTCTTTAAAGATAATTTAATTCCAACTTAACTTCCTCATCAAAAAAGACTGCGACCTAGCCCTATAAATTCAAGTCCATGTCGTCAACTCCAAAGGGAGAGAGAGGAGAGAATTTTCGACAAGATCAAGGGCAAGGGAGATTTCGACAAAGCTCCATCCATTCTTCATCTTTTTCTTTCTTGTTCAATTAGGTTTATGCTAGGAATTCTTTATCTTGTGTTTCTTTGAAACCTAGCCATGAACTAAATCTATTTGGCTATGGTTATTGTGTTTTGTGGTTGTGAGAAACAATTGGATTTTGTTTAGGTAATAAGAGTTTGCACTTTCTATTCAAGGTTTATTCATTCTTGGCTCTTATTCTTGTTTGCGAGTGAATTAGGAGAGGATCTCGTAACTTCATCTATTTATCTAATATTAGGAGAGTTAGATTCAAGAAACGAATGAGCATGGTCTTTATTCAATCTATTGATGGTGAAGATTAATCCGGCTTAGGAATAAGTTAAGGATTTCAACGGCTAAGAGGAGCACAAGATTGGTTGTTGTTCACCCTTGATTCACGCAGGGATGTATTATCAAGGCATGCACAAGTAGCTAGAGTTTCGACTTAGGGATAAGAAGAAACCATTGAAGAACGCTCCACCGAACCTTGAAGTTGCTGCCCAGACGCCCAAGTAGTTGCCCAGCTAGTCGCCCAGCTAGTCGCCCAGGCAACCATCGATTAGTTGCCAAGGTAACCCCGCTGTGCAAGTTTTACCAAGACGATCCAATCGGCTATCACACCTCAACTCACGATAACCTGGCCTATTCTCTCTCATTTGATTTCATCTATTCTTTTACTTTATTGCTTTATAGTTTAGTTGTTAATTAAACTCCTACAATCTTCTACTTGTGTTTCTTTTACTTTTTACAGTGCAAGAGATTAGATTCTTGAAGTGGCACCAATCCCTGTGGAGACAATATCTTTTATACTATAACTTGCGATGTGTACACTTGCACAATTGCGAAGCACTTATTACGCGCAACAAGTTTTTGGCATCGTTGCCGAGGATTGGCAATAGCAACTTTGTTTTTATTTTCTTGCACTTTTTATTTTTCTTGTTTAAGATTCAAAGGGCTAACAAACTTTGGGTTTGCATTGGTATATGACCAGGGCGAGACCAATTACACCAGAATATCCCTTTGATCCAGAAATCGAACGAACCTTGCAAAGACTTAGACGAAGGTTAAGAGTAGCAATGGCTAATCAAGACGGCAATATGAACCAAGATGTTCCAGCAGGAGGAAGAGTGATTCTTGCACGAAACAGAACTATTCGAGACTATCTTGAAAAAGATCTTGATGGACTTAATCCAGGAGTTGTCACGCCTGAAATTGAAGCCGACCACTTTGAGTTGAAACCGGTGATGTTATATGATCAACACAATTGGTCAATTTGGCGGCTCAGCAAATAAAGATGCACGACAACATCTTAAATCATTCCTCAAGATTTGTAACTCATTCAAAATACAAGGAGTCACCCCCGATGTTTTACGACTAAGATTATTCCCTATTCATTGAGGGATAGGTTTAAAGCATGGTTGAATAGTATTCCTGCCGGATCAATAGGATCTTGGACCGATCTTTGTCGTGATTTCCTTGCTCGATTTAATCCTACAAATTTGACTGATAGGCTTCGTAACGAAATTACTTCTTTTCGACAAGCAGACGATGAATCCATGTACGAGGCTTGTGAGCGATATAGAGAACTTTTACACAAATGCCCCCTACACGGATTCCCAGTGTGGACACAAGTAACAATGTTTTACAACGATGTGAATACACCAACAAGGATGACGCTAGATGCCTCGCAAACGGCATACTCCTAGATAAGTCGCCGAAGGAAGCAATGCAAATTCTAAACAGGCTTGCCAAGAATGATTATCAATTCCCCTCTGCTAAAGGAGGAGTTAGAATCCAAGCCACAATACATGAACTAGGATTATCAGACTCAATTTTGGCACAATTGGCCACTCTAACCAAGATGGTCTAGAACATGCAGAAACCAAACAACACACAGGAGGTCAAGGTAATGGATTCTTTTTGTGAGTTATGTGGTGGTAACCATGATTCTTTTGAATGTATGCAAAATCCGGAATCCAGCTTTTATGTGGGGAATTACAACCGGAACAACAATGTGATGTCCAGCACATATAATCCAGCTTGGAAGAAGCACCCGAATTTTTCATGGAGTAATCCCAACAATGCTCTAAACCATAACAATCAGAATGCACAAGCATCGGGATTCCAGCAGAATATACCACGACAACACTTGCCGCAGCAACAACCGACAACATCTAGTTCTTTAGAAAATTCTCTCAATGTTTTTATGTTGAAACTGAATCTTATATGGATGAGAATAGTAACTTCATAAAAAGAACTGATGCTTTTATTAACAGGACCGAGATGAGATTGCAAAACCAAGAGGCGGCAATCAAATTATTAGAAAATCAAGTCGGACAATTTACTCAAAACCTGAATACTAGACCGCAAGGAGGTTTACCTAGCGATATTGAAGTCGCAAGAGGTCATGAGCAATGTAAGGCGATCACCACTAGAAGTGGCCAACAACTTAAAGAGACTCAAGCTCGCTTATCAAACAAAAATCCACAAAAAGATCAAGACAAACCCAGCAGCAAAACCTCAGATGCTGAACCAGGAATTGCTGCGGCAACCAGCGATAAGCATGCCTCGGCAACCAACGATAGGCACATCACGGCAACCCCAGTTGATAGTGCCTCAGTAACTCCAGTTGCCCCGGTAATGCCATCAATCAGGTTCCAGACCAATGAAAGGATCGAAGATAACCGACTTCCACCACCATTCCCATAGAGGTTGAAGCGACAAAAGTAAGAATATCAATTCAAAAAGTTTCTTGATATTCTAAAGCAAGTCCACATCAACTTGCCATTGGTTGAGGTGATTGAACAAATGTCGAACTATGCCAAGTTCCTGAAAGACATTATGTCCAAGAGAACAAGGCTAGGAGAGTTTAAAACGGCTGCCACAACAGAGAGATGCATGGCCATGTTGTACAATCGCATGCCACCCAAGTTGAAGGATCTCGAAAGTTTCACAATACCTTGTTCCATCAGAAACCACTATGTCGGGAAAGTATTATGCGACCTTGGAGCAAGCATAAACTTGATGCCTAAATCGGTTTTCCAGAAACTAGGAATCGGGAAGGCAAGACCTACAACAGTTATGCTACAGCTAGCCGACAGATCCTATGTGCATACAGAGGGAAAAATTGAAGACATACTGGTAAAAGTTGATAAATTTATTTTCCCGCTGACTTTATTGTTTTGGATTGTGAAGCAGATGAGCATGCACCTATCATTCTCGGAAGACCCTTCCTAGCAACAAGGAGAACCTTGATCGATGTTGAAAAGGGAGAACTCACAATGAGGGTTAATGACATCAAGTTAAACTAAATGTGTTCCAAACACTAAGGCATGCCGATGATCCGGAAGAATGCCAACTTCTTCATGCCACGGAAGAGTTCAACTTCGACGAGGAATTTAGTTGCCTCGACAACTACATTGCCAATCAAGAGGAACCTGGGGAGTATGAAGAACCGATTGATGAGGAACAACAAGAAGAGGCAAATTGGTTAGTCAATTGACCAGGTACATACTTTGAACCACTGGATTACTCAGGTAAGGAAGGTAAACTCGAAAAGCCCTCCATTGAACAACCACTAATTCTTGAGTTAAAACAATTGCCAGAACAACTAAAATATGCTTACTTGGGAACCGATAATACATTGCCTGTAATTATTTCCTCTAAGTTACAGCCTGACCAGGAAAAGAAGCTGATCAAAATGTTGATGCTACACAAGAAGGCAATAGGGTGGACAATTGCCGACTTAAAGGGAATTAGCCCGGCAGTGTGCATGCACAAGATTTTGTTGGAAGATGATCACAAACCTTCGATTGAGGCCTAGAGGAGACTGAATCATGCCATGAAAAGGGTTGTAATTAAAGAAATCATCAAGTGGCTTGACGCTGGCATCATATACCCTATCTCTGATAGTACATGGGTAAGTCCGGTACAATGTGTACTGAAAAGGGAGGTATAACGGTGGTAAGTAATGAAAACAATAAACTCATTCCAACCAGGACTGTGACCGGTTGGAGGGTTTGTATGGATTATCGAAAGCTAAACAAAGCCACTAGGAAAGATCACTTCCCATTACTTTTTGTTGATCAAATGCTTGACCGTCCTGAAGGTAAACCCTTTTATTATTTTCTTGATGGCTATTCAGGTTACAATCAAATTGCCATAGCACCGGAAGATCAAGAAAAGACAACCTTCACATGCCCATACGGTACTTATGCTTTTCGAAGGATGTCGTTCGGATTGTGTAACGCCTCGGCAACCTTCCAAAGATGCATGATGGCACTCTTTTCAGACATGGTCGAAGACTTCCTTGAGATCTTCATGGATGATTTTTCCGTTTTTGGTAATGACTTCGACATTTGCCTTGGCAATTTAGAGAAGGTGTTGGCAAGATGTGAAGAAACCGATTTAGTCCTTAATTGGGAGAAGTGCCATTTTATGGTAGATGAAGGAATAGTGCTTGGCCACAAGATTTCATCCAAGGGAATTGAAGTAGACAAAGCCAAGGTGGACGTGATCGAGAGATTACCCCCACCAAGTTCGGTTAAAGGAATCTGAAGCTTTCTTGGACATGCAGGTTTTTATAGGAGGTTTATTCATAATTTTTCTAAAATTACTAAACCCTTGTGCAATTTGCTTGAACATGATAAAGTCTTCAATTTTGATGATTCTTGCACCCAAGCATTCGAAACCCTAAAGGAAAAGCTTGCCTCGGCACCCATTGTCGTTCCACCAGATTGGACGCTACCTTTTGAGCTCATGTGTGATGCAAGTGATTTTGCGGTAGGAGCAGTCCTAGGCCAACGCACAAGTAAGACCTTTCATGTGATATACTATGCTAGTAAAACTCTTAATAGTGCTCAAGTGAATTACACAACAACGGAGAAAGAGTTACTAGCTGTAGTTTTCGCATTTGACAAGTTTCGATCTTATCTGATTGGTACAAAGGTAATTGTTCATACGGACATTCGGCAATTAAGTATTTATTTGCTAAAAAGGATGCCAAACCTCATTTGATTCGTTGGATATTACTTTTATAAGAATTTGATATTGAAATTAAGGACAGGAAAGGAACAGAAAATCAAGTAGCCGATCACTTATCACGCTTAGAACGCAATAGGGAGGAGGACGTGGATTTAGAAATATGTGATTCATTCCCGGATGAGCAACTTTTAGTTGCCTCGGCAACCATGGATGCGCACGCCTCGGAAACTATGGATGCACACGCCTCGACAACCCTTGATGCCTCGGCAACCATGGATGTGCATGCCTCGGCAACCCTCGACGCTGCAGTAGCTCTTGACGCGCACGCCTCGACATCCATGGATGCGCATGCCTCGGCAACCCTCGACGTCGCAACAACTCTAGACGCACACACTCTTGGGAGCAGTCACCACGGTAGCACATGCCTCGGCAATACCCTAGTAAGCGGATTTAGTTAATTTCCTTGTTTGTGGTATCTTACCTTATGGCCTTACTCACTAAGGGAAGAAGCGGTTCCGCCATGATGCTAAGCATTACTTTTGGGAAGAGCCTCTTTTGTTTAAACAATGTACATATCAGGTTATATACCGATGTGTACCTGAAGAGGAGCAGCAGCATGTACTCCGGCAATGCCACTCTTTACCCTATACTGGATATTTTGGAAGAACTCGCACCGCGGCCAAAGTTTTACAATCCAGTTTGTATTGACTAACACTGTACAAAGATGCCCAAGAGTTTTACAAGCAATATGATCGTTGCCAGAGGACGGGCAATATCTCTAGACGACATGAGATGCCGCTCCAAAACATCATCGAGGTGGAATTGTTCGATGTATGGGGGATTGATTTTATAGGACCTTTCCCATCTTCATTTGGCAACCTCTACATTCTACTTGCCGTCGACTACGTGTCTAAATGGGTTGAGGCAGCTGCAGTTCCCAACAGCGATTCCAAGACCGTGCAACGATTGTTGCAGAAAAATATATTTACACGGTTTGGGATGTCGAGAGCAATTATCAGTGATGAAGGCAAGCACTTTGACAACAGACTTATTACCAAGATGTTGCAACGCTTCGGCGTGTCATACAAAATTGTCATGGTATATCACCCACAAGCCAATGGGCAAGCAAAAATTTCCAACCGAGAATTGAAGGGTATACTCGAGAAAGTTGTAAATCCCTCTAGGAAGCATTGGTCAGTAAGACTAGATGACGCACTTTGGGCATATCGTACTGCATTCAAAACACCCTTAGGCATGTCCCCCTTCTGACTTGTCTATGGTAAAACATGCCATCTACCGGTGGAAATCGAACACAAGGTATATTGGGCAATCAAGACCGTGAATATGGATTGGGAAAGTACCGGACAAAAGCGTTTGTTGGACCTCAACGAGATAGAAGAATTTCGTGCACTCGCCTATAACAATGCACGAATCTATAAGGAGAAAATAAAGCAATGGCATGATAAGAAACTATTTCCACGGAAATTCATGCCAGGGCAACTAGTTCTCTTATTCAATTCTCGGCTAAAACTTTTCCCGGGAAAACTGAAATCAAGATGGTCGGGACCATTCGAAGTTTTCAAACCATTCTCCCATGGTGCCGTGATAATCAAGTCCATCACTGACGAACATGAATTCAAAGTCAACGGACAAAGATTGAAGCACAACAACGGTGCCCATGTAGAACGCAACAAAGAAGTGGTCACCTTAGGAGATGCATGAGCATGCTCTCCTTTCGATATTTTATTTTTATTTTTATTTTTATCTTTTTCGAACTATTTAATTTTCTATTTTTTATTATTTTTAGTTATTTTTGTTTTTAGGATAGATTTATTTATTTTCTTTAAGATTAAAACTACATCTTTCTTTCATATTTATCTTTTTAAGTTTAAGAATTTCTTTACACATCTTTATTTTTTTTATTAGTTTATCTTTAAGTTTAATCATTATTTTATTTGTTTTTGAATTGTAGGAAAAAGAGTTCAAGATAAAGAGGAATTTAGATTCAAGAAGGAAATTTCTTTAACAAAGAAATTAATGGGCTGAATCTAAGACTTATATTAAGCCTCCAATTTACCCTAAATAAACCCCCTAGCCGTCACCCTCACCCATGTAGTCTTTTGCTCATACATTCTATCTTGCATAATCGCATCATTAACATTGGAAAAACTATTTGTGATGAGATTTTTGTATGTAGCTCAAAAGACAAGGGTTCTCTTTTTTTCCCTTGCTTAATTTCTAATCTTTGCAAGGAGATGCATGTCCCAAGTGAGTCCACTGATGAAAAGGCCCTACCAAAGTCCGGTTGGAATCGAGCACAAATCCGAAAGCTAATGGGAGAGGCACCGGTAAAATCCCTAACGCCTTCAATTGCCGCGGTAACTCTTGCTGCCTCGGCAACTCCTAATGTCCAAGAAAATGATGCCCGAGCAACTCGGACAGTAGCCCCAGGATAACTTGAAGCACTCTTACAACCGTTGGCGAACCGCCTTAGGAAAATTGAAGATCAGAAACTAATGTTCATGCGGTGCATGAAGGATCACAACAATGCCATCACCCAAGTCATCCTGGAAAAGTACCCGAACAACCGCGTGTCGTTCCCAATATTCCCTACCGAAATCTTTGCCACGGCAACCAATGAAGCAGTTACGACGGTAACCGTAACAGATGATGCCGCGACAACCTACATTGCGCCTGCCCAAACAGTTGCCATGGCAGCCAACACTGAAGATGTCATGGCAACCAAAGCTAAAGACGCCCCGACAACCACTGCATATGCCAAAGGTAAAACACCTATGCCCAAATCAACTCGTACTGAATCATTGTTTGATTTTTCAGATTCAGACGAGTCCTCCATTGCACCAACAAAGACCGCACCAATCGAATCCTCCAAGCCCAAGCAAAAAGCCAATGACATTGATGAAGAGGACGATAAGGACAACCCCGTACTAGGATTGATTCCACCATCGGCAACAAGGAAGCAACCACTGTGTTCAAGCAAAAAAATCAAGACACCGACCAAAAGGAAACTAATCATCCACGATGACGAACTCTCGGAGTAAGTCCTCGTTTGCATTTTACTTTTCTTTATTTTTATTTTTCTTTGTGCATGCATTGAGGACAATGCCTCACTCGAGTTTGGAGGGGATTGTTATTAGTTAGTTACCATGTTTAGTTGCATTCATCTTAAGTATTTCATTTAGGATACATAAATTGCTTGCCATGCCTTTAGTTGGAACAAGAATTGCCTAGATTTGATGAATATCCGATGATGACTTTGCCAATGCACTTAATTGATAGAATTTTTATTCTATGATAACCATGGAAACACTTAGAATTTTACTATGATGCTAAATTTGATGAAACACTGTTGTGGTTTGATTGATTCAAGGAATTCTAGCAAACTTAGGTTGACAGTTAAAAAATTAGGGGATTAGAATAAAATTTGGATGAATGCTAGAGGTGCCTGAAATTGGCTCTAGTATGCACTAAAAAATGATCACTAGTGGTGCCCGAAACCAGCTCTAGTTAAAACATGCTAAAAGAACCCAATGAAGTAATTTGAAAACCTCTTGTTTGCATAGAATCCAAAAAATCAACTTGCACACAACTCCGCACACGCTCACAAGCATTATAGTTTGATTCCAAGTAACTCCTAAGTTTTTCGAAAAATGAAAAGCCAATCATACTTTATGCCCCGGTTCTGAGAATTGAAATCAAGTTCAAAGCTAAGTTTATGAAAGTTGAAGTCTTGGCGGGTAAGTGTTAGTTTGCATTGCTTGAGGACAAGCAAGAGTTCGAGCTTGGGGATGTGTTAAGTGTTCAAAAGTACTATTTCTATTACCCTTTTTATTCATATTATTGCTAGACTTAGGCTCATATTAGTTGCATTATTAGTCATTCATGCATGTTTGCATCGTTTCCTTGGTGGACAAGCTTGATTTCATATTTTGCTCAATTTTGTGGAAAAAGATACTGCTTTGGTGTGTTTTTGTGTGTGTGTGTAGAATCACTTGCCAAAGCAAGGCTGGAACCAGTTTCCAGGGCAATGCATGAAGGAGATGTTGAGCTAGTTGCCAGGGCAATTTTTGAAAATGAATAAGATGATATAGTAGTCAAAATCGATGACTAGATAAGCCCAAGATGACATGGAGTAAAGCTAAATCCCAAAGGAGTTTGATTTCCATGAAAAAGTCAAAGAGAAATTAAATCCCAAGAAGATATGAGAAGTTCTAGAAGGAATTTAAATATAATAAAGAATTATATTCTTTAAAGATAATTTAATTCCAACTTAACTTCCTCCTCAAAAAAGACTTTGACCTAGCCCTATAAATTCAAGACCATACTGTCAACTCCAAAGGGAGAGAGAGGAGAAAATTTTTGACAAGATCAAGGGCAAGGGAGATTTCGACAAAGCTTCATCCATTCTTCATCTTTTTCTTTCTTGTTCAATTAGGTTTATGCTAGGAATTCTTTATCTTGTGTTTCTTTGAAACCTAGCCATGAACTAAATCTATTTGGCTATGGTTATTGTGTTTTGTGGTTGTGAGAAACAATTGGATTTTGTTTAGGTAATAAGAGTTTGCACTTTCTATTCAAGGTTTATTCATTATTGGTTCTTATTCTTGTTTGCGAGTTAATTGGGAGAGGATCTCGCAAATTCATCTATTTATCTAATATCGGGAGAGTTAGATTCAAGAAACGAATGAGTATGGTCTTTATTCAATCTATTGATGGTGAAGATTAATCTGGCTTACGAATAAGTTAAGGATTTCAACGGCTAAGAGGAGAGCAAGATTGGTTATTGTTCACCCTTGATTCACGTAGGGATGTATTATACAAGTAGCTAGAGTTTCAACTTAGGGATAAGAAGAAACCATTGAAGAACGCTCCGCCGAACCTTGAAGTTGCTGCCCAGACGCCCAAGTAGTTGCCCAGCTAGTCGTCTAGGCAACCATCGATTAGTTGCCAAGGCAACCCTGCTGTGCAAGTTGCCACGGCAACTGAGTTGCCCTTGCACTCTTTTACCAAGACAATCCAATCGGCTATCACACCTCAACTCACGATAACATGGCCTATTCTCTCTCATCTGATTTCATCAATTCTTTTACTTTATTGCTTTCTAGTTTAGTTGTTAGTTAAACTCCTACAATCTTCTACTTGTGTTTGTTTTACTTTTTACAGTGCAAGAGATTAGATTCTTGAAGTAGCACCAATCCTTATGGAGGCGATATCTTTTATACTATAACTTGTGATGTGTACACTTGCACAATTACGGAGCACTTATTACGCGCAACAGTAATCATGCTGCAGTGTTAATTCTAGATGGTGCGAATGAGAATAGACAACAGAGATTAGCGGTTAGTAGTGGTAAACAGAGTGGCGCTCGTAAGGGTGTCAGTGATGGTTTAAAAGCTTGATTGAAAGTTTGAAAGGGCAAGGAGAATAAACCCCCTGCAAGGATGATCCTCACCGAGTGGATACCACAAGGATTTGGCAATCTAGGTACTGGATCATCAGGTGTTTCTAGATCTGATAGACCGCTAGGTTTGAAGGTTCATGATGAGGCTAGTGGGGAGATCGAGGTTTATTCAGATGCTATGGACGTTGCGGATACTGGGCCGATACTAGATCTGATACGGCTGATCGCAGTCAGTAAGGTGTTTTCGTTCCTTTACTTGTCATTTTTACCATGATTAAGTTTCTCTTTTGGAATTGCCAAAGAGCGACTAGCACTGAGTTTTGTCATTATTTTAAAGATTTTTGCAGGCATTATCATCTTTAGTTAGTTGCACTTATAGAGCCTACAATTATTGGGGCTCGTGCTGATAGAGTGATTTCTTATTTTGGTTTTTCTAGTTCTTTTCGTGTTGAGACGAATGGGCTTAGCGGCGGGATTTGGATTCTTTGGAATAATGGCATTGATGTTGAGATTTTGAAGGTGTCTAACCAATTCTACTTGGGCAGGTTCGATACTCGGGGTCAACGCAATGGGTTTTTTTTACAGCCGTGTATGCAAGTTCTAATGTTACCATTAGAAAGGGGATTTGGGAGTGTTTATCGGACCTCAATCCAGGGAATGATGTAGCTTGGTTGTTAGGTGGTAATTTTAATTTCATCCTACGACATGATGAGCGGGGTGGTAGTTCAGCTCGGGGCAATGTGATTAGTTCTTTATTTTATGACTTTATTTTTTACAACAAACTTTTAAAGGTGGAATTTCCATGGGAAGAGTTCACTTGAAAGCGTGGATTGGTTCGTAAGTGGTTGTATCGGTGCTTGTGTAATGAAAATGGGCGAGTGTTTTGCCTATCTCGCTAGTTTCCCATTTGGATCGTGTGGGTTCTGATAATTTTCCTTTGCTTCTGCACTACCCGCGTCAGAATAGTGATCGTGAATCTAGACCTTTTCACTTTATTGCAGCCTAGCAAGATCACCCTCGTTTTGAAGAGTTTCTTCAAAATGCATGGGATATGAGTGCGGATATGGAATCTAATATTAGGATGTTTACAACCAAGGTTCAACAGTGGAATGAAATAGTGTTTGGGCATATTAAGAAGAAGAAAAAAGAACTACTTGCACGTATACGGGGTATTGTTAGGGCTTTATGAACCGCGTACTCAGAGTTTCTTGTTCAGTTGGATAGTGACTTACGGGCTAAATTGGAGGAGGTGCTACGCCATGAGAAAAGTCTTTGGATTCAAAAATCATGGGTGCAATGGATAAATTTCAGTGATAGGAATACTTCTTTCTTCTATAGATACACTATGCATAGGAGGAGGTCAAATTATGTGTTTGCTTTACGAGGTGAAGATGGGGGTGGTGCTCGGATCAAACTCAGTTAAAGAATATGGCCGTTCAATTCTACAAAGAGCTTTTTTTTAGCAATGGCAATGTAAATTCTAGCTTTGCGATTATGGGCAATTTCTGACATGTACTGAGTCGATGTGTCGGGAGTTTTTAGCACCGGTTAGGGATGAGGAAGTCAGGTCTGTGGTGTTTGAAATGGGGTCTCTCAAAGCTCTGGGAGCTGACGGATTGCATTCTTTGTTCTACCAAAAGAATTAGTCTATGTGGGGCCGTCGGTATGCAAATTAGTACGGGATACATTTGAGGGGAAACCATTTTCTTTGTCATTGAATCGTACACTTCTAGTTCTTTTACCAAAAGTTAAATCGCCCAAGTGTATGGCTTAATTTCGCCCGTTAAGTTTATGCTCAGTTTTGTATAAGATCATCACCAAAACTATAGTGAATCGATTTAAGTCTTACATGCTGGATTGGGTCTCGATGAACCAAACAAGTTTTGTGCCAAGGAGATCTATTACGGACAACGTAGTAATTGCACATAAAGTGATTCATTCCATGCGGAGCAAAAAGGGTAAAGCTGGTTGCATGACGCTTAAAATTTACCTTGAGAAGGCTTATGATAGGCTTGAGTGGGCCTTTATAGACAATACACTGCAGGATAAATTTCGATGTTTGATTATACGTTGTGTATCTTCTGTCTCTATGCAGGTACTTTGGAATGGTTATGCTTCGGATACTTTTTCCCTTCGAGAGGTATCAGACATAGTGACCTGTTATCTCCATACTTATTTGTTCTTTGTATGGAGAGGTTGGCACAATCGGTGCATCGAGCTGTAAATAATGGTAGTTAGAAGCTTGTCCGGCTAGTTCGAAATGGCCTTGCTATATCTCACTTATTTTTCGCAGATGACATGTTTCTATTTGTTGAAGCCTCGGCAAGTCAGGTGGATGTGATTGAGGAGATTCTGCATGATTTTTGTTGAGCTTCTGGTCAGAAGGTGAGCGTGGCTAAGACTAATGTCTTTTTCTCTGAGAATGTTGAGTCACCTTTACGTTTGAGTATTAGTGGTAGTTTTGGGTTCCGTGAAGTCAGTGATCTGAGGAGGTACCTGGAGTTCCACTGTTGCATTCAAGAGTAACAAAAGCTGTATATCAGTATATGATCCAGAGAGTTCGGAACAAGTTGACAGGTTGGTCTGCCAGGAATCATTTCTTTTGTGAGGCATGTATTCCTTGCTAAGTCCGTGTTATCATCTATTTCGTACTACTCAAGCAATCCACACTTTTACCGAGGGGTGTTTGCTTGGAAATAGAGAAAATTATTAGAGGTTTTGTTTGGGGTCATACGAATGGTCAGCGCGGGGTCAATCTTGTAAGTTGGGAAAAAGTGTGTTTGCCAGTTTTGAATGGTGGCTTGGGGTTCAAGATTCTAGATCAACAAAATGCAGCTTTTTTGATAAAAATTTCCTTCAACCTTGTTGCTCGACCGAACCAACTATGGGTGCAGGTATTGAGGACAAAGTATAAATGGGAGGGTAGTATCCCGAAAGAGATTCATCGAAATAATTGCTCTCATCTTTGGAGGGGAATTAGCTTGGTTTGGAGTAGTGTGCGCGATAGTTTTGTGTGGTCTATGGGTAATGGACGATCTATTTACTTTTGAAGGGATGTGTGGCTAGGAGATATTGGGCCATTGATGTATAAGATTAATGATCCATCCTATATACCGACTCTTTCTAAAGCATCTATTTCGAGCATGATTGATGAATTGGGGAATTGGAAGTGAAGTGAGTGTGCAGAGTTTCTTCTCGATGCGATTTTACATAGATTGGTTAGCACTATACTTCCCAGTCAGCTAGGTAAAGATGATGGTGTGGGTTGGAAATGGACGGTTTCTCGTGATTTCACTATGCATTATGCTTATAAATTACGTACTTTGTCGGTAGGTTCAGAAGAAGATAATTTATGGAAGTTAGTTGCGTGTTTTAAAGGATTGCCGAGGATCCATATATTTTTATGGCTCATTGTAAGTAGTCGCGTACTCACGAATGTGGAACGAGTTCGTCAGCACATGGCCAATAACATGACTTGTGGGGCGTGCGGGGATTTGGTGGAATCCATAGACCACATTCGTGCATAGCTGCCCTGCGGCGGTTGTGATATGGGTTGCAATAGTGAATGCGAATAAGCTTTCAGAGTTCTTATCCATGGATTTTGGTGATTGGATTAGGGTTAATTTGGAGAACCCATCCTATTTTGCTATGCATATACCGCATTGGGACTTGTTCTTTGGGTCGATCTTGTGGGTTTTGTGTAAGCATAGAAACTTGTGTATTTTTGAACCGGAAAACGTGAGACCTTTAGTGTGTGAGAGGAGTGCCACAGTATGTATGATTAGTGTGTTTTGGGACTAACTATCGCAGCACCGCAGGTGCATCGTAGGCAATTTGTGGACTCGCATGGGGAGCTCTGGCAGTTGCCCTCGATGTAATGGTGCAAGCTGAACACGGATGTGTCTCGTTTATCCTCTACGGGGCTTACTTCGTGTGGTGGCGTGCTTTGAAATAGTGATGGTGATTGGATTGTTGGCTTTAATAAATATGTGGGTAGTTGTTTCGTCATTGAAGCTGAGTTATCGAGGGTTTGAAAATGGCTTGGGCAAAGGGAATGCGAAAAGCGGTGCTCGAGGTGGATAGCTCGGACGTGGTTTGGACTTTGAATAAACGAACCCTGGTTGGTGGTATGGCGTTGTTGATGCATGTTGCGAATGAATTGTTAGACAGGGATTAAGAGGTACAAATACGGTATGTACGACGAATGGCTAATAAGGTTGCTGATGGATTAGACAAGCTGGCTCGACCTCATGATATTTCTGCGTTCAGGGTAATGGATTTCGCACCTCGTATGTATCAGTCGACACCGGATAGCTTGCTTTCTTTGGTACATGATGATTTGTCGCCTGAGGTGGGCGTATTTTAGTAACATAATGTTGTTTGTGAAGTTTTTGATTTTTTTTTTAAATACGAACACGTGCACTCTTTTCCCCTCATTTAGGCTTATGAAGGTTTTTTAACGAGGCATTTGTTCGTATAGTTTCCTCTCTATATTTATAAAAAAAACTAAGCGTATATATATAAGAAAATATATTATGCACTGACAGTGGTTTTTTTTTATAGATATCTTAACTTTATGGTTAAGGATTTAGTTTAGGGTTTATAGTTTCAGAGTTTAAGTTTATCAATGACGGAGTTCGGATTTTCATATAGTGGGGTATGAGATTTGGGGAATTCCCATAACACTACTATAAGTATTGTTGACCTCATGTTTTAAAAAATCAAGTGGGGTCAATTTTTATATTTTCTATGAAAAATTCTAGTTTTTTATACTTTATAATGGGTTTGAAATACATTTTAGTTAGACTAATGGGGTCATTTGCACCCTAAAGTTTCTACATGCATCCGCTCATGAGTTTTATGTGTTTAGAATTTAGGGTTGTAATTTAAATTTATGGTTTAATGTTAGAATTTAGGGTTTAGGTAATATGTTAGAAATTTAGGTTTTAACCTATAAACCTTAAATTCAAACCACAAACACTAAATTCTAAGCACATAAACCTAAACCCCTAAACTATGAACCCTAAATTGGATCTACGCTTGTGGAACAAAAAGTTTCCACCGCCAATGCATGGTATAATTACAATATATATATATGGTTAGGATCTAGTTACATAGTGTAAAATTCAATTACTTTTACACATTTTTTGGACAGTTGGATGAGGGTAATAAATGGCTAAGATTATTTCCTTATCTCCTTTTTCACCCATTTTAGTCTTCAAAATTCAAATTACACCCAATTTAACCCCCGATACGTTGATCACGTTGACCTTCAGTGCCCTCTAACGATTAAAGATGAAAGGACACGTGGCACATTTGAAAGTGCCATGTCATTAAATCGTAAAAAAATAAAAAAATTCTAAAAATTCTTAAAAAATAACAAAATTATAAAAATATATATAAAAAATCATAAAATTTTAAAATTAAAATATAAAAATATTAAATTAATTTATTTTTTCTTATTTTCCTTTACTTTTTTAATAAAAACATAAAATAGTATTTTTCTAAAAAACCCAAAGTTTTATTTCTTTGAAAAAAGTCCCATAAATTCCTAAATCAAGCATTACCACCTATTCAACCATCGGCCACTCTCTGTCACAAGAAAAACCCTCCCATCTCATTGTCCTACTACCGTCGCCAGAGCCCACTATCGCTCTTGCACCCATTCTCACCGTTCGACACCCCTTGCATCACCCAACCATTCTCCCTCAATATTTCTTCTCACCAGCATCGTCATCTAGCATAGTATACCGTCATCTGTCACAGCACCAACAATTTTCATCTTCGATTAAAGTGATTTTGAGGATTTGAGAATGTAGGGTAGCGATTTGAAAATTTGGGGCATTTTGGAAAATTCAAAAAATTTGGGGTTTTAAAATTAAAAAAATATTTTAAAAAATTATACATTTTTCAAAATATTATTTCATTATAAATATTTATATATTTTTAATAATTATTACATTTATTTTTATATTTTTGAATTTAAGTAAAAAATATTTTTTTTTATAAATTTATACATAATTGTAATTTTTACAAATTTAAATATTTTTAAGATTTTCTTGAATTTTTAAATATTTTTATATTTTTAATTTAAAAATTAATTTTTTCATAATTTTTTATTTTTTGAATTTTAATTATATTTTTTATAATTTTAAGTATTTTTAAAATTTTAAATAATTTTTACGGTTTAAATAATTAATTGTAATTTTAATTTTGAGGGCTTAATTAATCGTAATTTGAAATATAAGGACTCAATTGGGTGAATAATTTTAATAAGGGCTTAATTGATTTTTTAATTTTTTGTTGAGGGCTAATTTGACCTTTAAGCCAAAATTTTAAAGCACAAACAAAATCACTTTTAGTACATGAGATCGGTTGTTAGAATCTCTGATAATATCACGTCTCGGGCTCAAACTTAACCATTCTCTTTTTTTGAATAGTCTAAAAGTAATTATAAAGTAGTATTTGTTTATAAATATTTTTACCTATTTGACAAAATACACATTTTGTAAACCTTGTGATTGGACTAATATCTTATAAGATAACATCATTTATTTTTTACTGATACCATTTATTGGTGCAAACAATTACTCTTTTGTTCTTGATAATAACATTATAAAAGAATAAATTTTTAATTTAAATATAGTGAAGGAACAAAGTTTAACTTTTTTTTAACATTAAAGTGGCAGGTAAGAGGTTTCTTTTTAATTAGTGGCACGCAGATGGGTCCCATCCCCAGGCTGTTACATTAGAACCGGGCTGCACTCCATGTTAAATAGACATGTGTCGACATATATTTTCTTCCTTTCTCTGCTCTGCCTTTTTCCCAAAACAAACAAACGGACGGTGCATAGAACCTCCAAACTACCTCCCGTTCCCCCTTTTCATCGACTCTTATTCGTACAAACCTCCGACCTCGGTGGCGACTATATCGGTGACTCCTTTCGCATAAGACCGAACCAGTTGCAGTTGGCGCCATATGTCAGTTCCTCATTCGTGCTAGTTTGGGTGATTAATATTAACCAAATTATCTCTCTCAAAGTAGAAACTCTATTGGAGAATTAGTTTTTAAGGCTTTTTCTGGGATCTGTATGTTGATTTTATACTACCCTTTTGTTAATGATTGTGGGTTGTTTTGATTGAAAAGCTTTTCGAAGAGAGTAAACGATCTAGTGGTGGCTGTGGGGGTCCAATCATGACTACTGGTGACACTAATCAGTTGATATCTGTTCAACCCAACGACCTCAAGTTCCTTTGTAAGTCCCTCCTTCGCTATGTTCAAAATTGCATGCATGCATCATGTATGTTTCTATGTATATACATCCTGGGGGCTTGGACGCATGATTTTAAGTCAGGGTGCGAACTGTTTAGGAGTTATATTAGAAATTTAGGGGAGAAATTATAAATTTTAAGATGTGAACTTAGATCATAGATAGAAAATACAAATAAAATATATAAATTATATGAGAATTTAAATTTCTACCCCAGCACCCCTAGGTCTATCCCTGTTACATCTGCGTAGTCCCATTGGATATGCATGTGGAAGTTCTGGTTCATGATTCAATCCATGGTTATGTGATGAACTAGCAAAGGATTGCTGTTGTGTTTAATTTCAGGTTTCGGTTGGGAAGGTCGCAATGGAGATGATCCCTATTTTGATTGACCGATTGATTTCTTTTTTCTTTTGCTTCTCATGTTTGAAATTCTTGGTTTCATTGGGGTCCCTTGATATGTTATTGGCAATCATTGCTGATATTTTTCGGATGCTTACTTGTGTGAATAGTTGGTAATGTAACGTTAACCTATAGTTATTTAAACGATTCAGGGAAAAGAAAGCAACTCTGAATGTTCTTTTTTGAGTTTATTAGTCTTTCTAATATGTCGATGCTCATCGATGTTTGGCTGTCTTGATTTCTGCATTTGGGAGCCTCTTTATTTCTAATGCACCACTGCTAAGATCCTTCTTAGACATTATTATGCACGGATTTCTTCGGTTTAGTATTTTGTTAAACAGGTTTTAGTTTACTTTTGTTCATGTGATTCATGTTTTCAGTTGAGCTAGACAAGCCGAGTTTTTGTGATCTTCAATTGTCGAACAACACGGATAGCCATGTGGCGTTTAAGGTACCATTTCTGTCATTTTTGCATGTGCATGAATATCTTGTTATGTGTCTGTATTCTCCTCCCATTCTGGGATTCTCGGTATGTGATTGTTTGATTTTGGTGTTCCCGTTATCATGTTAGGTTAAAACAACTTCACCTAAGAAGTACTTTGTGCGACCGAACACCGGTGTTGTAATGCCTTGCAGCTCATGTATCATTAGAGGTATTGCTTTTGATCCCACAAACCATTCCATTTCTCGTAAAGTAAAGTAAGAAATCTACGACATTTCTCGTAAAGTAAGAAATCTACGACAGCAGGACATTTCTCTGTTAAGTTTTATGAATGATACCGGTTTCATTGACCTATCAGTCACTCTCCAAGCCCAAAAGGAATATCCTCCTGATATGCAATGCAAGGACAAATTTCTGCTACAGAGTACTATAGTGCTTCCAAATACTGGTGTGGATGATCTACCGGCAGATAGTGTAAGAATACTTACATGGAGATTAATGTTTTCGTTTGACTACCTTTATGATATCATCTAAAAACAAATTTTATTTTCGGAATGTGATCTCCGTCTTTACTTCCAGTTCAATAAGGATAGTTCTAAGGAGATAAAGGAGCGCAAGCTTAAAGTTTTCTATGAATCTCCTTTGGCTCAAGCAAATTCAGAAGACGGAGAATTAAAGAGCTCCACGTCACAAACCCGTGATGCAAACTCTGTGAGTGTTGTTGGTGATCTGATCTTTACTTCTTGTTGGGGGGGGGGGGGTAATAGGATGTATTTTGTTTGTTTATGGAAATATTTATGTGACAAATGCTTAGTCTCACAACATGTATACACATCCTAGCTTTGAGGTTTCGAGTAAAGGTTCGATTGAGGCTTTTTATTGCATAATTCAAAATTTGGAATAGTTGCTGCAATCTGAATTGATTTGGAGAGCTTCCCTCCTAATTTGTTGGTCCCCCACCCCATAAAAATGTTCAGTTAGATATTGAAAACCATATTTTTTTTTCTACCTTTCATGATATTTTCTGTTGTTGCTAACTTGAAAACTCAAACCCAGAATCCGGATTTCATGTCTTCATTTCTAAATTGCCTTTCTTTATTCGTGAAATCAGACCATACAGCACCTTAAGGATGAAAAAGATGCCGCAGTTCGGCAAACAGTGAAGCTGGAACAAGAACTGGTACGTTATTTCTTCTGATATTTTGGTCTTAGTTTCCATCACAAGTTGATGAGTGCCCCAATAATAAGCTCGATAACAGACACGCACTCTGATACACAAATACAGGGAAAATGATAAGAGAAATCCAGCTTTCCTAATTTGGAATTTCATGGTTTTGCTATATTTTAGTTTGTCCATAATGTAAAAGTGCCATTATTAGGTGACTCTTTAGAGATTATCTATCTTGATCTGCTAAATGATCGAACTTCAAGCCAAAAGCTTTTCGTGCTGTGATTATAGAAACATCGGGATATGTTAGCTAGTTACAATACCATGTTTTTAGTTATCATAAATTGATAATGTAAGTCTCCAATTCCCCACCCGGATCAAACTGAATGGTAAATCTTAGAACTTTCCAATGCATCCATGTTTATGTTTTGAGTTATGGTGTCCTACAACTCATTTTACAGCCATGACCGATAAGTAAACAATCTTGTTCTCTCTCAACAGGATTCTCTGAAGAGGCAAAGAAAGCGTAGGAACAATTCCGGCTTCTCCTTCATGTTCGCATCCTTTGTGGGACTGATAGGGATAATGGTCGGTTTTCTATTAAATCTTTCCTTGGCTTCACCGTCGACGGAATGAACATTCGATTGTGGTGGGAACCAGTGATTTTGTTCATTGTATAATGCCGAATGTTAATGTTCTGCTTGATGGAGAGTTCCCATTTCCTTTCCTTTCTGTATGTTTGATCTTTCTCCATAGCATATGTATTTGATCCGCTGCTTTTATTTTTCTTTATTTTTGAATATGTTTTCATCCAATCCATATATTGAAATGTGACTTAGAGTAATATTCTAAGTAAAAAAAAAAAATCATATTTTTCCATCTGGATTTTTCAGACAATAAGGTAAGGTGTCTCTTTTACTAGCATTTGTTTGAGTTTTCACCAAACATAGAGTGAAAAAGAAAGAGTAAAGAATGTTTACTTTCAATTTCCTTTTCCTTTTTGTTTATTCTTTTTAAGTGTGATTGATTTGTGTGGGATATGAGTTAGGGATATGAGTTAGGGATATTAGTAAGCGAGTGATTTTGTAATGAAACTATAGCTATAGGGGTATTTATCGAGCAAGTCGATCGCAAGTTGAGTTGTGCTCGATTCGTGTTTGATAAAAAAATTTATTGCTCGGCTCAACTCATTGCTTGTTAAGCTCGATAAAATTTTGTTCGACTTGTGCTCGTTAAAAAAATCTCGTCATGACCAAGATAGAGATGAAATCGATATTTAAGTGTGAGACTCTTTTTTGTTTCTCACAATTTTTTATGAACAACAATTGAGCGAAAGTCTTAGGAATTTTTGTGTTTAAACTTTCAACGTATTTTTTTATATAGAAACAAAAGAGTTTTCCTTTTTCTACTTTTATACATAAAATAATTATAAAAGAAAAAGGAAAGATCTTAATAAAAAAAGAAAGGCTAATTATTATAATTTAATTTTTAGGGTTATAAACGAACTAAACGTTCAGCGAATTTTTCGTGAATCGTTTGGCGAAAAGTCCGTTTACGTTCGTTTATTTATTAAACGAACGAACATGAACAAGATTTTATGTTCGTTAAATTAAATGAACAAACATGAACGTTTAAATTTATTCATTTATGTTCGTTAAAATGGTAATCCGTTCATTTATATTTGTTTAAATTTATTCACACATATCCTTTTATATTTATTATTTTTCATAAGATAAATATTATATTTAAAAAGAATTAAATTTATTCATATATGTTCGTTCGTTTGTGTTCGTTTACGTTCGTTTATTATTTTAACGAACGAACAAGCTACATTCTTTAACAAACGAACACGAACAAAAAAATTATGTTGGTTTAGTTGTTCATATTCGTTCAGTTAAAATTAAACGAAGCAAAATTTAGCTAAACAAAGATCTTAAAGTTAGGTTAAAAACAATCAACAATTTGAAATTGAAGAAATGGAAAGCCAAGAGCTGAGAAATTACATGAAACTGAAAACAGCAAACAGCAAACAAGAAGGTTAATTATAAATGGGTATATGTTGGTGAAGAATATTCGAGCACAGAAGCAGGCCAAGTAAAGAAGAAAAGTCCATTTCTTTGATACAAAACTTTCAGAAGACTGCTCTTTTTTGCTTTTTAAAGACATTTTCAAAACCTTCAATCTAAATTTCATCGTATTTATCAACCATTAGCTATCAAAAGAGATAAAACCCCATATGTAAAAGTGGAAGATTGAGGCAAATCAAAGTGACCCATTGCAGAAAATGACTCCTCAAGAGCTCCAAATTTAATAATAAAAAGAGAAAGAAATAGAAATAGAGTGCTCAGTTTTTCAGCTTATATTTTTGCTACTTTCTTTTGTTCTTTCGGTGTTTTTTGTTGTTGGTTTGCTTTGGGTTCTCCTCTATAGTTTCAATGGTGAAACTATGCCAATATGTTTTTTTTATTTTTGATAATAGCTAAATTTTACTTCATTTCAAGGTTTAGCTAAACATGGGTATGGGTGTGAAATCTGTTTTGAGGGGAAGAAGAAAAAGAAAAAGAGAAATTTACACTTTAATCCAATATTTTAAAATGATGTTTAAATTGTTGGAATATTAGACTAAATCGATAGATTGTATAAGTTTTTGGACTAAAATTGTTATTAAACCAAGCCACATCACTATTTTCGTTAATTTTAAATGGCAGAGGTACTATAATAGAAACAAAACGTAATGTTGGGTACTATTTTACCCAAAAAAATTAGTGGGTACCAAAATAGAAACACGGGCATAGATAAGGTACTAAACATGTAGTTTACCTATAAAAAATTACTCTAAAGTAATGCACCAACAATACAATTCATCAACTCGATTAGTTCTATCGAATGTTCACACCTAATTATAACACTAAGAATTGTTTATGGCATTCAGAATTTCTTTCTCAAATAACAAATTGCAACAACATCTAAAATTACATAATAAAAATAATAAAGATCGAGAGTGCCTTAATCTAAGCATCATTTAGGGAAAAAAATACTTTAGTCTATACAAACTTTTAAATTTTAAGACTTAAGAGTTTAGATTATGGTTTAGAATTTAGGGTTTAGGATTTAGGATGTCAGGGTTAAAAATTTAAGTTCTATAATTTAAATATGATTTATTTTATAATTTTTTAAATAATTTATGTATCAAAATATAACAAAAAAAATATGAATTTCATTTCCAATAGCTTGCATAAAATTACAATGAAATGATAAAATTTAATATTGATATATAATAATAAATTTGATCTTTATTCTTAGTTCTTAGATTCCACTTCCAAAAAGGAACTTGAAGCGATTGTAGTTAGATATTGATGGCAAAAAGCTGCGACTTAGATTGAATTATGCAAGTCAAAGGAGAAGGGTGGTATGGATTTTTCAGTATTTTGGTAAGTTTAAAATCGCTCTTCTTGTAAAACAGGGGTGGAGGCTTGTTATAGATCCCAATACTTTTGCGGCTCATCTTTTTAAAGCTAAATACTTTTTCTCGGTGTCTTTCATTTTGTCCTCTCTCGACTCTCATCTTTCCTTGATTTGACGAAGTATCTGGTATTCTAGAGGACTATTTGAAAAAGGATTATGTTGGGAAATCGATTTCGAATCATTTGTCTTGATCTGAATTGACTTTTGACTTCCCAAGAGTTTATGATTAATTTCACTAATATTATAAAAAAAATCAGTTGATAAATAGAATTTTTTATGTTATTAGTGATTTGAACCATGGAATAACATTAATAATAACCTAATGTTGAAAATAGTAAAGTGACAAAAATCATAATTTGATTTATAAATTACAAGATTCTTGGCTTTTTTTAGAAACCTTTGAAAATATCTGATAATTGTTTTAATTTTGTCTGAGGTTTGGAAAGGATCATACAATTTGATATTTATTTTTTTTAAAAAAAGGCTTAATAGTCAAAAAGGTGCTCAACGTATACTCGTTTTTCCAGTTTGGTGCATAACATTTTTTTCATTCTACTTTGGTGCATAACATTACATTCTGTAACTCAGTTTGAGTTTTACCGTCACGAACATTAGATTTTTGCCGTTAAGTACCACGTGTCAGCTTCTTAAAATTTTAGAATTATATTTAAAAATAAATAAAAAATTAAAAATTAACCCCAAATTTCACAAAATAGCCCCAAATTTGAAATCCCTAATACCCAAACCCCAAATCCCGATTAGGGATAATTTTGCAGTTGATTGCCACGTCGCCACCCATCACATTCGTCGCCGGACCATCACGACCATTTACCCTATCACCTTGTCGCCGAAAATTGACCGACATCGTGTGAAACGTCGAAATCGTCGAATAGTTCATTCGAATAATTTACGACGAACGGCGGCATAACGGACGATGAACGATATGTGGGCCGTTCAACGAGGGGAGGGCGCTTCATTCCGTCACCAGAAATGCGATCAATGCCTGTGATAGTGGCCGGATTTGGGGACTATTTTGGGATTATTTGAAAATTCTAGGATAATTTTAGGGTTTTTCATATGTATTATTTTTATTTATTTTTAAATATAACTTTGAAATTTTAAGAAGCTAACACGTGGCAGTTAATGCCAAAATCTAACGTTCGTGATTGTAAAACTCAAACTGAATTACAAAATGTAACGTTAAGCACCAAAGTGGACCGAAAAAACGTTAGGTACCAAATTGGAAAAACGGGTATACGTTAGGCACCGATTTGACTATTAAGCCTTTTAAAAATACGATACCTAAACTTGACTTGAAAATTAAAATTGATTAAAAGCTATAAGAATTGATTTTAAAAATTATACTCCTTCCATCCCAGCAAATACAGCTTCATAAAGTTGAGGTCGGGGCAGATTTACTATTATCTGTCGATAGTTATGTCGAGAGCCTAGTGTTGCTCGACAAAGCGGTTGATGTTTGCAGCGAGAGTGATGTAAATCATCCTATAGATTCAAGTGATTCTGATGAATAATTTTTAGTCCACGTGGACTAGATATTTACCAAGGTTTGTATCTTTATGACCCTTCGATTCAAGCTTGCTTAAGATATAAGTGTATAAGCATAACTCTTCTTGTGTTAGTTTAAATGAATAATCCTTCTCTTGAACTTTGAATATCCCCTTGTCTGTTCCTCAAGGGTCTGTTGTCCTCGTGTTTTCATGTCAGTAGTAAACCAATAGATTATGTTTGTTTTCAAATGCCAATTCCAGCTATGCTATTTTCTATTCATTAATTCAGTGGCACTTTCTGAACTCTTGCATGAAAAGAAAAATAATCATCTTTATGTCTTAATCCTCCATTTTAGCTTGGAAATGAATGGTCTTCTTTTTTCACGTCAGTTATGAACATCTTAAGTAATTTTTGATGACTTATTCAATATACTCTTATTTTACATACGATTATATTTATTATTGGAAGGTGAACTACCATGTTTAAATTTCTAGATCTGCCCCTGACCACTATGATCCCAATGCAGTAGGGGACTAACATCAATCGGTGAAGCATAAAACCGAGATACCTCCAGGCTAGTGTTGTTTGCGTTCCTCACCAAACCATCCGCGACTCTATTACTTTTACGTCGTATGTGCTGAAATTGAACGGACCACGCACGTTGCTGCAAATTCTCAATGCGATGTAAAATAAACAAAGGTCGAGAACCCCTACCTTGGAGTAATCGGACAACATCAAGATAGTCAGATCCAACCACCACCTTTTGGAACCAAATTCCCATGCAAATGACAGGCCGAGGAAAATTCCCCACAATTCCGCTTATAAAACAACGTTATTGGTTTAATATTCCCCTTTTGGGATTATAAATGGAAATCTACCCCCTTTGAAAAACATTTGGAAAATACCCCCTTTTTATCCACGTAATAAAAACTCGCGTTATGTCAAACGTGTTTTTAGAACTAGCGCTTACACAGCCGCGAGTTTCAGTCTGATGTGGCGCCACTTATACGTTGACCTATTATTTTAAACTATTAAAAGAACTTACGCTTTGTAACGACCCGAATTCGAATCTAGGGGTCGGGTTGACCCGGGGCATGGGCCTCGCGTTTGGGCTATGATAACTGGACCCTAGGAGCCTTAGTGGGCTTATTTGTAAGAAGATGGGCTTGGTTTTGGTTTTGGGGTTGGGTTATGGGAGATAGAGAGGGGTAAAGTGGTAAAAGCATAATTGAGGAGTAAGATGGGGGGAGGAGTTATGGGGCTACAGATTTTTGTAAGAGAATGAGGTAATTGTGTTCCCCAAAAGCTTCTCTCATCATCTTCACCTTCTCCTCCATAGATTTGAAAGAAAGGCTCCATTTTTGCTAGTTTTGATTTGAAATCTCGAATTAGTGTTGAAGGAAGAGTTGTTAGGCATCCAAGGATCTATAATCCAAGGTAAGTTTTGCTTGAAATGGTGGAAAAAGGGTTTTGGTGGGGGTTCAAGGGTGAGAACGGGAATGGAGATTTCAGCCCTATTTCTTGTTGTAAGATCATCTTTTAAGCTTTTTTTAATCTCCCAACCATGTTGTAACTCGTTTGCAGCATTCCTTTTGTAGTAAAAGAGGTTGGAGAGCATTCAAGGGCCCAAGAGAAGAAGAAAGCTTGAGGTGGAGGCTTGAGGCTTCATTTCAGCTTGTGATTCGAGGTTAGTACACTTCTAACTTCTGTATGTTTATGTGCATCATCATTTTGGCATGGTTGAATGAAATGTGATGTTTTGATTAAATTAGAGCTTGGTAGTTCATCCATGGAAAATCTTGAGTTTGTTGTTGTTTGGGGCTAAAAACGGATAGAAACACACCTAAACAACTTATCATAACCTGTAGGATTGATTTGAGACTCAATGGTTGAGGTTGAGGTTGAGGGTGAAATCAAGGGATTTTTGAGCTCCAGAGTATGAATTATGGGCTTGAGTATCGATACACGGGCTAAGGTATCGATACGCCCCTAATGGAAGATAAATCTTCCAGACGAATTTGAAAAGGGGTATCAGTATGGCTTGGGGCGTACTGGCACAGGCGCTACATTTCAAATTCTAGTAGCCAAATTTCGTATCGGTACGCCAATGGGTGTATTGGTATGATCTAGGAATCGATACGCTATAGGATGTCTATCAGTACGCTTAGGGTGTGTATCTGTACGATGTATGTATAAGATCACCGTGTCTGAGTTGGTGTATCGGTACACAGGAGGTGTACCGGTGCGAGGGGGTGTACCGATACCCATGGGGGCGTATCGGTACGCATAGAGCAATCTGCCCAAGTTTTACGTTTGAGTCTAGGGGCTTTATAATTTGTGATTAAGGTCCTAAGGGGTCTCTCATGATATAAAATGAATGGTAAAAACCAAGAAGGTGTGTTTCTAATCATTGATGTGAATTAAATGGCTAAATAAGAGTCTAAACGAAAGTGAATTGCTCGTGTTAGTAAATTCTAGGGATATATGGTGGATCGTGTAATACCCCAAAATATTTTTTAAGTTAGTTAAGGATTTATATGAAGTTTGATCCGAATCTGAAAAGAATAAGGCCTAGTGACCAAAATGACACTTTAGTAAAAAGTTTGGGGACTAAAGTGTAAAATATCAAGTAAGTGATTTTATTCAGTATAAGGGTAAATATGATCAAAATAAGAATTTTGATATCAGGTTTAGATATTAAGATGCAGTAGAAAGTATCGAATTTGGATCGAATAAAATTATTAACCGTGCTTAGGCCAGAGTAGAAATAAGATGGGTGACCTCTAGGAAGGTCCGATATCCGTGTTTTTGATCGATATAAATGACTCAGAAAAATTAGGAATAATTCATATGAATATCTGTTAAAGGAATTTTAAGGAAAATTTTATCCGATAAAGATTTCGGGTAATTATCGGTATTTTAGATTGAGTCCAAGTTTCGGAGTTTGACTCCATAAATATGGGAGATTTATTATGAAAATATTATTTATTTATGGAATTTAGAGATATGAGATTTTTGGATTAGATTCAATAGTTTGATCAATAGAAAATCATATTAGGTGATTATCGGGTAATTGGATCGAATAAAAATCATAAACTAAAATTTTATGATTTCTTTGGGAATGGCCGGTTATGAAGGAACCAAATTGGTTCAAATTAATGGAGTGGCAATTTTAAAGAAGGATTGTAAATTAGGATGTAATTGAGGGACAATTTAGTAAAATGGATTAAAATGAATTTAAAATTCATTTTAATCATACAAGTGGAAAAATAAGAGTAAAATGAACAAAAAAATTGTTCATCTATTTTCCTTCAAACCGTGGGAGAGAGGAACAAAGGGAGAAGAAGAAAACTCAAATTTCAAGTTTGATTTGGAAGGTTTACAAGTAAGAGTAAGGTATTATGCTTTGGAAAAAATAATCTATGCTTAATTCTCTTCCTTTTGGTAGTAGTTTTACATGGCAAAGTGAAGTATAGATTATGTTCTTGAAGAGAAAGAAAATTGAATTCATGAATACATGATGGAATTAAAGTTTGATTTTAGTAGATTTGATGTTGTAGGCATGAAAACAAGCTTGAATTAGAATTAATTTTATTTTTAAGAACATAAACCCTAACTCTAAGTTTTGAAAATTTGGTTAGGGATTTGAATCAAGGATGAAAATGAATAAATTATGAAACTAGAAGCCTTGTTTTAATGTTAGGATGATTAAATTCCCTATTAGATTCCAAGTGACCAATTCAGCTAGAATTGGAAATATAGGGGAACTATTGTGAAATTTATTCTAGCATTAGAATTGAGGAGATTATGATTAAATTAGATTGATTTGGTAATTTAGGACCAAAACTGAAAATGTTTGGCATGAAGGGGACCATTTTGGCTAAGTACGGAAATATTGAGGAAAAATGTTGAAAAGTTTCCTAATATGTGATTATTAGATTCGAATATGTATATGGAAATTAGAATTTAATTTAGGAAACAAGGGATTGAAATGACAAGAAAAGAAATGGTGGAGGACCATTTTGAAAATGAGAGTTGTTTGTAATGGACCAATTCGGTCAAAGCTTGGAAGTCAAGGGAAAATTTATAGAAATGTTAGAAATGAATAATTAGTTGATTTGTACATGAATTCAAGTACAAACGTAGAAGTAGTGACTAAAAAGTCACTTTAACAAACTTTAAAGTCAAAAAGGATATTAATCCAAAGTGAACAAGTAGTAATTCTAATTTGAGCTAGAACAATTGTTTGATGTCCAAAATGGTTACTAGGGAACTTAAGACCAAATCGGTAATCACATGGAAATTAGAGGAAAATTTTCAGAAATATTTTATATTCGAATAATTATATTTTGTAAATTAAGTTAGCAATGTTAGATTTGAGTCTAACAAAAGTATGGTAATGTATGTATTATATTGGTCTTTTACAGTTACGAGAGAGACTGGGGGAGACACAAATATTAGAGGAAAAGAAAAGGTTATCGAATAAGCTTAGTGAGGCTACTTTTACATCACTACAGGTGAGTGCATTATTTATGTATATGTTATTTTTGAAAAAGGCAAGACTTGTGATAAGTCGACCCTAATATAGAAATGAATTACACTGTTTTTGAAGCATATTGATTTGATGCATAATATAGTAATGACAAGTACATATGAATGATTATAATGAAATATAGGATGTGAATTGCCCGTTTACAAGAATGATGATGATTGATTAATAATGAAATGAAATGCCCAAGTATTACGTTATGAGAGTCCATGGTATAGTTGGATATCCATAGAGTCCTTAGCAGCTACGTCATTCAAGTTATGTTATGTATACATGTTTTCGTGACTACGATGGTGTCACATACACCTTGGGGACCTAAGCCCTTGGTGTGCACCCTGGGGATCCAAGCCCATAGTGCTAATGGCACTAACGAGGTGCTTTAATGAGGAGCAAAGAGCGTCCTCGAGTGCGTACTCATTTACATGTTCACGTTAGACACTACGGTGTCTTATTCATGTGACTCGAGTACCTTGATCTCATATTATATACGTTGGGCTATCGTTAAAGAATGTTATATTATAAATGATTTCCTGATGACTAATGAATATTGATAGCATGATATTTATAACTATTTTATGTTATGGTATAAATTGTATTGGGATCGCTTGCCATTTTGCAGGAACTGTATTGCATTTCTATATGATATACTGTACTGTATTATTGCATGCTTTTATTTAAATATGTCTAATTGCCTCCCTAAGTTGTTACTTAGCGTGCGTTTTATTTCACATGTAGGTTCTCCGAATTAGTCTAGCAAGGAGGAGCTGTTCTTTTAATGTCAAGTTACTACAGTAAGTTACAGTATGTACATCCTTATCGCAGTTTGATAAACTAGTGGGCATGTAAATATTTTTAAAGTGAATTGTTTCGTATAACTAAGTTTTAACCTAGATGTATGATATTATAGATGTATTATCTTTGAAATTATGGAATAAGGGCATTGGTAAAGTAAATAGATCTAGTAAAAGTACCTTGATTATTATTTATCGCGTAACAATTTCAAAATCAAGAAAGGGTCCAGGCAAAACACATAGTTTTCATCCTGAATTGTATTTTCATTTTAATAATTGACTTATAAGTTTTACAAACCAATTCAGGGTTGAAACTAGGTGTGCCTGCCTGACATTGTTTTAAATTAGAAACTGAGAAAGGGCCAGCCACTAGACTAGTTAAGCAAGAATAGTATAAAAAAATTACAAGTTAAGTTTTCTGAATATGACTCTGAACTTCTTTAATGTATATTCGGCCTACGAGTATACGTTAAGGGTGTTACAGATCGATTATGGTCGTGCCAGGTGAGAGCACTTGTTTGGTGGGATCCGGATACCTAGTGAGTGAGTGTTGCAAAACAAGAAGACCACTCGATGTGATATTCTGAGTGATGAAATGAAGGCTATCCGATGTTAGATTTCGGATGATGATATCAGCTCGATGCGAGATTCCGAGCCTCACTCGATATGAGATTCCGAGTGAAAACTTGATGTGAGATTCCGAGTATATTAGCTCGATGTGAGATTTCGAGCAGCTCTGTAGTCACTCATTTTTGTCTGGTTTGTAAATATTATAGTAGTACTAGTTAATTATAGTTAATTATTATATATGTGTTAGTATGAATTTATATGTATGTAATATGGATATGTGTTTTTATATGTAGGTGCATGTGTGGTATGTGTATGCATGTATTATTAATATTTGAATATATGTGCATATATAGGTGTGTATAAATATTTGTGTATGTGTGTTATATATATGAGTATTAATATATGGTGTGTTCATGTATATTGCATATGTACATATGTGTTTATGTATGTGCATGTACGAGCATATGTTAAGGTGTAAACATATTGTATGTATTAGTATTATTGATGGTATTGTGTATATATGTATTTTGCATGTGTATATATATGTATTGCTTAAATGTATGTGTACATGTATTAATACGTGTATGCATATATTAATATTATATGTGTTATTATTATTAATATTTCTGGGTTGGAATTAAAACAAATTAGATATTACAAAACCCAAACTAATTTATAAAGTCTAGTCCCTTTTACAATTTAAAACCCATTTAAATTACAAGGCCCAACTGGCCAACCCAAACCCAATAACCTAAAAACCCTAAACACATCTGAACTCTAATTCACTTATTTTATGTGCAGACATGGGAGGACCGCTGTGTAATGCCTTGATTTTGGGTCTAGCAATTTTGAGGCTTAGTAGATGGTCTGGTGGAATGGGTTAGAGATTCGATTCGAATTCGGGACTGTATATTTTTTGGTAAGATAAAAATGTGGAAAAATAGTTAAAAATCATCTTTTAATATATATTGATTTTTGGTGGAATCAATTTTTGAAAATGGAATTTGGAAATGTTACATTTTGGTTAGTGACCAAAATGCGATTTTTGAAAACTGTTTTAAAGTGACTAAAATGAAAATGGTCAAATTCTTAGAATCCTTAAGGAGCTAAATTACCAAGTTTTTGCTGGTGGTTTCTCCCTTCAATTAAATCATTTTAAACATGTGTTTTGAAGGGGGATTAAGAGGGATTTAAATATCTAAGTTAGTTATTTGCTTTTAAAAAAAATTACGTAACTTTTTCCTAAACCTTTTCTCTCAACTTTTTTCTGCCAAACACTCATAATTTCATCAAAATCCAGAGGTAAGAGATTCTTTTCACTCATATTATTGATTCTAACTTGATTCTTTAACTTTGTTTTGCAAAATCTCATTGAAATCTTATGTTTTCTTAGCTTTAAACAAGCAAATTGAGGGAGAAATCACATAATAGGGGTAAGGTCCGTGATCTCCTCTGTTAAATGGTTTTTTATTGATATTCCCAAGTATTTGATCCTTGATTTATAGTTTATAATCTAATTTTATGTTTTTATATAGATTTAATTGGGTAAAATTAATGAAATGATGAAAGATTTGGATTAAATCTGATTTCCAGTGCTATGAATTGTTTTTGAACATATTTTGGATGTTTAATGATGTTGATAAGTCGATTTTATCAATAGAATCCTAAAACTTTTGAATCTCTAATTGTTTAGGTTGCTAGATTTATGTTTTGAGGTGTTATGGTGGTTGTGTGTTTACTGAAGGTGTTAGGTTGATTTGATTCTATTTCTAGATGTTAATTGATGATAAAAGTTGTGTTAGATTGTTAAGTTATGGCTGGGTTGTGTTTGGAAAGGATTAGTTGAAGTTTTCGATTGTTGTGGTTGGGTAATTGTGAGGTGAATGCAAGAATCCGTGATGATCTATTGTTGCAGTGTTGTAAATGCATGGAGATGCATTAGCCTCTGTTGTTATGTGGTTTAAATAGGGGAGGTTGTTTTGGAAGCAAACAGTGTAGCATTGGAGGCTTCGGACGCTTGATTTCGTGTCGACAAATCAAGGCTTCGCGTATTGGTGAGTGAGAAATGGATTCCAGCTTGGGAATGTTTTAAAGGTGGTTTATGGGAGTTTAAACTTAGCTTGATACGCTGGTTTAAACTCGGAAGTAAGTAAAAGTGGATATTCTCTCTTGGTCGTGCTAGAGTTAAATAGTTTTATACACTTGTTTTGATTTACATGTTATCTACTGTTTAAGCATGTTTTAAAGTATTTGATATACTGTATTTGAGCATGAAATGCTAAAGGATGCACATGGTAAGTGATCCTTGTAAGTATATGGTTTATACTTTTGGTTTAAAGCATGGTTGTTGCTTTGGAAAAATGGTTTGGTTAATGTTTGTTAAAAACAGTGAGGTAAATGTTAAATGGTTAATTATATTGGCAAATGATGTGGTTTTAAAATTGTTATCGGATATAGTTGGCCGGCCATAGGATTGATTGCACTATAATAATTCGCCTTGGATGTTGAGGGGTTTAGATCCGTGTACCCAAAACTCTATCCGTGTACCCTAACGATAGAAGGGTTAAACAGTACCATAGACTCTCGTTAATGGATTAAGCGTCTAACCAATAATTGGGGTTGGTGTCCCCGTGGGTTGAAAGGTGTACCCAGTTGGTAATGTACTGCGATTGTTATTGTATCGCTATCCGGTTAAGATGGCTTGAAGTGTTGGTTGAACACTTGTTGAATTCGTGTATCCGGCGAACTCTTTTGTTAATGGACTTGTTTAATGATCACTTGCAAGCCATTATAATTGTTGATGTATCATTAGAAAGCTTGTGTTGTATAATGTGATTTATACATGTTTACTCTTTAAGCTTTGTGTTAAGTGTGCAAAAGTACTATATTTCTACCCTTTTTACTCTTAATTATTGTTAGACTTAGGCTCATTTTAGTTGCATTATTAGGCATTCATGCATAATTTCACTATTTCTTTTGTCGTTAAGCTTGATTACCCAATTTGGTTGATTTTGTGGAAAAAGATATTACTTTGGTGTGATTTTGTGTGCAGGAACTAATTGCCCAAGCAATTGGGAAATTGCCAAGGTAATTGAGGATAAGATGACATGGCAGCCAATTGTGATGACTAGATAAATCCAAGGTGTTCGAGATAAAGTGCGGAGAACAAGGATAAATCCTAGAAGAGTTGGAGTTCCAAGAAGAGATTAAAAGGAGATTAAATTCTAAGAGTTTTATGAGGAGTTTTTGGAGGAATAAAAATATAATAATAAAAGAGATTTATTTCTTTTATGTTATTTAATTCCAACTTAACTTCCTCCTCAAAAGAAGGACTTCAACCTAGTTATCTCCTATATAAAGATCAAGCCGCCAACTTGGAGAGGAGTCGAATTTTAGAGAGAAAAATAGAGGGCTGTCGACATCTTGTTCTTCTTCTTTCATGTCGATTAGATTCATTCTAGGGAGATTATCTCTTGTTTTTATTTTGCACCCAGCCAAGAACTAATTTTAATTGGCTTGGGTTATTGTGTTTTTGTGATTGTGAGAACGATTGGATTTATTTAGGTTTTGAGTTTGCAATTTCAATTCAAGGTTTGTTCATTCTTGGTTCTTATATTTGATTGTGAGTGAATTAGGAGTAAATCTTGTGAATTCATCCATTTATCTAAAATCGGGAGAGTTAGATTCAAGAAACGAATGAGCATGGTTTTCATACAATTAATCGATGGTGAAGACTAATCCGACTTAGGAATAAGTTGCGGATTTCAACGGCTAAAAGGCGCGCAAGATCGGTGATTGTCCACCCTTGGTTCACGCAGGGATGTATTATCAAGGCATGCACAATTAATACTGTTTCGAGTTAGGGATAATGATAAACCATTGAAGAATGTTTCGCTTAACTTTGAAGGTTATCGCCCAATTGCCAAGGCAATCGTTCCAATCTCAATTGCCCAAGCAATCGCAAAATTGCCCAGGCAATCCGATTGGATCCAATTGACGAAACAATTGAGCCATTCTAGCACTTAATTACCAAGACAATCCATTCAACTATCACCCCACAACTCACGATAACCCGACCTACTCTCTCTTATTTGACTACATCTATCTTTACTTTAATTGCTCTTTTACTTTACTCAACAAAATCAACTCCTATTATCAATTGTGATTTTATTTTTACAGTGCGAGAAGTTAGATTCCCGAAGTAGCACCAATCCCTGTGGAGACGATATCCAATCTATACTATTACTTGCGACATGTACACTTGCACCGTTTGCGTTGCATTCAAATCACGCAACAAGTTTTTGGCGCCGTTGCCGGGGATTGGCAATAGAAGCTTTGTTTTTAATTCATTGCACTTTTACTTTTATTTTTTTATTTTTAATCGGTTTCAAAGGACTTACAATTTTGGTTTTGCATCTGTGTATTACCAGGGCGAGTTCAACATCACTAGAATACCCATTTGAACCCGAGATAGAACGAGTTCTTCATAGGAGAAGACGTGAGCAAAGAGCAGTGATGGGAGATCCTATTGTCCCAGACGACAATCAAAATAATGTGGCAATAGGAGGAGGAGTTTTAGCCGAACAACAACCAGTTCGTGTCCGAAATAGAGCCATTCGAGATTACCTAGAGGAAGATCTCAACGGTATAAACCCATGATTTGTCACACCTGAAATAGAAGCCCCCCACTTTGAATTAAAACCTGTAATGTTCAACATGATCAACACAATTGGTCAATTTGGCGGTTCAGCAACTGAAGATGCCGGACAACATCTCAAATCATTCTTGGAGATTTGCAATTCATTCAAACTACAAGGAGTCCATGAGGATATCCTAAGGCTGAAATTATTCCCTTATTCACTAAGGGATAGGGAGAAATCATGGTTGAATAGTATTCCATCCGGATCTATAGGATATTGGACTGATTTATGTCGTGATTTCCTTGCTAGATTTAGTTCTACAAATATGACTGATAAATTGCATAACGAAATTACCACTTTTCGGCAGGCTGATGATGAATCCATGTACGAGGCTTGGGAGCGATATAGAGAGCTTTTACATAAATGTCCCATGCATGGATTCCCAGTATGGACACAGGTGATGATGTTTTATAACTCGGTAAACACGCCAACAAGGATGATGCTAGATGCCTCGACAAATGGCATACTCCTCGACAAGACACCTGAGGAAGCTGTAGAGATTCTGAATCGGCTTGCCAAGAACGACTATCAGTTCCCAACTACTAGAAAAGGAAGAATCAGACACCATGCCATGATCAATGAGCTTGATTCATCAAATTCAATTTCTACGCAATTGGCTACTTTACCCAATTTGGTTAAAAATATGCAGCGACCAAGCAACACACAAGACATCAAGGTAGTAGATTCCTTTTGTTATTTATGTAACAGTAACCATGATTCTTCTGAATGTTCGCAGAACCTAGAGTCTAGCTTTTACGTTGGAAACTATAACCGGAACAACAATTTGACAACCAACACCTACAATCTAGCCTAGAGGAAGCATCCCAACTTCTCATGGAGCAATCCGAACAATGCCCTCATTCAGAATGCACAAGCACCAGGATTTCATCAGAACATGCCTTGGCAACAGATGTCACGACAACAATCAACACTATTTAGTTCTTTGGAAAATTCTCTCAATGCTTTTATGTTAAAAACTGAATCTTATATGGTTGAGAATAATAGTTTCATGAAAAGGATTGAGATGAGATTGCAGAATCAGGAGGCAGCCCTGAAATCATTGGAGACTCAATTTGGGCAATTCGCCTAAAACCTGAATACAAGGCCGCATGGAGGTTTACCTAGCAGGGAGGTCACAAAAGGAGTAGGCCACGAGCAATGTAAGGTAATCATCACTCGGAGTGGCCGACAGTTTGAGGAAGACCAAGCTCATCCAATGGAGAACACTCAACCAGCAGAACGATCTCCTATCCAAGAAGACACCAAAATTAATAAATCAACAATTGCCCAGGCAAAATCTGACGCCCAGGAAATTCCAATTGCCCCGGCAAGTCTCAATGCCCAGGAAATATCCGATAATCCTAAAACGAAAAAGAAGGAAGAGGAGATCTGAATTCCACCACCATTCCCTCAAAGACTGAAAAGACAGAAACAAGACTACCAGTTCAAGAAGTTCCTTGATATCTTGAAGCAAGTCCACATCAATTTACCGTTGGTTGAAGCAATAGAGCAAATGCCGAACTATGCTAAGTTCCTTAAAGAAATTGTCTCTAAGCGAACAAGACTAGGTGAGTTTGAAACAGTAGCCGTGATGGAAGGATGTATGGCAATGTTGCACAACTGAATGCCACTGAAGCTAAAAGATCCCGGCAGTTTCACAATACCTTGTGCAATTGGAAATCACTATGTTGGAAAGGCATTATGAGATCTTAGAGCAAGCATAAACCTTATGCCAAAATTAGTTTTCCAACGATTGGGCATAGGGAAGACGAGACCTACAACAGTTATGTTGCAGCTTGTGGACAGATCTTACGTGCATCCAGAGGAAAAAATTGAAGATATACTGGTAAGAGTTGATAAATTTATTTTTCCCGCTGACTTTATCGTTTTGGATTGTGAAGCAGATGAGTTCGCTCATATTATCCTTGGAAGGCCGTTTCTAGCAACAGGAAGGACCTTAATCGATGTTGAAAAGGGAGAACTCACTATGAGGGTGAATGATCAGCAAGTCAAGTTGAATGTTTTCCAAACTCTCAAGCATGCTGATGATCCAGATGAGTGTCAAGTCATCCAAGTTACCACCGAATTCAATTTTGGAATAGAGGAAGATTGCTTTGGCAATTGTATTGCCGAACCTGAAGAAATCAAAGAGCAAGACAACAACGAGCAAGATGAAGCCAATTGGATAGCAAGTCATCCAGGTACGTACTTTGAACCATTGGATTACTCAGGTAAAGAAGGTAAAACCAAAAAGCCCTCTATTGAGCAAGCTCATATTTTGGAATTGAAAGCTTTGCCATGACAATTGAAATATGCTTATTTGGGAACCAATAACACAATGCCCGTAATTATTTCTTCTAAGTTTCAGCCTGAACAGGAACATAGATTGATCGACATGTTAATGCTCCACAAAAAGGCGATAGGATGGACAATTGCAGACTTGAAGGGAATTAGCCCAGCGGTATGTATGCACAAAATCTTTTTGAAGGATGATCATAAACTGGCAATTGAGGCACAAAGGAGGCTTAACCCTGCTATGAAGGAAATCGTGAGAAAAGAAATCATCAAGTGGCTTGATGCCGGTATCATATATCCTATCTCCGATAGTACATGGGTGAGTCCGGTACAATGTGTACCGAAAAAGAGAGGTATAACAGTGGTAAGTAAAGAAAGCAACAAACTCATTCCAACTAGGACTGTAACCGGTTGGAGGGTTTGTATGGATTACCAAAAATTGAATAATGCCACTAAGAAAGATCACTTCCCTTTACCTTTTATTGACCAAATGCTTGACCGTCTTGCAGGCAAATCCTTTTATTGTTTTCTTGATGGTTACTCAGGTTATAACCAAATTGCCATAGCACTGGATGATCAGGAAAATACCACTTTTACATGCCCATATGGTACTTATGCATTTCAAAGGATGCCATTCGGATTATGCAATGCCCCGACAACCTTTCAAAGATGCATGATGGCAATTTTCTCTGATATGGTGGGAGATTTCCTGGAGATCTTCATGGGCGATTTTTTAGTATTCGGAGATAGCTTTGACAATTGCCTAGGCAATTTGGAGAAAGTCCTAGCATGATGTGAAGAATCTGACCTAGTTTTAAATTGGGAGAAGTGCCATTTTATGGTAGACGAAGGTATAGTGCTCGGCCACAAGATCTCATCAAAGGGAATTGAAGTCGACAGAGCCAAGGTAGAAGTAATTAAAAAATTGCCACCGCCGATTTTAGTCAAAGGAATCCAAAGTTTTCTCGGTCATGCAAGTTTTTACAGAAGGTTCATTTATAATTTTTCTAAGATTTCTAAACCTTTGTGTAATTTGCTTGAACAAGACAAAGCTTTTGACTTTGATGAATCATGTGCCACGACATTTAAGGACCTGAAAAAGCAACTTGCCTTAGCACCCATTGTCCTTCCACCTGACTGGTCCCTCCCTTTTGAACTCATGTGTGACGCAAGTAATTTTACTGTAGGTGCTATTTTAGGCCAGCAAAAAGGTAACATCTTCCATGTAATATACTATGCTAGTAAAACCCTTAATGGTGCTCAATTAAATGACACTACAACAGAAAAGGAATTACTAGCCGTAGTTTTTGCATTTTACAAGTTCCGTTCATATTTGACTGGTACTAAGGTAATTGTCCACACTGACCATTCGACAATTAAATATTTGATTGCTAAAAGAGATTCCAAACCTTGTTTAATTCGTTTGATTTTACTTTTACAAGAGTTTGACATTGAAATTAAGGAACAAGGCTGTAAAGAGGAACTACCGATAATAACCCCTTGGTGACCGACGATGCATTCCTAGATAAGCAGTTATTAGTTTCCTCAGCAACACCATGGTATGCCGATCTCGTTAATTTTTTGGTTAGTAGTATTATGCCGTATGACCTTACTCATCAAGGGAAGAAGCAATTTCGACATAATGCTAAGCATTATTATTGGGACGAGCCTCTTTTGTTTAAACAATGTGCAGATCATGTTATAAGACGATGTGCTCCTGAAGAGGAGCAGCAAAATGTGCTCATGCAATGCCACTCTTCACCCTATGGAGGTCATTTTGGAGGAACACGTACTGCGGCCAAAGTCTTGCAATATGGACTATATTGGCCCACACTTTACAAAGATGCCCAAGAATTTTACAAGCAGTGTGATCGATGTCAACGAACGGGCAATATTTCTAGGCGACATGAGATGCCACTGTAGAATATCCTTGAAGTCGAGCTATTTGACGTGTGGGGTATTGACTTCATGGGGCCCTTCCCATCCTCATTCGGCAATCTCTACATCTTACTTGTCGTCGTTTATGTATCTAAATGGGTTAAGGCAACCGCAGTTCCCAAAAACGACTCCAAAACCGTTAAGAAATTTTTGCAGAAAAATATATTCACACGGTTTGGAATGCCAAGGGCAATTATTAGTGATGAAGACAAACATTTTGGCAACAAACACATTGCCAAGATGTTGCAACGTTTTGGAGTGACACATAAAATTGCCACGACATATCACCCACAGACGAACGGACAAGCAAAAATTTCCAATCGGGAATTGAAGAGTATCCTTGAGAAGGTTGTCAATCCCTCTCGAAAGGATTGGTCTCCTCGAATTGATGATGCACTTTGGGCTTATAGCACAGCATTCAAAACACAGTTAGGCATGTCCCCCTTTAGACTTGTCTACGACAAGACTTGCCACCTACCGGTGGAAATCGAGCACAAGACATATTGGGCAATCAAAACTATGAACATAGATTGGGAGAGTGCAGGAAAAAAATGCCTACTGGACCTTAATGAAATAGAGGAGTTTCGTGCCTTAGCTTATGACAATGCAAGAATCTACAAGGAGAAAACTAAGCGTTGGCATGATAAGAAACTATTGCCGCGGCAATTTTTGCCCGGGCAATTGGTATTACTCTTTAATTCTCAGTTAAAGCTCTTTCCGGGAAAACTAAGATCGAGATGGTCCGGACCGTTCGAAGTAGTCAAACCTTTCTCCCATGGTGTTGTAATATTCAAGTCCACCACTGACGGACATGAATTCAAAGTTAACGGACAAATATTAAAGCACTAAGTGGGCACCCTTGTTGAGCGTGACAAAGAAATGGTTACTTTAGGAGATGCATAACCATGCTCTCCTCTAGTATTTGTATTTTCTTTTTAGTTTATTTTCCAGTTTTTCTTTTAATTTTAGACAATTTATTTTATTTATTATTATTATTATTATTTTTGATTTTAGGATAGGATTTTCTTAATTTTAGTTTAATTTCAATTCTTAGTTTTCTTTAGGATATTTATCTTTATAGCTTTATCTTTATCTATATTTAATTATTTTTTTCTTTAATTAATACTTATTTTTTTATTTGTGTTTGAATTTTAGGAAAAGAGTTGGAAACAATATGGGGCAAACTTAAATCCATGTTCCACTTAAAGTTTGCCCTAATTTTCCCCCATAAAACAACACCCTAGCCGCATAACCCCTTCCTCTTCCCCAAATAATCTTGCCGCATAGCCCTTCCCTTCTCTCTACTTCTCTACTTTTTTTTCTAAATTCGTGAACTCCCACAAGTTCTCTTTGTTTTCTTTAGTTTTTGTTTCCAACCACAAACACAAAGATCATCCATGGCCAAGAACATCAAAACCATTCCTCACCCAAGTTCATCCAAGGAACCACCATTCTGTCGATTTGCAACACCAACAATTGAGGAAAGATATCACGCCAAGTGTAACACCCTAAACCGGGCTTAGGAAAGTTACTACTATCTAAGTGACTAACTAATTGAACTAGGTGTTAGTCAAATTAAAAGAATTAGAAATTAATTGAGGGAAGAACATTAGCTAACATAATTAAAGGATTAAAATGTTACAACTAACAAGTTAGAGAGCCAAATTAAGAGGACCAAAATGAAACAAGAATTAAACAAAGAATATGCATGGTAATTAGACCATTTAGAGGTGGTGGAGTACATGTGTCAAGGTAATTACACATGTGGCAATTAAGGGAGAGAGTTGGCCGGCTAGTTGGAATAAAAAATTAAGCAAAATTTCATCTCTTTCATTCATCCTTGCTGCCATAGTCGATCTTGAGAGAAAATAGTGAGAGAGAGTGGTTTTGTTGATCAAACTAGCTTAATTGAAGGAGTTAGTTGAATAGATTCTTGTTAGGAAGGTAAATGCTTGATTTCTTACTTGAATTTCATGTTTAAATCTTGAATTTTGATGTTATCGTTGCTTGATTTGATTAGGATGGAAGATATGAATGTTATTGTGATGTTAGCTTTAAGATTCTAGAAATATTGAGTGTTGTTGATTAAATTCCTATGTATATGTGAATGGTTGCTGGAAACTTGAACGTTCATGGTGGAATTTTGCTGGAAATTGCTATGGTTGCTGGAAAATTTGATGCCAAATTAGTATGATTGAATGTAACAAGGAGTGAAACTGTTTTGATCACATTTCTAGATAAGATTGAGTAAACATGCTTGATTTTGCAAAATGCCCTGTTTTGATCACATTGATAGGTAAATAAAACTGACCTAGACATGTAAGAATATGTATATAAATTGAATTGGCATGTTAGAAGTGTTATCTAAATGATTAAAGAGGCTAGGAACTTAAGCTAGAGTAATCTGCCCAGAATACCTTGTTCTGGGCAGTAACTTTGAAAAATATCTATAAATTTTACAAAATGAATTTAAGGCTGAAAATTTAATGGATAGTAACTTAATATGTCTAAATTCATTAGGAGAAAAAGGAATTGAATTCGGAACTGTAGAATGGATTGTAGAAATGAAACACTTGGGACAGTGCAAACTGTCCAGTGTTGTAATTACCCTGTCTTTAAGTAAAAAACTGTATTAATTGGTAAATAATTAAAATGCAAGGCCTATATGGTTAGAAATAAAATTAATTTATCTTTCCAACGGTGTAAACCAATTGAAATTCCGACGTACGGAATGAAAGGTATGCATATTTTAGTAAGTAGTGCACAAGCTGCCAGGCAGCAGCCTTGATGTTTGAAATGAATGAATTATGTGCATTGTTGTCTTGTTTTGAATAAGTGAATGTACTTGTCTTGACCTTGATTTACTTGTATGAATTGATAGAGCAAGGAGTAAAAATTGTGGAAGAAGATAGGACTGGCCAAGCTAGAGGCAAACACAAGGGGATTTGGATCCAGGACTAGCTAAGCTTGGAGTATTGTGAGTGTAGTTTACAAGTAGGGTTAGGACTTAGGTCCTAACCAAATTTGCATGATTACTCTCTTGCTTGAATATGCCATGATAATGAACCTAAATTAACTTGAATATAATTTATAAGGGAAGTATGAAATAAGATAAAATATGAACTTGTCTATATTCTTGACTTGTTGTACAATTAGAATTGCTTGATTCTTAATGCCTTGGGTGTGATTTATTGAATACTACTTGAGTGTATTGTCTTGAAACATGAAATGTACTGCCATGAACATGAGTGAATTGCTTTGAGCATGAAACACATGAAATGCAAAATGAAATTAAAGAGCTAAGGTTCAATTGGCCTAAGGGCTAAAGCATAATATTGTTATACTTGCTTGAAATGATTCTTGACTACATGATCTTGAATTGTATAATCTTGAAATCCTTGAATGAATAAAGTGTAATCAAACAACCATGGTTGCTAGTTGAATAGGTAGAAGGGCATGCCTTAGAGTCTAGAGCTCATTGTGTAAGGGTAGACTACGGTCCAGGGCTAAGGCTCCTAATTGGCGACAGACGGAGGGTACGTTTGTGTGGTCTTTGGCGACAGTAGGAGGGTTGACCAGTACTACGGTACGTCTTGCGTACTACGGTACATCTTGTGGTGACAGTTGGTTGGAGACTTGATTACCTAATCAAACTAAGAACCAAGGATTGTGTTAAAGATATTAAATGTGCTAATATCACCTTGAATATATAAATTACTTGACATGAACTACTTGAATCTTGACATGAATTCCTTGATTATTCGAATTGCTTGACATGAACTACTTGAATCATGACATGAATCCTTGATTATTCGAATTGCTTGGCATGAACTACTTGAATCATGACATGAATCCTTGATTATTCGAATTGCTTGACATGAAGTACTTGAATCTTGACATGAATTCCTTGATTATTTGAATTGCTTGACATGAACTATTTAAATCTTGATATGAATTCCTTGATTACTCAAATTGCTTGACATGAAATACTTAAATCTTGACATGAATCCTTGATTACTCAAATTACTTGACATGAACTACTTGAATCTTGAACTACTTGATAGGTGACCATGAATTTTTAGATTTCTTGAAATGGATAAAGTATGAATTGTGATTCAATGTCTCTTGCACCTTGTGCTATTCGAATTGCCTTGAAATCCTTAATTTGATCATTCTTGATTAATTAACACCTAAATTGATAAAACAAATGGGTTAGAACTAGTTACTACCTCACTAAGTACATTCTTGTACTTATCACTCTCGTTTTCATCCTTCCCAACCACAGGTTAGAGGATTCGATCGTTGCTTGATCTTGAAGCCTGCATTCTTGAGCTTGAAGCAAGACACAAGATTTTTGCTAAAGTATGATACATACTTGTTTTGTACTTCCCTAGTTGGTGGCACATAGTGTATAGAATGTCTTGTGCATGCATTTTGAGTACTTGATCTTGTATATATGTATATATATATATATATATATATATATATATATATTGAATGGCCTTCCATGCTATGACTCTGGTTGATCATGTAAATGAAGTAATGAACTAAAGTTCTATGAATTGAAAGAATGATGATGCGCATATTGTTATGTTTATAATGAATGTTTAAAGTGATCACCTAGCCTTGTGCCATTCGAATATCTTGTAAGATGACATAGTCTCTTGTATAATCATAACATGTATATGTATTGTTATAAGTTGATTGGTAAATGCCAAAAGGTAAGGCATGGCATTTGGCTTGCTTGGAATCAAGGTACGTTCCATTAATCATGTTTAACAAGTTAAGTATGAAATGTCACATGTATCAAGATGAAAAGCAAAGAAATGAAATGAAGCATGCTTGTTTGTTTAGGTTTCGAATAATGCTAATGTAAAGTGAAAATTTTGAGCATGTAAAGATGATTGCTTGCGTAATAAGACATGATTCCTTGGTTGCTTGTTAGTTAAGTAACTCATCGAATAGGGATGAGTTAGCCTTTCCTTGCTCGTTCTTGCTTGTATCGTTTCTTGGTAATGCTCCCGAACCAGTTTCCTGCCAAATCAGGTATGGGGTGTTACACCAAGTTTACAAACCGTAAGGTATGGGAGGAGCAAGGTTTTGACTACAACATCTCCAACAAGAACCTCGGCCTTGATCCATTCATCTTCCAAGCCATTGAGCACCACAAGTGGCAAATCTTTTGCCATCAACCAAAGGCCACCAATGTATCACGAGTAAGAGAATTTTATGCTCATTCTCTAATCCAAACAATCCCTATGTCTATGTTCGTGGTAGGGAAATCTCTACTGATTCCGGCACCATCAACACTTTCTACGTGATATACATTGAGAAGGAAGAACATAAAGCTTTCGTGGACAACATCTTGGCCGAAAAAGTTGAAAAAGTGTTCAAAGACCTCACAATAGAAGGTGCCGAATGGAACCAAGGAGCCTTAAAAGGGAAAGTAAATCGCCTTATGTTAAAACCTGAGGCTAAACTATCGAATAAGTTTGTTAAAACTGGCTTAATGCCCACCACACACAATACCACAGTTTCATATTCTCGTCTTTTGTTGATTCATTCTATTTTAAACAAGAGAATTATTAACATCAGACAAATTATATGTGATGAGATATTTGCTTGTAGTCAAAAGGATGTAGGTTCTCTTTTGTTTTCGAGCTTAATCTCTCAACTATGTGAGAAAGAGAAGGTGCCAAGTGATCCGACGGACGAGAAATTGCCCTCTAAAACCAGGTGGAACCGAGCTTAATACTTGAGGATTATGGGTGAAGGAATGACGAAAGAACTAGAAGTGACAAAGAAAACCTCAACACTGAAAATTGCCCAGGCAACCAAAATTGCATTGGCAATTCTAGATGCCTCGACAAAACCGGCAGAACATGCCTCGGCAATTCCTGACGCCTTAGCAATTCCAGATGCCCAGGCAAGTGCATCCGCGGTGACAGGCCTGGATCGAATAGTAGAGATGCTACGCCTATTATCCCACCAATTATAACGGATTGAGGCTCAACAACAACAATTCATGCGGTACATGAGGGACCATAGCGTAGCCATCACACGAGTGATCCTTGAGAAGTATTCTGATAACATTGTGCCTTTGTCGGTGTTCCCTGCCAACCTACTTGCCCTGGCAACTGAGGATGCCACGGCAACTGCTGTACACAATAAAGAGTCGAATAAGAACATACCTGAACCAATGAAGTCACCACCGTTTGAGCCATCGGAATTGAAGCGCAAAGCTTCTATCATCAAAGAGACCAAAAAGAAGATAAACATGGCGATAAGGTTCCGAAAGTGAAAGCTCAAGCTGCCACACGCACTCAACCACCATGAATTGGAAAAAGAATCAAGCAAATGGCCCAAAAGAAACTCATTATTAAAGATGACAACCTTTTTGACTAACTCATTTGCATTTTAGTTCATTTTTACTTTGTTGTAATTGCATGCATTGAGGACAATGCCTCTCTCGAGTTGGGGGTATTTGTTTCTAACTAGTTTCATGTTTAGTTGCATTCATCTTTAGTAATCGCATATAGGTTGCATATGTTACTTGCAATGTCTTTGATTGGATCTAATTGCTTAAGACTTGTTGAATATCCAATGATGACTTTTTGCCACTGCACTTAATTGAAAGAACCTTTAATTTTAGGATTGTATGGAAAGAACTTAGAATTTTACTATGATGCTGAATATTATTGACACAATTGTGGCTTGTTGATTGAAAGAAACTTAGTGAACTTAGGTTGCTTAAAATATTGGGTAAATAAAAAAAATTCTTGCTAGAGGTGCCCGAAATCGGCTCTAGTTAAGAATCACTAGAGGTGCCCGAAACTGGCTCTAGCTAAGAATCGCTAGAGGTGCCCGAAATTGGCTCTAGTTGATTAACATTAAAATAAGAAATTTCTTGTTTTGCTAGAGGTGCCCGAAATTGGCTTTAGTAAACTTGAAATTAAATGCCCCAGTAATTAAATTGATAAAAGCCTATTGTTCACATAGAATCTTGAAAATCAACTAGTACACAACTATGCACACACATTGTCACGAGCATTACAGTTTGGTTCCAGGTAATTTTTGTGCTATCCAAAAAATTCAAAAGGTGATCACACTTTGTGCCACGGTTCTGAGGATTTGAAGTCAAATTTGAAGCAAAATTTTGATGAATGAAGTCTTGGCAGGTAATTGTTAGTTTTGCATTGCTTGAGGACAAGCAATAGTTCGAGTCTGGGGGTGTGTTAAGTGTGAAAAAGTACTATATTTCTACCCATTTTACTCTTAATTATTGTTAGACTTAGGCTCATTTTAGTTGCATTATTAGGCATTCATGCATAATTTCACTGTTTCTTTTGCCGTTAAGCTTGATTACCCAATTTGGTTGATTTTGTGGAAAAAATATTGCTTTGGTGTGCTTTTGTGTGCAGGAACTAATTGCCCAAGCAATTGGGAAATTGCCAAGGCAATTGAGGATAAGATGACATGGCAGCCGATTGTGATGAGTGGATAAATCCAAGGTGTTTGAGATAAAGTGAGAAGAACAAGAATAAATCCTAGAAGAGTTGGAGTTCCAAGAATAGATTAAAAGGAGATTAAATTCTAAGAGTTTTATGAGGAGTTTTTGGAGGAATAAAAATATAATAATAAAAGAGATTTATTTCTTTTATGTTATTTAATTCCAACTTAACTTCCACCTCAAAAGAAGGACTTCAACCTAGTTATCTCCTATATAAAGATCAAGCCGCCAACTTGGAGAGGAGTCGAATTTTAGAGAGAAAAATAGAGGGCTGTCGACATCTTGTTCTTCTTCTTTCATGTCGATTAGATTCATTCTAGGGAGATTATCTCTTGTTTTTATTTTGCACCCAGCCAAGAACTAATTTTAATTGGCTTGGGTTATTGTGTTTTTGTGATTGTGAGAACGATTGGATTTATTTAGGTTTTGAGTTTGCAATTTCAATTCAAGGTTTGTTCATTCTTGGTTATTATATTTGATTATGAGTGAATTGGGAGTCAATCTTGTGAATTCATCCATTTATCTAAAATCGGGAGAGTTAGATTCAAGAAACGAATGAGCATGGTTTTCATACAATTAATCGATGGTGAAGACTAATCCGACTTAGGAATAAGTTGCGGATTTCAATGGCTAAAAGACGTGCAAGATCGGTGATTGTCTACCCTTGGTTCACGCAGGGATTTATTATCAAGGCATGCACAATTAATAGTGTTTCAAGTTAGGGATAATGATAAACCATTGAAGAATGCTTCGCCGAACTTTGAAGGTTATCGCCCAATTGCCAAGGCAATCGTTCCAATCTCAATTGCCGAACTGTATCGGTAATGTTGCCAAACATTTACGAACTGCCAGCTAGGCTTACCGAAACAGGTTGCATTGTATCAAAATAGTGTAGCCTTGTGTAAGGCACCGTATCGATATGGTGGCACGCGTATCAGTATGGTTTCTATTATTTCAGTTAATGTCATGGAAGTGAAGTTCTGTTTTCTTGCGTTTTGGTCCCTGAATGTTGTGGATGCAATTGAATGAGGTTAGATGTTCAAATCGAGCTAATTTTTTACATGAGAACATGAAACCTGTTTAATTTAAGGCTGGTAATTTAAAAATATGCTAAGTCCCTGTAGTTTGATCAAATTGAAATTTGGTCCCTAAATTGCAATTGAGCCAATTGGATGTCAAATCGATGCCCAATTGAGTTGAGTTTTCACCAGATGATAGCATGAACATATAGGTTAATGATTTTACTTTTAGACAATATAAAAGAAAAAAAGGTCGCGTTTCAGTTTCTTTCTTTATAGTTTACCTCGGTAAACCTAATATAGCTTACTCAGTTCGGTCTTGTGACTAGGCCGGGTCGAGGGGGGTTACATTTGGTGGTATTAGAGCCAGGTTTGCGATAGTTGGGAGTTAGTTTGATTGTTATAATGTGATTGTGAGATGTTATCTGATGTTTAAATGCACGGTGATTGCCTTATGCCATGTTGGGGGGAAATTTGGGAAACCCATTGCCTTATTATTATAGTTTAGAAAGTTTTGATTTTTGAAATAGAAGTCTTGGATCCTTGCTTAAAGCTGAACTGACTGTTTTGTTTTGAAATGATTATCATGCCTTAGATATATTTTAGCACGATGGGACCGATGAGAGAGTTACGATCTGGTACGATTGTTGCTACCATGGGGTAGGATGTTGAGGGAGATGTTGTACCTCCTGGAGGGTTGCCACCGCCCCCACCTATTCCACCTGAGGGAGTAGAGCAAGTACCATATACGCCAGCTGGGCCGGGGATGGGTAATATGTCACCACTGATTCAGGTTATGACCGGTGCTTTTTAAGTAATGGTTGTAGGTGTTCATGTGTCGGCACCACCAGTTGTTGGGTAGGGTTTACCGCTTGAGTGTCTCCACAGTTTGGGCAGAGTTGAGCTTCTGAGGGCTGGTTGGCTAGTGTTGAGAGGATACTAGGCCAGATGGGGTGTACTGATACACGTAAGCTGGGTCGTGCTATTTCCCTGTTACAGGGTGATGCCTATACATGGTGGACTACCATGATTTCTGGTATGGCGACCGATGATGTGACCTGGGAATTCTTCTGTGGTACTTTTCGAAAGAAGTATCTAGGAGTCTGATATCAGGACGATAGGAATAAGGAGCTCATGGCTTTGGCGCAGGGCAGTATGTCTGTGGCAGAGTATGAGGTGCAGTTTGTGAGGCTGAGTCAGTACGCACCTGAGTTGGTCCCTGACGAGTGCCAACGATGTGATCATTTTTGCTACAGACTCATACATGAGGTTAAGACATACATGCTTATTGTTGATTATATTGATTTCGATGTGTTGGTTTCGCAGGCCAAGAATGTGAAGCAGAATCTTGGTTTGGCTTCTGGGTCGTAGGGCTTTTGTTCGGGTAAGAGAACCGCTGATTCTGGTTCTAACGGTGGTCAGGCTAAGAGACAACATAGAAGGAGGTTTCGCTTGGAGCCGAGGCATGGCGGAGGTGTTGTGGGATGTGGAGTCTAGGGGCAGGGTGCCCAGGTTAGAGCGTCGTTTAACACCTGTTGGGTTTGTGGATCCTGAGATCATCTGAGGCGAGATTGTCCGCGTCTGGCCAGAGAGGGTCAGGCACATGCGCCTATTGTGACCAATACTTATTGGAGTTGTGGGTCTGGCGACCATCAGAGGTGTGATTGTTCGTTGTTGGCCCGAGGTGGGTAGGGTGCTGCACCTATTGTTACTCCGCAGCGAGGCTGTGGTTGTGTTCGTAGGCCATTTCAATGTCTAGATGGTGGGCAGTAGACTGTGGTTCATACCATTTCTATCCAGCCTGAGGGAGGTGGATCGGCTAGGTTGTATGCGCACTACGAGGGTTGTAATGACACCAATGTGATTACAAGTACTTTCTCTTTACAGTCCTTGTCGTTGTATTCGTTGGTTGATTCTGGTTCTACCCATTCATACATCTTGTGTGAGTATGCCCAATTGCTTGATATACCTGTTGAAATTCTAAATGTGGGTGTTAGAGTGACCAGTTCTCTTGGTGAGACAGTTGTAGTTAATAAGTTGTATCATAGTTTCCCGTTGATGGTTCAAGGCCATATTTTTGTTGTAGATCTGATGAAGTTGCCATTCCATGGCTTTGATGTTATTTTGGGAATGGATTGGTTTACCGAGCATCAAGATGTTGTGGATTTTGAGACCAAATGGATATTTTTGAGGTTGTTGGATACTTTCGAGGCGGTGGTTGTTGGTGAGAATACCAAGTACTTGTCTAATGTTGTTTTGACTTTGGAAGCGAGTCGGATGTTGGGTTCTGAATGTCAAGCTTTCTTGGTCTCTGTGATGAATCCTGGTTTAAAGGAGTTGAGGGTGCATGATATTCGCATCGTATGTGAGTTTTTGGGTGTTTTTTCAGAAGAATTGTCGGGGTTGCCACCTGACCGTGAGGTAGAGTTTGGTATTGAAACCTATGCGAATACGACACCGGTGTCTATTACTTTGTACCGCATGGCCCCGAAGGAGTTGAAAGAGTTGAAGACACAATTACAGGAGTTGCTTGATCGTGGGTTCATTAGATCAAGTATTTCACCGTGGGGTGCACCGATATTGTTTGTAAAGAAGAAGGATGGTACGTTGCAGATGTGCATAGATTATCAGCAGTTGAACAAGTTGATGATAAAGAAAAAATATCCGTTGCCACGGAAAGATGATCTATTTGATTAGTTCTGAGGTGCATCAGTGTTTTCTAAAATCAATTTGAGGTCTAGGTACTATCAGTTGAAGGTGAAGGATGTGGATGTGCCCAAGACCGCTTTTCGTACAAGGTACGATCATTATGAGTTTCTTGTGATGCCGTTTGGTTTGACCAATGCACTGGCTGCTTTTATGGACATGATGAACCGGGTGTTCCATGAGTTTTTAGATCAATTTGTGGTGGTGTTTATCGATGATATCCTAGTGTACTCTCGTACTGAGGAGGATCATGATAGACATTTGCGGATTGTGCTGCAGACGTTGTTGGATAATCAGTTATATGCCAAGTTAAGCAAGTGTGAGTTTTGGCTTAGGGAGGTTGTGTTCCTCGGGCATGTTGTGTCAGCCAAGGGAATTCGTGTGGATTCGCACAAGGTTGAGGCTGTAATGAGTTGGAAGGTGCCTAAGTCGATAACAGAAGTCTAGAGTTTTCTTGGTTTGGTTGGTTATTACCGTAGGTTTGTGGAAGGTTTCTCCAGTTTGGCTGCTCCTTTAACCAAGTTGTTGCAGAAGAATGTTCATTTTGAGTGGACGGAGGATAGGCTGCGAGTGTTTAAGAAGTTGAAGGAAGCTTTGATGTGCGCTCCAGTCTTGGTTCAACCTGAATCAAGAAAGGAGTTCATTGTTTATAGTGATGCGTCATATGTTGGGCTTGGTTGCGTGTTGATGCAAGAAGGTAAGGTAGTTGCGTATGCATCTAGGCAGTTGAAGTTGCATGAGCGTAATTACCCTACTCATGATCTTGAGCTTGCCGCGGTTGTGTTTGCCTTGAAAATCTGGAGGCACTACCTTTATGGCAAGTTTGTGGTTTATACGGATCATAAGAGCTTGAAATATTTGATGTCTAGAAGAAGCTGAATCTTAGGCAACAGAGGTGGCTTGAGTTTCTTAAAGATTATGAGCTGAGCATTGAGTATCATCCGGGACAAGGCAATGTTGTGGTGAATACTTTGAGTAGGAAAGTAGCTGTGGAGTTGAGAGCTATGTTTGCTCGTTTAAGTTTGACGAGTAACTGTGGATTGTTGGCTGAGTTGCAAGTGAAACCATCCTTGTCGTAGTCGATCAAGGAGAGGCAACTGTATGATGAGAGTTTGGTGCAACATGTAAAGGATATCATGGATGGGACTCCTACAGATTTTCATTTCAATGACGATGGGTGTTGTGTTTTAAAGGTCGAATTGTGGTGTCTGAAGACGATGAGTTAAGGCGTACCATTCTGACTGAAGCAATGCTAGTCCTTTTGCTATGCATCCCAGTAGTACTAAGATGTATCGTAGGTTGAAGAAAGATGTGGCTGATTTTGTTTCTCATTGCATGGTATGTCAGCGGGTTAAGGCTGAGCAACAGTTTCCTTCCGGGTTGTTGCAACCGTTAAGGATACCAGAATGGAAGTGGGAAAGGATCACCATGGATTTTGTGTCTGGATTGCCTTTGACAACTACCAAGAAGGATTTCGTTTGGGTGATTGTTGATCGGTTTACGAAGTGTGCGTATTTTGTGCCAGTGCATACTACGCATACCTTAGACAGGTTGGCCGATCTGTACATCTCCGAGGTTGTGCATTTGCATGAGGTGTCTAAATCTATAGTTTCAGATAGAGATTCGCGTTCACGGTAAGGTTTTGGATGTGCTTGCATCGTGCTCTGGGAACAAGATAGAATTTCAGCACTTCGTATCATCCTCAGTCGGAAGGTCAGTCGGAGCGCGTGATTCAGGTTCTCAAGGATATGTTGAGGTGTTGCATTATTGAGTTTTAGGGAACGTGGGAGAAGAAATTGCAGTTGGTGGAGTTTGCTTATAATAACAGTTACCAGGCTAGTATACAGATGGCACCGTATGAGGCATTGTATGGAAGGAGGTGTCGTACGCCCGTGTGCTGGGCTGAGGTTGGGGAGAAGCATCTTTCCTTACCTGATGTTTTAAAAGGCATGAATGAGAAAGTAAATTGATATGTGAGCACTTGAAAGCGGCTTCAAACCATCAAAAATTCTACTCGGATTTGAGGCGTAAAGATATAGAGTATGTTGTTGGTGACCGACTGCTTTTGAAGGTATCGCCTTAGAAGAAGGTGATGCATTTTGGGCAGAAAGGGAAGCTTAGCCCGAGATTTATTGGACCATACGAGGTTGTTAAGCGTGTGGGTCATGTCGCTTATTGTTTGAGGTTACCTCCCGAGTTGGACATGATTCATGATGTGTTTAATGTTTCGATGTTACGGAAGTATTGGTCGGATCCATTGCATGTTATGCCAGTTGAGGATATCGTGTTGAGACCAGATTTATTATATGATAAATAACCGGTGGAGGTTCTTGATTCCATCAGTAAGGTTCTTCGTGGCAAGACGGTTGAGTTAGTTAAGGTGTTTTGGAGGCACCGCGGCGTTGAGAAAGCCATGTGGGAACGTAAGTCGGAGATGCTAGAGCAGTTTCTGCATCTGTTTCCTCCAGGAAAATTTTGAGGATGAAATTTCATAAGTGGGGGAGAGTTGTAATGCCCCAGTTTTGGGCCTAGCGGTTTTGAGGTTTAGTAGTTGGTCTGGTGGACCGGGTTAAAGATTCGAGTCGAATTTGGGACCGTTATATAACTTAGTCGAATTTCCTAAGTTAGCCTTTTGCCAAAACCTTAGTACTAAATGACCCTTATATAACTTAGTAAAATTTTCGGGTTGTTACAACATTAGTATCATTTCTTCTCACACGGTGCACAAAAACTCTCATCAGTCCACCACCCTCAGGCTGAACCGCTACAGTATGGACAACAACTCTCTGACCATCGTCTCTTTGCTGAAAATGTCCACGATCGTGCCCATGGTCTCTTTTTGGCACAACAACACGTGTTATAACTTGTCCCTCTCCAGCCAACTGCAGACAATCACGCTTGAGATGATCTAGCAATCCACAACTCTAACGCGTACCCAGGGCACCCCAGCACTCCTCTGTATGCTTTCTTCTACATCTCCTTCACTCAGGTACTCCAGTATAGGCATTTTGAACCTTGCGAACCTCGTCCAGCATTGCCTCCACCATACCTCTGATCAGGTCGGTACCTCCTATCTCTATGCCTCTTATAGCCATCTTGGCCAACATCCGACTCAGCCTTTCTCTTCCCAATTGAAGAACTCCCAACACAAGCAGACAACCCCAAATTCTATTTTATGTTCTTAGCTCAAAAAACTAGGACATCAAACTCTGTATAGTCTGTAGCCAACATATATGTCTTCACCTTATTGATCAAACCATAGCAGAACTGATCGCAACATTATCACTCATCAGGAACCAGCTCAGGTGCATACTTGCTCAATCGGATAAACTAGATCTCATATTCGGAAACAAACATGTTTTCCTGCTCTAAAGACATAAACTCCCTCTTCTTCTTGTCTCGATAACGAGTTCGCAAATACTTTTTGCGAAATGAAGCACAAAAGAACTCCCAAGTTACATTAGCAGGTGCCACACCTGCAACAACAGTTGTCTACCAACTGTAAGCCTCACATTGCAGCAATGAAACCATACAACCCAACTTGCGATCATCTGTACACTCCATCTGGCCAAGAATCCTCTATGCTAGCAAACCACTCTTCAACAGTTTCAAAAGCCAAACCTTGAAACTCAGTACCACCCAGACTATGCAGACGCTCTAAAGGTAACCCGATATTCACTGCTACAAGCGTCGGTGTAGGTACTTGCACTCCAATCATGGTCGTCTGGAAAGCTCCCGTCATCGCTTGGACCAATGGTGTCATGTCACCAAAAATAGGTCCTTATGGTGCCTGAGGTGCACCACCCTCAACTCCAACATTAGTAGAGGGATCGGTGGAGGAGGAGCCAACTGCTCTTATTGTCTATTCACTACACTTCCCACATGAGCTCTTGCCTCTCGTCTTGGTCCTATCCACAAAAATATGAGTCTAAACATGATAATGCAATAAAAACAAAAAAATTAGGCCAAATTGCAGCAAAAATCCAAGTCACTCTTGTTTAAAACAAAATCATTTAACTCTAGTAGTAATAAGGCAATGTGTCCCTAAGCTAAACACTTAAACATTTCACATATCAAACATAATCTCACAAATTCAAACACAGTGCATAACAATCAGAGGAAACATACATCAACAATACATCAAACAATCATAACCTACCTTCCAACAATCATAACTAGGCATATGATACTCCTTTACCCATATCGATATGGTTCTTAGCTAATGGAAATTGTTTTTACGCAAATGGCTATCGAGTATCGATATGGCTTGTGCCCGTATCGGTATGCAGTTTTTGATACACCATTCAACCTTAGAGATAACGGCTATGTAAGTATCGGTATGGTCTATACTCGTACCGATACGAGGTATTAGATTTTCCAAATCTTTTGCATTTAATATTCGACCGTTGTCTTGTCAGTTTACTGGAATCACAAACTTTGGAAATCTGTTATAGCGTACCAATACGTTCACAAGAGTATCAATACGGGTTTTGGTACTCGAGCATTTAAGATTCTAGTGAGTAAAACTAGTACCGATACGGTACAGATCATTTCGGTATGCCGCTGTTATTTTGACTTTGCATACTGATACGCACTTAATGTGTATTGATACCCCATTGTACAACGGCTATTTCTTTTTATGGCAGGTACCGATACGACAACCCGCGTACTAAACCGGGGGTAGACAGACAGTATTTAATACGGGAAAATTGCTCTCCAACGGCTATAATCAATCCCTCAACCACCCAAACAGTTAGAAATCAATGAAAGGGTATAAAATGAAGTCTCCAAAGCTACAACAACAACTAATGATGAAGTCATAAGCATTCAAGCAAAATTCCAACCTCTTTGAGCCTATTAGAGTCAAACTTTTGTAACCCTTTTGAGTGAGAAAAAAATGTATCATTTATTTTCAAGATTGGGATGGTGAGTGATCTAGAATTGTGCAAACATCTATCATTGTAAGGATTTTTAAGTTTGCATATTGTATCTTTATCTTGTGAGTTTCCTTAAGATTTGAGTAAAAAATCTTAAGAGAATTTGTAAGGTTAGCCCTTTGTCCTCAAAAGGAAAAATTCTTAGTGAATTGTTGAAAATCCTTAGTGTAGTGCTAAGGTAGTGGATGTAGAGCTTGTTTAGAAGCTTGAATCACTATAAATTCTTGTGTCTTATTTTTCATATTTTTCCTTTAGGTCCACAAATTTTTTTAATTACCAATTCATCCTCCCTCTTGGCTAAACTCATTGATTGATCATCCCAACAATTGGTATCAGAGCCGCACTCATTAAATGTTTAACCACCGTTGAGATGATCATAAAGGTGATTCAATCAATCGGTGATCAAGCCATGGCATCTACTTCGGGAAAAAACCTCTACGAGTCTCAATCCATCACCAAACCTCCTTATTTCAATAGGGAAACTATTCTTATTGGAAGAATCGTATGAGGCTCTTCATCAAATCCAACGACTACCTCTTTTGGGATATAGTAGAAGTTGGATCAGCCATTCTGATGAAAAGAGAATGACACTTTCTCATTCCAAAGTCCAAGCAAAAGTACACCGATGAAGATCGGAGTAGGCTACAACTAAATGACAAAGCTTTGCACATTATTTTTTGTGCTCTTAGACCGGATGAGTACTCAAAAATATCTTCTTGCACAAGTGTAAAGGAGGTATGGGATAAGCTCAAAATGACATACAAATGCACAAATGATGTTAAAGAGACCGAGATTGAACTCCTCAACTTGAGCTATGAGAATTTCAAGATGGAACCGGATGAGGACATCACCAAGATGTTTGATAGATACTCTATTATTGTCAATGGATTTAAAGGTCTTGAAGAAATTATTCTAGAAGACAAGCTTGTCCAAAAGCTCATTTGTTCCTTTCCCGAGTCATGGGATGGACAGAGAACCGCTGTAACCCCCTTGACTCAGTCTAGTCGTAAGATCGAATTGAGCGAGCTATATTAGGGTTTGTTGAGACAAACCTAGAGGATTTACGTTCTAATGGTCCATTTTTTTTCTTTTTATATTATCTAAATGCATCATTATTTCCTAAGGTGATCATATTGGTTATGGTGAAGATTACAACTCAATCGGGTGTCGAATTGACATCCAATTGTTTAATTTCGCATTTTAGGGACTAAAATGTAGTTTCAGATAATTATTAGGACTTACATGAAATTGAATTTACCAATCCGTAATTAATCACATTTAATGCTTTCATGTTAAATCTCAACTCAAAATAACCATCCAAACTCATTTAATTGCATAAATAAGAAATATGGACTAAATTGCAAAGAAAGCAAACTTCAGAAAGCATCTTAACCAATTTAACGACCTGCGTAGCTGTACAGGGCCCCATCCGTATCAATACGGGTTTAAAATACAAAGGCACGCCGATACGATCCTCAGGCGTATCAGTACGGGGATGTGATCTTGAAAATATAGGATTCTAGTAGTAAAAGGTCGTACAGATACGGCAACCCGTGTACCGAAATCGGGCTTATTTACCAGCTATGCGTACCGATATGGTTACCAGGCATATCGGTATGCCTAGGCAATTTTACCTAGATTAAGCTGAGACAGGTCCCCGCGTACCGATCCCAAACGACACATACCGGTACGGATAGGCCTGTAATGACCTCTTGGTCCAACATATGACACTTTGGCTCAATCTAACTTACTCCATACAACATATAAACATCATATAACCTCATAAACATCAATTTCACAAACATAGAAGCATGGTAGAAGATCATACTCAACATAGCATACTCAAGGCAAATCCTTATAGGCATGATATCTGCCCAAACATGCATAATGTTTCTGAACCCCTCAAAATCAAGCGTTCATCATCATACAAATATAAAACACCATACCAAACTTATACAAATAGGGAGTATCCCAAAATACACCTCCCAATTACAACTTGGTTACATTGCATTTTATTACTACTTAGAATTTGTGAAACCATACTTTGAAAAGTCTCAACCCTTGGATCCTCCCATGCTCGATCGTTGTCCGCAAAGCCTATTTCTCTGCATTAATCAGAAATGAGAGCATAAGCTATAATCTTAGTGAGGGAATCTCTAAAAAACTCATCAATGCAATTCAAATCATTTTATTTCAAACCAAGTACAAATGTCTCATAGCAAAACATATCATGCTTCCATAATCTTTTTCAAATGCACATTTAAAATCATTTACAACACATGTATCATGGATTTCATCTCGACCTCAATTTAAGCTTTAAATGCCAAATCTCTATATAGCAAGCTTAAAGAGCATCACATGTATAAACCACATTATACAAACATAATCCATTTCTCATGATACATTATCTAGTATATTGGCTTTCAAGTGACTCGAAACAAGTTTCCAATCTCTTTACAAAGTATATCGGATACATGGATCAGTCAAGTGGTTCCCTCAACCACTTCACATACATACCTCAACCGGAGTAACGACACACTTGCCCACCTCTACGGTTCAAACTGAAGTAACAGAACCTTTACCCACCACAACGGTTTGGATGTATAAATCTACCAGTGGGAGAAAACAGAACCTTTACCCACCTCAACATGAGATGACTTTTTATAGTGCACTAACAATCCTATGGCCGGCTAATTATATCCGGTAACATTTAAACCACATCACTAGCCAATATACTCAATAAATCCACATTACCTCACTGTTTTATGTATGTATCAAATCAAATCAATTTCCAATACATTACATCATGTATTCTAGCATTCTCAAAATTCATTTCATAAACCATTTGCAATACTCAATAGTCATCGTGTATGATCATTTATAATCTCTTTCATTTCTAAAACATGCATAATACAGTGAGAATTCAAAACCAACAACATATGCATGAGATTATATTTCGCAATACCGAAAATGAGAGAGAGCTCAACTAATACATACTTCCGAGATTAGATGAGTGTTTCAAACTTAATCTAAACTCCCACAACTTCTTTCAAACCCTTTTAATAGCAGTAAAACACATTTCCACTCACCGACAACCCAAAGCTTGCTAGCCGATACGCGTTCAAGCCTCCGATGCTTTCGCAACGTCTCCAAAAGCCAAAGGATTCGATTCCCCTTCTTTACCCAAACAAAAACAGAGGATTAATGCACTTCCATGCATCTCAAATCCCCAACAAACAACAAACATAACTTCGCCTCCCTTAGATCCATCAAAAGCCTAACTAAAACAACCAAAATCAACACCAAACTTCATCTAAACAAAGCCCAGCCAAAACTATTGATTTCAACATCCCAGCAACATCAATTAACATCCAAAAACATCCTAAACTCGTACTTATACCTCCAGCAACACCACAACGCCAAGATCATATCAAAAACCAACTATAAACAACCTAGAAAATTAGCAATTCATATAATTTTAGGATTCCTTTAATTAACCTCTTCTTTAACATTAAAACACATCATATAAGAGATCTAAATCAATTAGATTCATTGCAAAATAGATCCAATTCAATATTTATTCAATTTCCACACAAAACTCAATTCAATTACCAAATCCATGTTTTAATCATAATTCCATAACATAATTCAGTAACAAAGGATCAAGAACTTGGGAATTTCAATAAAGAACCTTTAATTAGAGGAGAGAAACGAAAATCACCTCTAATTGTTGATTGCTCCCTTAATTGGCAAAGTTTGGTTGAAATCCAAGTAGATTTTGCAATAGAAATTGAAGAAATCAATTAAGAAACAAAAAGGAAATCAATAGGAATTGATTCCTGAGAGTTTTGGAGTGAAAATCTTAGTTTGGCTGCTGGGAAAAGTTTAGAGAAAAGCAGTTACGTAAGAAAGTGATTTTGCAAAACTAAAAATCCTTTTATTAAATCCTATTTTATTTTAATAATAAACCAAATTAAAAAACTTTAAAAATAACCTAAATTAAGGGAAAATCTGATGAAAAATATTGGTCAAATAGCTCCTTAAAGATTCTAAGTTTTGACCCTTTTACGATTTAGTCACCAAAAACAGTTTTGTAAACTTTTCATTTTAGTCACTAATTAGGACATTGTCCTCAATGTCAAAATTAAAAGTAGAAATTAGAGGATTTTACATGTTATGCTGCTATTGATTGCTAGAACTAACACATAAAAAAAGCAAAAAAATATTAAATAAGATAATATCACAGTGATAAAGAACAATCCACATCTTGATTGTCTTCGTCTCTTTTCCTTTTCCCACGTGTACTTTCTATTAAATCAGGAAGACACCTGAAATCTTGAAGCTTTTGGAGTAGTTCTTCAATTATTGTAGCTGAGATTAAGATCCTTCTTGCCTCTGAAAACATAAATCCATTTTCCACAGCATTATCAAGAAAAGAAAGTAAACTATCAAAATAACCATTAACATTAAGCAAACCAATGGGTTTTTTATTTCTAGACAGAGATGACCAGAAGCTACGCAAGCAATTTCTTCCAATGTACCAATACCTCCAGGAAGAGCAGTAAATGCATCAGAAGAATAAACCATGATTGCTATTCATTCTGGTATAGCATTGACTTGTACTTCTCTTTCTATTGTAGGTCTACACATATAAGTTAATGTCTTTGGAACTATTCCCAGAACTGAGCTTCCTTTCACATATGATGTTGTAGCAACTACTCCCATTAAACCCCTACATCCACCTCCATAAATGACTTCATATTTTTGTCTGGCCATAACGTCTCCTACTTCATTAGCTGCTTTTGCGAAAGATTCATCTTTTCCTGGATATGCTCCACAAAAAATACATAACTTTTGAAGACGTCTGGTTTAAGTATTTTCCATTTTTTCTCTTTTTTCTTTTAAAAATAAAGGAAGGACAATACAAACATATAATAAGTGGTAGATAAGCTGTCGATAGAAAATTTTAAACCGAAAAATCAAAATTTCAAAAAGTAAACAGTAAACGGCTATCATTAATGAATCCTCAGCAAAGAGTCAAAAAGCCAAAAGTAGATAATAATTACAACTGCAATAATGGTTCCTGCAACACACAGTTATTCAAGATCACTCAAACCCAAATAGTAATTAAACATGACGAGGAAGAAGAAGAAGAAGAAAAAGAAGGAGAAGAAGAAATTATTGCAAATGAAAGCTTGAGAAATATTTACAGTAGTTGCGACTGTGGCTCACAACTTCCTCTGTTTTTACGTCCAAAAACAGCTTGATCGCCTTCTATGAGTCGAGGATAGGCTTCCCATCCATTTTTCTTAAAAACTGGCAAATAGGGTCTTTTATCGTCAGATTCCCCAGACATTGCCATTCATTTTGAAATATCAACCATAAATCAAGAATTTGTCTCTGCACATCTCCACTAGGATACGTCTCAAGAGAACTTTGGATATCCTCCAAATTCTCCTTACTCAGTCCATCCTTAACAAATCTAATTTTGTCATCTCGATTTATGGAATGCGTCCCAATAAAACGACATCTCCCCGAACAAGTCCATCTTACACATTTTTGGCAGTCTAATTTGAGACGTTTGGATCTTCTTTTCATTGCATATGTACTTCTTCCAATACCAGGTAAATGTAAAAAGGAAAGATATTCTTCATACCTTACTTTTGCTTTAATCAGCATACAAACATCATTGGGCATGCCTTTGTGCATGAGCATTCTCAATCTTTCAAGCCTGGCTTTGTAAAGTTTCAGAATCATGTTTGGTGGAATAAAAGAAAGACGTTTCTACAATTTTGAGAGATCAACATCCATTTTGAAAGCAAAGGAAAATGAAAGAGAAAACGAGAGAGTGAAATTGAAAGAAAAACTGAGAAATGAATATACAATATCAGTTTTGTTGGTAGCTGATAACCGAAAGACATCACGGAGTACCATTATCCGCCATTTAACCGGGAATAAAAATACTAATAATAATTTAATATAATAGTAAATATAATAATAATAATAATAAAATATATTAATAATATAATAATAATAAATATAATTATATATAATTACACCAAAATATTTTTAACAAGGATCTAAAAGATAAAGAACTTCACCTTGATTGGCTTGATTTTCAATGAAAGGTTTAAGTCGGTGTCCATTGACTTTAAACACGTTTCCAGTTTTAGGATTTTCAATGTTAATTTCTCCATAAGGATAAACATGCTTCACAACAAAAGGTCCACTCCATCTTGATCTTAATTTTCCAGGAAACAAGTGAAGTCTAGAATTATAAAGGAGAACATTTTTCCCAACATCAAATGTTTTTCTTGAAATTCTTTTATCGTGAAAGGCTTTGTTTCTTTCTTTATAAATCTTTGAATTTTATATGCATCATTTCTAAGTTCCTCAAGTTCATTAATTTGTAATTTTCGCAATTCTGCAGCATCATCAAGATTAGAGTTAAACATTTTAATAGCTCAATATGCTTTATGCTCCAATTCCACAGGTAAATGACAAGGTTTTACATAAACTAGTCTATAGGGGGACATGCCCAATGATGTTTTAAAAGCAGTTCGATAAGCCCATAAAGCATCATTAAGTCTTAAAGACCAATCTTTACAATTTGGGTTAATTGTTTTTTCCAAAATCTGTTTAATTTCCCTATTTGCAAGTTCTACTTGTCCATTTGTCTGAGGGTGATAAGGGGTTGCAACTTTATGTGTAATGGCATATTTATTCATTAAAGATTCAAAAACCTTTTTGCAAAAATGTCTTCCACCATCACTTATAATAAATCGAGAAATTCCAAATCAACTTAAAATATTTTCTTTTAAAAATTTGATCACTGTTCTGTGATCATTATTGCGACATGGAATTGCTTCTATCCATTTTGAAACATAATCAATTGCGACCAAAATATACAAGAAACCAAAAGAAGGTGGAAACAGACCATAAAATCAATTCCCCAACAGTCAAAAATTTCAATCACTAAAATTGGGTTTAATGGCATCATGTTTCTTTTAGAAATAGTTCCCAATTTTTGACAACTTTCACAAGACTTGCAAAAATTATGAGCATCTTTGAATAAGGTTGGCCAATAAAATCCACATTGTAAAATTTTTGCTGCAGTTTTCTTTTATGAAAAATGTCCACCACATGCCCCGGAATGACAAAAATTAAGGACACTACTTACCTCATTTTTCGGTATGCATCTTCTAAATATTTGATCAGGACAATACTTGAACAAGTAAGGATCATCCCAATAAAATTTCTTTACTTCATTTAAAAACTTTCTCTTATCTTGAAGATCTCATTGAAAAGGAATTTTACATGTGGCAAGATAACTAGCAATGTCAGCAAACCATGGTGTTACAGAAATACTTAAAAGTTATTCATCAGGAAAAGTATCATTAATTGGAGTGGATTCAAAAGATGTATCACAAACTAGTCTTGATAAATGATCTGCCACTACATTTTCAACTCTTTTTTTATCACGATTGGTGATATTGAACGCTTGGAGTAAAAGAATCCATCCGATTAATCTTGGTTTGGCATCCTTTTTGGAAAGAAGATATTTTAAAGCTACATGATCACTAAAAATAACAATTGATGATCCAACAAGATAAGATCTAAATTTATCCAATGCAAATACTACTACAAGTAATTCTTTTTCAGTAGTGGAATAATTCATTTGAGCACTATTTAAAGTTTTACTTGCATAATATATGACATATGGTTTTTTATCCTTCCTTTGTCCTAAAACAGCACCAACAGCATAATCACTAGCATCACATATGATTTCAAATGGTAAAGTCCAATCAGGAGGTCTCATTATAAGAGCAGAAATTAACATGTTTTAAGTTGTTTAAAAGCGTACTCACAATCTTCATTCCATTAAAATGCACTATCTTTTAATAAGAGATTGCATAATGGTTTAGATATTGCGCTAAAATTGTTTATGAATCTCCTATAAAATCCTGCATGTCCTAAAAATAACCTTACATCCTTTACAGTCTTGGGTGTTTGCAAGTTGGAAATTAAATCAATTTTTGACTTGTCTATTTCAATTCCCTTTCTAGAAACAATATAACACAAGACAATACCATTAGTAACCATAAAATGGAATTTTTCCCAATTAAGAACAAGATTTTTTTCTTCGCATCTAACCAATACCTTTTCTAAATTTGACAAGCAATCATCAAAGGAATCACCAAAAACAGAAAAGTCGTCCATAAATACCTCAAGAATACGTTCAACCATATCACTAAAAATGCTTAACATGCATCTTTGAAATGTCGCTGGAGCATTGCATAATCCAAAAGGCATCCTTCTATATGCAAATGTGCCAAAGGGACATGTGAATGTAGTTTTCTCTTTATCCTCAGGTGCAATTGCAATTTGATTATACCCAGAGTATCCATCTAAAAAACAATAATATTCATGCCCTGCAACTCTTTCTAATATTTGATCCATGAAGGGTAAAGGAAAATGATCTTTCCTAGTTACTGCGTTAAGTTTTCTATAATCAATGCACACAAGCCAACTAGAAACAGTCCTAGTTAGAATTAATTCATTATTTTCATTTTTAACAACGGTAACTCTAGATTTTTTAGGTACTACTTGAGTAGGACTTACCCATTTACTATCGGAAATAGGATAAATGATTCCATTATCCAATAGTTTAATGACTTTGTTTATCACTACTTCTTTCATATTAGGATTTAGCCTTTGTTGCATTTGTCTACAAGATTGAGCATTTTCTTCTAAATAAATATTATGAGTACAAATCAATGGGCTAATTCCTTTTATGTCAGCTATAGTCCATCCTAATGCTTTCTTATGTAGTTTTAAAATTTTTAACAACTTACCTTCCTGGAACACATCAATTGTTGCAGAGATTATAACTGGAAATGTTTCATTCTTACCCAAAAATGAATATTTTAGGTGAGATGGCAATGGCTTCAGATCCAACTTTGGCGGTTCTTCATTTGATGATACCAAAGCAGTTGGTAGTGATGGAAGTTTCTTAAATTTTTGTATCCAATAATGATTATCATTTTCCTGCAAAAGAATTTTCTTAAGGTCATCATCAATTTCAGAATCAGCAAAATAATTTTCTAAAGGATCAGAAAGTTTAGAAATGTTGATTTGTTCATGAACAAGTTCGTCAATAAAATCCACTTCATGTACTTCAGAATTCTCTCCAGGTTGCTTACAAACATTGAACACATTTAATTCTAAAGTCATGTTCCCAAAAGAAAGGTTTAAAACACCATTCCTGCAATTAATCAAGGAATTAGAAGTAGCAAGAAATGGCGACCTAAAATAACAGGAATTTGTGCATTTGCATTTGAAGCAGGACTTGTGCCAAAACAATAAAATCAACTGGAAAGTAAAATTTATCAATTTGAACCAACACATCTTTTACCACTCCTCGAGGAATTTTAATAGAACGATCAGCAAGTTGGAGTGTAATAGGTGTTGCTTTAAGCTAACCCAAACCTAACTATTGATACACCAAAAAAGGTAAAAGAATAACACTAGCACCAAGATCAAGCAAAGCACGTTCTATTCTAGTGTTACCAATAATGCATGAAATTGCCAGGCACCCAGGCTCTTTGTATTTAGGTGGGGTAAGATGCTGAATGATCGAGCTTACAGTTTTTGTTAAAAATGCTTTCTTTTGCACATTATGTTTTCTTTTGACAATACACATATCTTTCAAAAACTTTGCATATGATGGAACTTGTTTGATTGCATCCAACAAAGGAATATTGATCTTAATTTGTTTGAAAAGTTTTAAGAATTCAACATTTTTGTTTAAATTCTTTGTTGGTTGTAATCTATGGGGAAAATGAGCAGGAATTACACATTTCTTTTTTTCTATATCAATATTTTCAGACATACCATTATTCTCACCTTTACCTTTTGAAGGAGATGAAGATTCTTGAATTTTTGATGGAATGGATTTATCAACCTTCTTACCACTTTCGGAGGGTTGTGATAGATTTAACATCTTCTTGTTGATTTCCACTAGAACAAGAAGCAAGAGATTGATTAGAAGGATTTGGAAGAGGTTGAGCAGGAAACTTACCTTTTTCTTGAGTGCGCAACAAAGCTGTCAATGTTGAAAGTGTTGTCTTGATCTCATTGATAGCTTGTGATGCTTGGATATTAAAATTTTTTTGTTCCTGCATGAAAACTTGCAATGTCTCATCAAGACTTTCTACCTGGGAATATAAATTAGATGAACCGTATGCAGGCTTTTGGTTTTGGGGTATATAAGGATGGTTATTATTTTGCCAACCAAAGTTTGGATGATTTTTCCATTGAGGGTTATAAGTTTCAGAATAGGGAGAAGGAAAGGCTTTAAGGATGTATTTATGACATTAGCATTCTCATGCAGCATTTCTTTAAAAATTGGAATATTTGGACATTCAAGAGTAGAGTGTCACATAATATCACAAATATCATAACTCTCTTGATTTTTCACAGAATTAACTTTTTTTTCCTAGTTTCTATGGCATCAAGTCTTCTAGACAAAATAGCAAACTTAGCACTTAAATCATCATCTTGGTTAAGGTGATATTTTTCCTTTATTATGCACAAGATTATGTTTAGCTGATCTTTCTGTAGAATTATCTGTGTGCCAAGATTGAGAATTTTCAGCTAAATGATCTAAGTAATCAAAGCTTCTTCAGGTAGTTTACTCATGAAATCACCATTGCATATTGTTTCAACAAATTGTTTAGTTTCAGGAGTCAAACCATCATAGAAAAAACTTATGATACGTCATTCTTCAAAACCATGATGTGGGCAAGAATTTAATAAATCTTTAAAATGTTCCCAACACTGGAAAAATGATGTGGGCAAGAATTTAATAAATCTTTAAAATGTTCCCAACACTTAAAAAATGTTTCATTTGGCTTCTGATTGAAATTTTGAATTTGTTTATTTAAACCATTAGTTTTATGTGTTGGAAAAAACTTTTTTAAAAATTGATTTTGCATTTCTTTCCAAGTTTCAATTGACCTAGGTTTCAACGTATTAAGCCAAATTTTTGCCTTATCTTTTAAAGAAAAAAGGAAATAATTTTAACTTAATAATTTCATTTGAACATTGTTGGTCATTAAAAGTAACACACACATCTTCAAAATCTTTAAGGAAAGCATAAGCACTTTCACATTCCATGCCATGAAAAGTAGGAAGCAAAGATATCATACATGGTTTAAATCGAAAGTTTTTGCATTTGGAAGAAATATAAAGCATGAAGGTAGTGAAGTTCGAGGGGGTTGCAAGTAATCACACATCGAGCGCACTTGCATATTCACATTTTCATTGAGAACAATTTGATCTTCAGCCATGGTAGGTGAATTTGGAGGTGTGTCAAACAGATTTCCGAAAATAGTTTCAAAATTATTTCTAACCAAACGACGAGAATTAAATCACGCTGCCAAACCGACATAAAAAACTAATATACATATAAATAGGAGGTAAAATCTTCCATTCAATATAAATATAAATAAACTTGAATTCTAAATCTTACATTCCCCGGAAACGGCGCCAAAAACTTGACCGGCTCTTTTCAGTCGTATACCCAAGTTCAGGTTGTTGTCAAGTAATAATTCTCGGGAGTCTGAGGTCGAACCACAAGGAAGTTTTGTTTAGAAATTACAAGATTATAAATAAAATAAAATAAAAATCTGCAAAGAGAACAACTGATTAGAAAATAAACAACAATATAAATTAAAGAAGCTGAGGTTTTGAGAATTCACTCTTGGTATTATACTAAGATTATTTTTTCTTCATCTTATTACTCAATTGAAGTCCATATGATGAAATGAAATCCAATCGGAAGGTCCTGCAATAAAAGTTCAAAGTCTAAAGTCCATTGTCCATAATCAAAGTTCAAAGTGCAATAAACAATGTCCAAAAAATGCAAAGGTATAGCATATTGTGTTATATGGATTGGTGGAATCAAAATTAATAAACAAGTCCAAGAGTTCATTATGTCAATTTGTTTTGTCTACAATAAATCAAGTTAATTATAACAAGCATTTACTGTGCCAAATTACTTGTCTATAATGAAGCAAGGTTCTTAATTTACTAACATGAATATTAACCAACTAAATTTAACATCATATACTAATTTAATATGTTTTAGTATGTGTTGAGAATTTTAAACTAACCTTTAGTATATATCAGGAGCATCATTCTTTCACCTCAGCAACTTGACTTAGAACAACACCATAACTTTAAAGAAAATACGATTTGGTTTACAAAAACTAAACATAAAGAAGAAAAATATAAAGATGAAAGAAAAATATAAGGATGAAAGAAAGAAAATTAAGAAAAAAAAGAAAGAAAGAAAGAAAAGTGATCTTGAATATTTAACAACAATATTACAACCAAGCTTTCAAGATGATTTACAAGGCAAAACTAAAGCCTATTTATAGGAAATTTGGGATGCTAAATGACAAATGATGGTGGCTAGAAATTCATCCACTTGAAAGAAAAAATCTTTCAATTATTTTGATAATATCTTTAAATATTCACAAGTGGTTGTCATATTGTCCCACTTGCATGACTCCGGTTTTCAGTATTTTGTCATAATTTCCAGACATGATTTGGATTTCCAACCACTTTGAAAATATAGTATACTCAATTATCTTCAAAACGGTATCTTACGGGCCAATTTTTGATTTCTGGAGCTCAAGTTATGGCCAAAACCGTGCAACATATTGAGTGCAGAATTTTTGTACGAGTTTATTGAGTCTATTTTCTCAATTTCAGCATTTTCCCAATTCCTTTCGCCTCGGATCAACTTTGGATTCAACTTCATTTGTGTCATAATTGCAATCACCAAATTCAACAAATCTAAGCCTGCAATTAACACAAAAATACAATTTAAAAATAACTGAAAACATAATAAAACTACTAAAACTGCAACATATTTAAAATACAAACCATAAAATATGAAATAACTAAAAACCTACAAATTTCAATAAAACACTTAATAAATAATGCAAAGGTCCGTACTATATATACTAAAATGAGACTATACTTAGGACTCATCAGTCACTAGACCAAAATGTCCCAAAATCAGATTTAATTACTTCAAATTGAGTTTACCAAAATAGCTTAAATATCAATTAAATATTTTATAACATTTTTCCAAATTTTATTTTAACCAAAAACAATTTTATAATATTTAATTACCAAAACTAACTCGAATTGCCTAACCCGGTTCTCTCGAACTGTCTAATAAATCTGATTAACTTCTAGACCCAATATATGAATTACCAAAACAACCTCCATCATCGAAAAAAAAGATCTCAAGAATTTGAAGCTCGATGCTCTCATGGGGTCTCTTCTCACTCATAAGATAATGAAGAAAGGAAGAGAATAAGAAAGAATAAAAGAATGTAGAGAAAAAAGAAGTGGAGAAAGAATATATGAATTGCTCTCAAGGCTATACAAGAAGAGAGTGATTCAAGTGATAAAGAAGATGAAGAACTCGCCATGCTTACAAAACGTTTCACTAGCTTCATGAAATCCAACCGTGAAAGAAGATTTCTACAAAAGAAGGGTTTCAAGAACATGGCCAAGGAAGAATAGAAGGATCCCATTGTCTGCTACGAATGCAAGAAGCCGGGACACATCAAGATCGATTGTCCCCAACTCAAGAAGAAAAACTTCAAAAAGAAAAATAAGCATAATGCCCATGTTGCCACTTTGAGTGATGATGAATCTTCAAGTGATGAGGAACAAGAAGTTACAAATCTATGCCTCATGTCTTTCGAAGAGGATCCTAAGGTAACCTCCAACTCATCTATTGAGCTTACATTTGATGAATTATATGATGAATATAATGAGTTGTGAGAGGTGTATGATGACTAGTTTTAGAGTTTAAAGAATCAATTAAGAAAAACAAAAAGATTGTTTTAAATTTGAAAAATGAAAATAATTCTTTAACTAAAACTAATTCGGAATTAGAAAGTAAAGTTAAGGATATGCATGAAAAATTAAAAGAACTTGAACAGAAAAATCTTGACATGCATAATTTACTTTCTAAAGTTAAGGAGGATCACCAAAAGGAGGTTGATGACCTCATAGTATCTTTAAACAAAGTTAGTGTTAAAATAACTTTAAAGGTAAAAGCTCAAAACCTAACTTTGTTAAAAGAAAATTCTATGGTAACAAACATGGAGGGTTCCCAAGGCCCTATTATGGTAAGAGATTTAGATGTATATGGATCCCTAAAGATTTTGTTTCTTCTAATGATCATAATGCAATTGCTTCTTGGATTCCCATAGGAACCAAGATTTTGGGAACTAATGTTCATGGACCCAAAAGATTTGGGTACCAACAATCAAAAATTGATTCCATGTTTGTAGGAGGAGCATTACTACAAGGCTAATTCTACAAGTGCAAATTCATGGTACCTTGATAGTGGATGATCAAGACACATGACCGGAGACAAGAGTCTTTTAATAGAGCTAAAACCAAAAGGTGGAGGAGTAGTGACGTTTGATGACAACTCCAAAGGCCACATTGAAGGAATTGGTTTTATCAGTAATCACTATTCTATTCTTATTGAAATGTTTTGTATGCCAATGGTCTAAAACATAATTTATTAAGCATAAGTCAATTGTGCGATAAAGGTTACAATGTCATTTTTAAATCTAATGGTTGCAAAATTGTTGACATTGCATCTAATATGATTATGCTTATAGGTCATAGAATAGAAAACATATATATGGTGCATTTAGATGACATTCATTCATCAAACATGTGCTTAGTTGCAAAAGATGATCATGATTCATGGTTATGGCATAGAAAACTAGGTTTTGCAAGCATGAGTGTTCTACAAAAATTGGTTTCCAACAATCTAGTATGTGATGCTTGTGCTAAGGGCAAACATAAAAGGTCAACCTTTAAACCTATTAATGATATATCTACTAGTAGGATTTTACAATTAATCCACATAGATTTATTTGGACCTATTAGGACTATGAGCTTAGGTGGAAAACAATACGCATTTGTACTTGTTGATGATTACTCTAGATACACTTGGGTTCTATTTTTAATTACTAAAGACGAAGCTTTAGAAAAAATCATCACATTTTCAAAACTTAACCAAAATAATGTTGGTCACTCTATTTCACATGTTAGAAGTGATCATGGAACCGAATTTCAAAATCTTGGTTTTGAAGAGTTTTATAATTCTAGTGGTATTTCTCATAATTTTTTTGCTCCTAGAACTCCTCAACAAAATGGGGTAGTTAAGAGGAAAAATCAAACTTTAGAAGAAATGGCAACAACTATGCTTTGTGAAAATAATTTGCCAAAATACTTTTGGGCGAAAGCCACTAACACCGCTTGCTATATTATCAAATGTGTAATGATTATACCACTTTTAGAGAAAACTCTTTATGAAATTTTCAAAAATAAAAAGCCTAACATTAGCTATTTTCATTCTTTTGGATGCAAATGTTTCATTTTAAATAATGGAAAAGATAATTTAGGCAAGTTTGATGCCAAAAGTGATGAAAGTATTTTTCTTACATATTCTTTAAACTCTAAAACCTATCGGGTATTTAAGAAAAGAACTTTAGTTGTTGAAGAGTCTATTCATGTTGTTTTCAATGATAACCTCCTTCCGAGGAAGGATTCTTGTGATGATGATGATGATGTATGAATTTTTTATTCCAATGATGGTGGAGGACAATCATCAAAGGTAGATAAAGTTCAATCAAAAGACGAACCACAACATCCACCGCTAAAAGCCTTGAAGGACATGACTCTAGAGGAAAATGAGGTCACCTACCCAAGGGAGTTCAACTATGTCAAAGGTGGTGAAATTTTGGGTGATCCATCCAAAGGGGTAACCACTAGATCTTCTCTTAGAAATATTTGTAATTATGTTGCATTCATCTCATGCATTGTGCCTGAAAAATATCAAAGAAACATTAAATGATGAATGTTAGATTTTGGCCATACAAGATGAATTAAATCAATTTGAGAGAAGTAAAGTATGGACATTAGTTGATAGGCATAGTGATAAATCCGTTATAGGTAGAAAGCAGGTTTTTAGAAAAAACTAGATGAGAGTGGTAACATAGTGAGAAAAAAAGCTAGACTTGTTTCTCAAGGTTACACTCAAGAAGATGGAATTGATTTTGATGAAACTTATGCACCTGTAGCTAGAATGGAAGCTATTAGGATGTTGTTAGCATTTGCATGTTATCATGAATTCAAGCTTTTTCAAATGGATGTCAAAAGTGCTTTTCTAAATGGTTTCATTAATAAAGAAGTTTATGTAGAACAACCTCCCGATTTTGAAGATCCAAAATTTCCAAACCATGTTTTTAAACTTCCAAAAGCTTTGTATGGTTTAAAATAAGCTCCTAGAGATTGGTATGAAAGGATTTTTTTCTTTTTTATTGAAAAAGATTTTAACAAAAGGAAGGTTGATACTACACTTTTTACAAAAGTTAAAGGCAAAGATATCTTAGTAGTACAAATTTATGTAGATGATATAATTTTTGGTTCTACTAATGAGTTTCTTTGTCAAGAGTTTGCTAAGTTGATGCAAGGTGAGTTTGGAATGAGCATGATGGGAGAGCTTTCATTTTTCTTGGGGCTCCAAATCAAACAAATGAAGGATGGCACCTTCATCAATCAAGCCAAGTACATCAAGGACATGTTCAAGAAGTTTGGCTTGGAGAATTTGAAACCTCAAGCCACACCAAGGAGCTCTTTTATAAAGCTTAACAAAGATGAAGGAGGTGAGTGTGTGGATTTAAAGCTTTATAGATCAATGATAGGATCTTTGCTTTATCTTATCGCAAGTAGACCGAGTATTATGCTTAGTGTTTGCTTGTGTGCTAGATTTCAAGATAGTCCTAGAGAATCACACCTTATAGCCGTTGAGAGAATCTTTAGATACCTTAGATACGCTCCTTGTTTAAGCATTTGGTATCCTAGAAACTTTTCCTTTAGTTTAAATGCTTACTCGGATGTGGATTATAAGGGTTATAAGATAGATGGAAAGATTACATTCGGTACTTGTCAATTCTTAGGTAGCATGCTCATCTTGTGGTTTTTAAAGAAACAAAATAGTGTAGCACTCTCTACCACTGAGGCAGAATATATTTCGACCGATAGTTGTTGTGATCAAGTTCTTTGGATGAAGCAACAACTTCTAGATTATGGAATTGATGTAGGTACCATTCACATTAGGTGTGACAATAGTAGTGCAATTTGTCTCACTAAGAATCTCATCCAACATTCTAGAACCAAGTACATAGAGATAAGAAATCATTTTATTAGAGATCATGTCTTGAAAAATAATGTAGTTCTAGAATATGTAGACACCTTAAACTAATTAACGGACATATTTACCAAACCTTTAGATACATAGTGTTTTTGGTCTCTTAGGAGAGAGTTAGGGCTTACTAGCCTTTCTTGAACCTTAGAGCCTTTTTGGTGTTTAAATTTTGCTTGAATTTGGTTGATTTCAATGTTTATGTGATTTTGATCCTATGTGCATCTATTCATGTTGTTAAGGGGAGTATGTATCTATTTTTGTCTTTCCTTGTTGATCTCATATCATATACATGCATATAGATTCGAGCAAAATCGAAGTTTTTGGTGCCTTGCAGCCAAAAATATCATTTTTGGTCAATGGGTATCGATACGGTCAATCGCGTATCAATACGGTTTTACGGGCAGTGTTTCGGTACAGGTGCAGCCTATTTCGATATAGGACAAGGATCGATACGCCTATATAGTGTACCGGTACGCAGTTTTGATACGCACTTTTAGCGTATCGGTGCGCGTAGCCGCTGAGACTTTAAATGGGGCTTTAAATAAGGTTTTCCTAATCCAACTAAAATTCTAACTTTTCCTAAAAATCCTAAGTCGGCGACCCTCTATAAAAACCTCTCAAATCTCTTAGTTTTTCATTAAATCTCTTCAAAATCTTTGAGGGTTTTTGTTTTCTACATCAAACTCAAGCTATCATCATCAACATTAGTGCAAATCATCCTCCATTCATCCTTTTTTCCATAACTCAAGGTAAAACTCTATTTTCTTTAAATTTCATTCTTCTTTATATTTGTATATTGTTTATGCTTCAAAATTATACTTTTCATATGTATATAACTTTTTTTCAAAGTTTTTACAAAAAAAAATTCAAAACTAAAAATTTTTAGTTCGAATATAAGATTATAACAGTATATTTTTTTAACTGTTTTTTTAAAAAAAATCTTACCCAAAATTTTCTTTATATTTTTATATGTTTTCAAACTATATACTATAGATTCTTTACCTTACCTTGATTATTGGATTGATTAATTGGATTGAGTGTGATGTTTACGCATACATGTATATTTTGTGGTTTGAAAATTTTCAAGTTTTTACTATGGTACCTAAGAAAAGAGCTAGAAGGGAGATCGGGGCTATTTCTTCCACTCAAAATCCTACCATACCCAATCCTGACCATAATGGTACTAGACCAAACCTTACCCAACTCTATCACCTATGTTTTAATGAACCGACTGATTTGGAACACTTTAAACATTTTCAAATTTTCAAAATTCGGCATGAACGGGTTTTTCCATTCCTTTTTTGACTTCCGAAGCTTTTCACTTTTGATATCTTAATTTAATGAGGGAATAGAAGTTCATGTCTTTTTAAGTATACCAGGCATTGTTTACAAAAATCTTGTCCTTATTTTCTACTCCAATGCACGGTGTGTTTACAACCAAGAGAAAACTGAAGTTATTGCTATCGAGTCTCATCTTATGGGAAAAACTTTTCGACTCAGTTTTCAAATAATAGCATAACTTTTGGGGATATAAAATACGCATATTGATGATGAAAATGATTTTTCTCACATCCAAAGTGGCTCTGTTACCATCCTAGATGCACATGATCGTTTCCTTCACCTTCTTATCACTTAGTGGTTTCGACTATCAGGTGGTAAGTGGTCCACCATTCGCCAAGTCGATAACTTTTGGTTTTGTTATTTTCATGACAGAACTCGCCCAAACCTTGCCTAAATCAAATTTGCGAAGCCAGTCTTCCTTGTGCAAAATTTCTATACCTCCCTCGTCACATCTTTTACCTATAGCACCGCCCTGAGCTTTATTTTCCACAATCTTGAGATCGACTGCTCCCATGATCTTTCTTCGCTTCTCATTAATCCTATTGATGATCACTCTCTTAGGCGTGCAAAGTTCACCTTTTACAGTGGTGAATGGATTCGTAATGCCAATCTTCCTGGCGATGCACAACTAAATCCCGAATAGAACGTACCAACTGCTCCAATTGCTCCGCTAGCTCCAGTTGCTCAACCTTCCTATGATGCACTTTTGGCGAATCTTGATGGAAAGTCTACCACCATGACCCCTCACTTTGGGGAGTTGAACTTAAGGCTTGACTCGTTTGATGCTCGTTTAACATCTATGGAGAATTGTCAAGCTTCTATAGATATGACACTTACTTTCTTCCATGGTAAATGGCGCGGTCACTCTCTTGGAGATGATGGCATACAAGATGAGGATGAGGATGGTGAAGACGCTCCGTAGGCTATTGCATTTCATCAAATATCATAACATATTAGGATTTAAGTTTATGCACCTATGTTCTTTAGTTTAAATTCCTATGACTTTATGTTATTTGGTTTATGTTTTATGTTGGATTCTTATTATGTTTCTTGAATATCTGCTTTGAATTTAATAATATCTATGGTGTTTATTTGCTTGGAGTTCTTTATTATCTTTATATTTTTCCCTATTGATTTTGATCTAACAAAAAGGGGGAGAAGTACGAGCTAAATTTTTCATAAAGATTTTCAAACTTAAATAGCCTTAAAGATATGAGAGGTGTTTTTCAAAAAGACTTAAAAATTTATTTTGGGTTTTGTTATATCAAAAAGTGGGAAATTGTAAAACTAATATTTGATTTTGATATAACAAGTAATTTCAAGGACCAATTTGTAAAATAAGATAAATTTTTAAGTACTCAAAAATACTCACAAAATGACAAGGATTCAAACTTAAAAGTGTTTCTTAGTCAAAAACTAGAACCCCAAATATTTTTTAAGTGTTTTTGTACTCAAATAGCTGAAATTTGTCCAGGCGTATCGATACACCCTTGCCCGTATCAATACAGTTCTTAGCTACTGGAAATTGTTTTTACGCAAATGGCTATCGAGTACTGATACGGCTTGTGTCTGATCGGTACGCATTTTTGATACGACTGTATCTGTTTTGATACGTCATTCAACCTGAGAGATAACGGCTATGTGAGTATTGGTACGGTCTATACTCGTATCGATACGGGGTATTAGATTTTCCAAATCTTTTGCATTTAATATTCGACCGTTGCCTTGTTAGAAATCAATGATGGGGTATAAAATGAAGTCTCCAAAGCTACAATAACAACTAATGATGAAGTCTTAAGCATTCAAGCAAAAATCCAACATCTTTGAGCCTATTAGGGTCAAATCTTTGTAACCCTCTTGAGTGAGCAAAAATTGTATTCTTTATTTTCAAGATTTGGTTTCTGAGTGATCTAGAATTGTCCAAACATCTATCATTGTAAGGATTTTCAAGTTTGCATATTGTATCTTTCTCTTGTGGGTGTCCTTAAGATTTGGGTAGAAAATCTTAAGAGAATTTGTAAGGTGTGTGGTGTTAAGGTTGTGGATGTAGAGCTTGTTTAGAAGCTTGAACCACTATAAATTCTTGTGTCTCACTTTTCATATTTTTCCTTTAGCTCCACCAAATTTTTTAATTGCCAATTCACCTCTCCTCTAGGCCAAACACATTGATTGATTATCCCAACATATTCCTATGCAACCAATACTCAAAGGCTCCCATGAAAAAATCATTTTGCATATCCTTTCGAACAAGATGCATCCACCCTAATTTAGCTTAAACATAACTCCGTAAAATATGTTTCATATCTTCCTCACTGTGCAAGCAAATCAGACACCTCTCATCCATTGTAAGATGCCTACGCCGTCTTTCCACGTTCGTTAGAACCTTGCCATGTAAAGCTAGCCAAAGAAAAGTCCTTACCCTTTGTGGTACATTTAAATGCCAAATCATGTGCCATAATCCATCACCACTCTCTATCATCGGCTGGGCAAAAGCCTTGTAAGTCAACACTGTTGTAAATATCTTAGTCTCGGTCTATCTCCACACATGTCGATCATGTCCAAAAGACGCATGAGGCGGCATAACACATGTAATCCGTAACAAAGCTTTTCACGATAACACTTACTGTAAGCGAGGCCAATCCCACGCTTCTGATGTTGATATCATTGCAGCAACCGGTATAGAAGGAAGAGGTGGGGGTATGAGGCATTGACTCGCTAATGGTTTATTTCCATTCAACCACAAACCCCACCAAAAATCTGTCTGTCATCCGTCTTGAAACTGCCAACATACGCTCATTTGAATATCTTCCCATAACTTGCTAAGGCCCTTCTATAACCTCTTTCCATTTAACAAGCGCAAGAATCGTCGAGCCATTAGATGAACCCCATACAAACCTTCTGATCAATTTCTCCATCGCAACACAAATCCCTTTAGGTAACTAGGTTGTTTGCATAACATGTGTAGGGATCGCTTGTAGTACAGCCTTAGCAAGCACTATTCGTCCCGCCAAAGATAACGTATTAACCGCCCATCCAGAAAGACGCCGTTCAATTCTTTCCAAAAAATAATCGGTATCTTTTGTAACCCCCTTATGCAAGAGAGACACCCCTATGTACGTTCTGAGGTCACTCACAAGTTCAAACCCAAACCTATCTACAATTAAATATTCCCTATCCCCTGACGATTCTTCGAGAAATAAATTTTTGTTTTAGCCACGCTTACCCGATGGCCAGAGCAAGCGCAAAACTGAGACAACATGTCATTCACCATCTCTAACTGATCCAATGAAGCCTCAGCAAATGACACAAGGTCATCCACGAAAAATAGGTGTGAAAGGCCAGTACCGTGACGAGCTAGACTAACCGGCTTCTACGACCCCTCATTCACTTTCTGCGTAATAGCATGGGAAAACCGTTCCATGCACAACACAAAAAGATACAGAGATACGGGTCCCCCTACCGAATACCAGTGATTGAATAAAGCTTTCAGTTACATCACCATTCCAAATAATTCTCATTGAAACTGAACACACATATTTCATAATCTACCAAATAAATCGATCAGGCAACCTTAACTCATAAATTATTTCCCGATTAAAGCTCCACTCCAAACGGTCATACGCTTTCTCAAGATCAACTTTAATAGCCATCCACGGCTTCACATCATGTTTCTTACTCATAGTGTGAATAACCTCCTATGCCAAAATAATATTATCAGTAATATGTCTACCTAGAATAAAATTGGTCTGTACCTGAGCTACCCAACCTGGTAAACGGGGCTTCAGCCTATTAACCAAGATCTTCGTAATCACTTTATACAATACGGTACACAAGCTGATCGGTCAAAATTGGCGAAGGCTTTGAAGTTTTGCCACTTTAAGAATCAAAATGAGGAGAGTACGGTTAGCAGGCGCTGCGAGCTCCCCGATTCCAAAAAATCTAGGACAAACTGAAACACTGACTCACCTATAGTAGTCCAATTTTTCTAAAAAAAGCCAGCTTGAAAACCATCCACTCCTAGTGCTTTTGATGAATCCATACCAAACACCACACTCATCACATCCTCAAAGGTCATTGAACACACAAGCTGTAATTGGTAAGCATCCGAGATTGAATTGAACCCACCATTGAACTCCTCCGATGTCACTTGCCGCGGTTCGGACGTGAATAGGGCAGCGAATAACTCAACCGTATTAGTCCTTAAGGTTGCCTCATCCAAACACCATACCCCATTAGCATCACGAAGCAACCTAATAGTGTTACAACACCGTCGATGCAGAGTGGTCGAATAGAAAATTTTGTATTCCGATCACCTTGTACAATCCGTTTACTATGGGATTTTTGAAACCACAAACTCTCATTTTGTGTTAGGACTTCATTAAGTTCTTTTTTAAGAGCAACCTCTAAATCAACCAAAAAAGGAGTACAACGTTGATCTAAAGCCATCTTAACACCTCAGATCCGTGCTAACAATCTCGCCTTTCTATGCCCAAAATGGCCAAAAATTTCCCGATTCCATTGCCTACTAACCCTTTGAAACTCAAACAGGTTATCAAAAATAGAAGTTGTACCGTTCCAATTCTCATGTAGAAGTCTCTCAAAATCCTGGTGATCATTCCATACTGCCACGAAACGAAACAGTTGAGTCCCTTGAGAGCTCCTCACCAATTCAGGAGGGAGCAGAAGAGGCCTATGATCTGACCCCAATTTAGGCAAATGCGTCACCTTCGCCATAGCAAAAACCTCATACCACCTCCCATTGCAAAGGCACCGGTCCAATCTCTGAATAAGATCCCCACGCTCCCACGTAAATCTCGGTCCATTAAAACCCATATCAAGGAGTCCAGACCTGCAAAGGAAGTCACAAAACTTCAGAATGTGTAAATGATGAGTGTTGAATTTATTGTTTTTTTTTCTAATTAGGACTAAATTGATTAAATGTGTAAATATGAAAAACTAAATATATTATTATGTAAATTTTCTTAACTGACACGACACACCCTTAATAGTCGTTAGCAAAGTAGTGGCTATTTTTTAACAAAATCTAAAACTTAATGCTTGTTTTATAAAAATTAAAAAATTAATAACCAAACTAAATAATTTAAAATAATTTGATGGTTTTTTTTAACTTTATTCAATAATAATTTTTAATGTTACCTTACCTCAATAAGGTAATATTCTTCTGATTAAACCCACTTGTAAAATTGAAAACTTGGGAAAGAGATGCAGTCCCTGATGTGACAAATCTGGCATTAGCAAACTAATTGGCAGCATATTTCAAGGAAACCTTTTAGCTATTGTTTACAAGTAGTAAAACGAATTACATTTTTTTTTTTTTTGAAATTGTGATTTGATAATTTATTTATGCAAATAAACACATTGTAACAGTATATTTATAAATTTTTTTCACTTGATTTGATTCGATTTGATTTAATATTTTCACCTATAATATGTCTTTAATTTTTTTTATAAAAATATCAGTCTCGTGTCTTATCCGTATTTCATGTCGGTACATGTGCTTTGCTTCTCTTAAGACACTTTCATGATGAATAATCCGATTCATGTCGATTGACCGCTGCCTGTAGTAATTGGTTTCCCTTTGTCTCACCTGGATGATGCGACAATTGATTGTAAACACGAACTATATGCAATCGTTCGGATGCAGCTCTGATTCTGAAAGTCCTTTGTTTGGGTTTCATTTGAAGAACAAAAAGAAAAAGGGATTTGAAGAACAAAAAGGAAAAGGGTAAACTACATAAATAGTTTTTCGATTATGATCTAATTTTTTGTTCAATCCCTGATTCTGAGAAGTTATAAATAGGTTTTTCGATTAATCGCAACTAATAAATTAATTTGATTTTGTTAAAAAATAAACGGCTGATGACATGACAGTTAATAAAACATGTACAATAACATATTTAACCCTCAACTTTTATATTTTATTTTAATTTAGTCCTAAAATTTAAATTTCATCTCTCAATTTTTAAATATTACAACATTTTAATCCCTTAAATCCTAAACTTCATCTTCTTTTCTTCTAAAAAAACCTTCATTGATGTTAACGGCACCAAACAATGAAAAGAGTAAATTAAATCCCTCAACAACAAAAAAAAAAAGAACTATACCTTCAACCGGACCACCGAATTGGAGAAGCGACAACTTTCAAATTCTCAAAATCTTCAAATTCCACAATTAGAAATTTAACCTTCAAAACAGTAATTAAAAGTAGTAGTAGTAGTAGTAGGGACTTTATTTTTTTTGGCTTTTAGATGATTAACATCGCTAATTAACAGTTGAATCTAGAGTAATTGAAGAAGATTGAAACTAGAATAGACATAAATAAAAAAAAATTGTGCGTTAAACACCATAAATTTGGTGGTTTTTTAAAAAGAATTTATTATTATTGAATTCTTGAGATAATAAGAGATAAAATTAGAAGATTTTTTTTGTTGAATCTTGCCATTGAAATTGATAAAAAGATAGATAGATAGAGTTTTCTTGGTTGGTGTAGAGGACAAAGAATTATTGAGGAGAGAAAATTGATGTAGAAATTAAAATGACTGATTTACTGAATTTTCTTCATACGTGCGTATAATAAAAAAAATTATTAAAATATTTTTTTCAAAGTTTAGGGCATAAAATTTTAGGACCCTGTGACGTGTCACAAGCCGCATCTATACATGAACGGGCCTAGTAGGGGATGGTAAGACGAATGTTGCTTCAGGTGCTTTGCAAAAGAAAAGCTCGAGTACAGGGCAACAAGTTCAATCCTTTGGTGTTATGCAGAAACTTCTAAGCAAGATTCAGGGTGGTAACCATGTTGCTATTCAAATGTCGGAGGAGGTGATTGCTACTACACCGAATGGAAATAGTAATATTCGTGTCGTGGCAAGTGAATGGGGTAGTATACTTGAAAAGGCACCTAATCGTCCCTTATCTATTAGTAAAGGGATAGCTAAGAAGGGTGTCAACTTGCGGTTAAAGAGTATTGTAATCACTAATTTTATTCAAGCTTTATTTTTCTAACTTGAGCTTATACCTATATATACTTGTTATATTATTACCCTTTAAAAAAATCAAACCAAAAATTACATCATTAGTATAATATTTATTATATTATTATTGTGTTTTTGTTATATTAGTCACTGTACTATTATTATTATTATTACCAGCATTGTTTTATTATATAATTATTAATTATCATTACTATTATTATTGTTAAAAAAAAAGAAAAAAGAGAGGAAATTTGCTAGTGTTATAATCCAGTATTATTGGTATTTAAGTTTTATGTTTGTTAGTACATATTATATGTATATATTATAATACTATTTATTATTATTATTACATTTTTTATAGTATTATTATATTAGTATTTTTAGTTTGATTATTATTATATATTTATTATTGGACAAAAGCAAAAATTAATAAATAAATACATAATTAATAAATAAAAGCCCAAGTTAGAATTAAAGTCTATTAAGTGTCCATTTACCGTCTATACCCTAACCCAATATGTCAAACCCTTTACCCGTTACATCAGCCCAATTACCCAACCCAACAACTTAAACCCAATATCCTAAACCCAACAGCCGACCCAATTGACCCGGTTTATCCGACCCGGATCCAGCTAACTCGAGCAGCCCAAAAAAACCCTAACCGGATAACTTAAACCTATCACATAAACCCTAGCCGCCAGAAGCACTCAAAACTTAAGCAAGGCGTCTGAGCAGAAAAGACAAGACATTGAGGCAACTCAAGATGTGATTTCGAGGGTGTCGTGTTTGTGCCAGTGAAGTGGATTTCGAACAATGTGTTTGAGGGTATTGCCCATGATGATCTTAGGTTTAATAGTCATTTTCCTTTATCCATTGATTTATTATGGTTAATTTTATATTAGGGAATGTACAAGGTGTTTGTGGCCCTGTTTTCAACCGATATTTTAAACTGGTCATTGTGAACCAGCGTCTTGGAATTGTTGGCATGTTTAAACCTGGTGTCAATGGAAGAAATGCAAACAAGTTTATTCAGAAATCGAGTTTCCGTAATTCTTACAGAGTGGAAGCAACAAGCTTTTTTGGAGGTATTTGGCTCTTATGTTGAGATTATATGCAAGTTCAAGTTGCAGTGATTTTTAATCAATTCATCCATACAATGTGTACCGACTTGAGAAATAGAAGAGTTTTGCTTTTACCTTTGTATATACTACTCCGAACTCGAGGAAAAGGAATCAAGCTTAGCGACAGCTCCAACAAATTGCACCTTTGATTGACAACCCTTGGATTCTATGGGTGATTTGAATGTTATTGTTAGCATTGATAAGAGAAGGGGTGGTTCTCAATGTGCTAGCAGGGTAAGCAAAAATTTTGCGACTTCGTATTCTCGACAAGATTACATGACATAGATTATATTGGACCAACTTTCACTTGGGCACGTGGGAGTCTGTTATAACGATTAGACATATGTTTATGTAATTGAGTGTGGTTGTCCAAGTTTTTGAAATCTATAGTGCGATATCTTCTGAAATTAGGGTTGGATCATAGATTGCTTTTGGTTACTATCAATGGAAATGATAAATATAATGGGGGAGGTCGTTTCAAAGCCTAGTTGCTTGGCAAGATCATCCCAATTTCCTTAAGGGTGTGTGGAATAGTGACATCGATATCTCTACTAACTTTGGATTCTTTTAGAGATAGAGTCTAACATTGGAATAGAGATGTATTTGGCCACATTGGTCACCGTAAGTCCCTACTCCTTGCTTGCATTTGTAGCATTGAACGAGTGCTTGATAAATATGATTCTCCTTTTCTAATTCAGCTAGACCAATAACTTAAACTAGAGTTCGACTCGATATTGAAATAGGAGGAATCTTTGTGGTTCTAAAAATCATAGTCTATGGCTATCGAGTGGAGATAGAAATATGACATTTTACCATCATGGTTTGAAGGTGTCAGAATTTCATTCAGGGTTTAAAATTGGATGATAGTAGTCGGTGTGTCAATCCAACGATATTAAAATCTATGGCCACTGATTTTTTCAATAAGCTATTCACTAGTGAACTTAAGTGTGTAGAGAGATGAGATTATCAAGGAATGTTTAGTAATCTTGGTGTCCAAGAAGTCCAGCCATTGTCCTTGAATGTGTTAATAGACGAGGTGAAGAAAATTGTATTTGATATGGCACCGTTGAAGGTTCTAGGGATTGATGGTTTACATGAGCAATTCTTTCATAAGAATTGGTCAATTGTCGGCAAAAATGTATATCGACTGGTCTATATACTGTTTGAGGGAACATTGTTACCAGATTATACTAATCAAACATTGGGGGTACTTATTCCTAAGGTGGACACACTGGAAACAGTTGCACAGTTTAGACCAATAAGCTTGTGTAATGTGACTATAAGGTACTTACTATGGTGATTGTTAATCGCTTGAAACTGTTCATTCCGGTTTGAGTTATTCTTAACCAATCTAGCTTTATCCCTGGTCGAAGCATAATTGATAATGTGGTGCTTGCTCAAGAGATTGTGCATTCCACGTGGAAGAAAATTGAGGGAAAATGATGGATGACCATTAAAATCAACTTGGAAAATGCCTATGACAGATTAGAATCGCCATTGATAGAGGATACGCTAGTGGATATTGGAGTTCTGTCATCTCTTATCCATGTCATAATGCATTCCATGTGTTGTTTGGAATAATGAATTATGTGATTCCTTTAATTCGATGAAGGGTATTCGGAAAGGTGATCCGTTGTTATTGTATTTGTTTGTATTGTGTATGGAACGAATCTCACAAGCGATATTAGTTAAGGTGGAGAATAATGAGGAAGACATATTAAATTATCGTAGAATGGCCCTAGTATATCTCGTCTCTTCTTCACAGATGATTTGGCTTTTTTCGCCGAAACATCTGTTGACCAATTATCCGTGATTCAACATGTGTTGAAAAGGTTATGTACTTGTTCAAGTCACCATGTTAATGTTGCAAAGACACAATTCTATTTTTCAGCAAATGTTCAATTGAATTTGCGGCAAAGTATTGCTCATGGCTTTGGCTTCGTTCAAGTAAATAACTTGGGATAGTATTTAGGTGCGTCTTTACTTCATCAACGTGCGACATACCCACATGCTTATTTGGTGGATAAGGTGCGATGTCGATTGACTGGACGGGTAGCGAAATCATTATCCCTGGCTAGACGGATTACCCTTGCTAAATCAGTTTTAGAGGCTATCAAATCTTATGAGACGCAATCTACGTGGATTCTCAAAGGGACTTGAGAGGAGCTTGAGAAACTCATTCATAATTTTTTGGGGGGTTCGTCTATAGAGGTACGTAAAGTTTACTTAATTGATTGGGACACAATGAAGCAACCTATGAAGAGGCGGAATTGGGATTGCAAGACATACAAACTCAAAATAGTGCATTCATGATGAAGTTTGGATTTCAGTTGATTATTAATGCGGATAAATTGTGGATACAAGTGGTGGAGGTGAAATACAAATTGAATGGTGTAGTGCCTCAGCCTTGGAATTGATGAGGCTTCTAGCGGGGGATTACTCCGGGATGAGGATGTACATTGGTGGTTTGGTTTCTCTCGAAACTTGGGTCGTTGCCCGGTTATTATGGTAGAATTGTGGGTTGTCCATGATGCATTGAAACATGCATGGAGCCTTGTGTATCAAAAAATCGAGCTTGAAACAGATTATTCGGATGTATTCAATATTCTTGTCCAACGATCAGCGGATTTGCAAGGCAATGCAATTGTGGAGCATGTTCTTAATATGCTTAGGCTTGATTGGGAGGTGTGGTTCTGCCAAATTCGAAGGGAAGAGAACAAGATAGCTAATGCATTAGTTGTTGTTGGTCGAGAAAAACCAGTTCAGAATACTTTTATCTTATTCGGGTCGGTTGTTTGTGTCGACACTAGTTAAGGACGGTCTCTATTTAGTTTTTTTTTCATATGTATATTAACAAAAAAAATAGTAAAAGATATGTTCATGAATTCCCAAGTAACATTGATTATACATACCAAAATGTAGTATGTGTCATTTCCTAATTAAGGTTATAGTTCAAAATTAGGTGTTGACCAATGATTTGATTAACAACATAAGTTTTTATGATTTAAAAAACAACATAATTTTTTTTTATCATTATAATTTCGTAAAAAAATACCTTTACCATTACATCATTGACTGCTTGACGGTTTAATATTTAATTACTAATTTATGATAGAAAGATTTAAAGTTCAAATCAATTGAAACCATTTTTTACCAATTTACTATGCTATATTTTATTTTTAATATACGTGATAAATTGAACAAAGCATCATTTTTCTTTCAAAGTGATTTTTTTTTTTTTTTGGAAATCTTTCAAAGTGATGGATAGTCTCATATTTTGGGTTTTTCACTCATTTTAACATGTTCTACTCCCAGGGAACTTCTTGCTTTGTTATGATCTTAATGTTGTTTAATATGATGGTTTTATTTGTAAAAAAAAAAGGCATGACGGCTGTGCCCGACTGCCCCCGTTGAAATTTTATCTATTCACACCACCAGAAGAAATTTAATGTTTATGTATATAAAAATAGGGTTATATTTTGATACACAAGCTATGTAAAATAATTTATATAACCCTTCATATTTAAACTATAAAATATAAAACATAAATTCATAACACCTTAAATCTTAAAATCTAAATTTTGAACCCTATAACCTAACCCCTAAACTCTAAACTCTAATCTAAATACATAAACCCTAAAATTAAAAAAATTGTATAAATTAAAATGCTTGTATTAAAATATTTTACATAAAAATATACATTAGGATATAAAAATAACAATAAAAATGGAGACAATACCCATGTTCAATTACCCATAAATCTTACATTAACCCACCTAATGAAGGGATATGATGCCAAAAACTATATAATATATTGCTTCATACATCTAACCCACCTAATGTTCAACTTCTTTTATCAAATAATTCAGCTCAAATCATAAACCACATTACATATCCCACCAACTATCCTCGACTCTCTCTCTCTTCTGTTATATATTATGCAAATAATAATATTTTTATTGAATTGTTTCTTTAAAAGTTTTTTCGGTGCTTTTTCTCCCTAAATTTTTTTATCACTCGATTTAATAAAATATGATTTATGTCACTTATATACTATATATTATTCAAATCAATATTCTATTTTGTTTTTTCAAGTATTATTTTTTATCAAACACCCTTGTATTTGATTATTATTTTAAACATTATAAGTTTTTTCTTTTAAATTCCTTTCAAAATTATGACATTGCAAATTTGTACATTTTGTTAAAAGTTATGGTTAAAATTGAATGGGGTTATATTGGAAAAATTATATTGAAAACATAATAGAACATTGATAATTTATTAATAGCATTAGCAAGCCAATAATAGATTGTCAATTTATATAAAAAGAGCTTTTATTCATTTTTGACAAATAATAACTAATTTTATTAAATAAATAAGAAACATATTAAAATTGTAAGAAAAAGTCTACAAAATAATATTATGTTAATCGATACTTTTTTTCTAAAATTATTATAGAGCATGTTACTTAAAAATAAAATAGGACCAGACAAGGAAATTGTTAAAAACCCAACGAAATAACTCAAACGAATGGTAGACAAAACAAATGTCATTGTCGGTGATAAATGATAAACACCATCAACACTAACATAAAAATTCATATAACAATGATGATTCATTAAAAACAAGCATTATAACAACTCAACTGCAATCTATCTTTAGTGATTGTGATCGTCCTAAGGGTCCAAAGTGCGGTTAGATAACACGATAATATAATAAATTTCATCTAAAGAAACGACGTCAATCCAACATTAAGTATAGAGAAGAAAAAAAATAAAAAATATGTTATAAGAGCAAACAAAACTAATCCACTATTTTCATAAGAAAAAGGAAAAGACTAGTTAAATAAAATAAATTAACAAAAAGTCGATTAAGAAATAAAAAAAACTTTGATACACAGGCCGTGTAAACTTTAGTTTACACGTGCCTTTTAGTTTTAGGGGTTAGAGTTTTAGTTTAGGGTTTAAGTTTTAGGGATTTAGGTTGTAGGGTTTAGAATTTAAGGTTAGTGTTTAGAATTTACTGTATATGGTTTAAGATTTAAGGTTTAGCTTTTTAGGGTTAGGGTTAGGAATTTAGGATTTGTGTTTTTATATTGTAAATACACATGCTTGTGTAAAATTAATTTTACACAGCCTGTGTATCAAAGTTTTACCCATTAAAAAAAGGCAAGAAATGGAAAAATGAAAAGTTAGCCGGTCAATCTAAAATTAATATCAATTGTTGGTGATGAAAATTAGAGTTAATGTTTTACCCCATGTGTACCGGTACGCGAAAGCGTTATTGGAATTCTTAACTTGCAAGGGGTACCGATACATTGGAGGGCGTACTGGTACACCCCTCACAACCTTTCCCTCAGACGTACCAATACGTTGACCTCAATATCGGTACGCGAGCCCGAATTTCAAACTCTGGGTGCGAGTTTATCCTAAAAACCATGTTTAACCCTTATAGTTAAACCCCAAACTATTCCTACAAGTTATGATGATAGTATTAGATGGATTACTACCGATTTTAGGCCATAGCAACTTTAAATACACATTTTACCATTAAAGGGGATCAACCAAAGCTTGTCAAACCATAAACACTCAAATCATGCACAAAGCCTAACTTTATGATTCCCAAGAAACTATAGGAGTTAGTAGTGTACTAACCTTAGATTAAAGTTGATAAAGAGGCCTTCAAGAACCAATTCTCGTTCTTCCTTTTCAGCCCAACAAAAACATCTTACCCCACCATTCCAAAATGAATCTTTCATTGGATAAAAGATCTTGAGACTCTGAACAAACTTCCCTTCTTGACCCAAACGAGATTCTTACTCAAACTTTCAAAGATTTGATCTTGAACTTTAGGTTCCTGGTAAAGAAATGAGAATAGAAATGAAAGGGGGAAAACAAAAAGACCAAGATGACCTCATGAGGTTAAACACCACCAGCCTCTTGTCATCCATTTATGAAATTTCCATATTACCCCTCACAACTCTCATCCTAAACCAAGCCCAATTCTAACTAAGCAATCCCAACAACAATGGCAAGCCCAAAAAGGCTCTCAAAAGCCCAACACTCGGTTTAAAGGCAAAGCCCACGCCTCAGGTCAACTCGACTCTTGAATCTAAAATCTAGGTCGTTACAACTCTCCCCTCCTAAAAGAAAATTTTATCCTTGAAATTTAGACAATGGAAGGAAAGCAACTGCCACGCTCCAACCAACCTCCCATTGACAATTGTCTATGCGGCTCCTAGGTTCACCAAAAACCTTCCTAACCAAAACTCTCAACACAAATTCTCTACTTTCTACAAGCCTCCTCAACAAAACATTCCCAACATTTAGAATGACACTCATATTAACCTGGAGATGGATCAACCAACGATAATCTCATTAGCATTATCTAGAATCGGCACTCTGAACTTACTTCGGATGAGTCACAACTAGGTGAACGAACCTTTCTACCAACACTAGCATTTCTAAGGTCTTGAACTCAACCCTCATCTGCATCCATAACGCGACATTTCTTCAAGGTATACCATAGGGCACTTCCTCCTAAATAATCATCATAACCTCGTGTTTAGGAATAATAAACCTTATCAATCATGTTCTATTATCCATCTAACTTGAAAATACAACCTTCTTTCACAACTTCATTAATTAATACAGAACTTAACACATCTTTTACTTGAACCCACTACGACATAAGCAGATGTGAATCCACGTTCAAACGATTATACTAGCTAAGCCACTTTGGTTCTAAAAGAAAAGTGTTACTACAACCAAGCTCTAGTAAGGATCAAACCACCAAACTGTCTTCAAGGTCTGAACACTCTCTTCCACTCCCAACCACCAAATTTTGACAAGCGTTGGTGCTAAAACTTTAGCAAATCCTTCAAGATTTCTATTGATTCTCCCAACATAACTTATTACAACACAAGAATCTGATTCCACACAACTTTAACCAAAACCCACATTTCTCCAAAGTCATTCGGAACATCTTTACACTGCCACTATGCATGAAAACAATCCATCTCAACCCAAATAAGTAATCCTCTATTCATCGAACTTAAGATTACCCCGACACATTTTTAAGTCCAAAACACTCTTTGACTTCACTTAGAGTTCAACATCGCATCAAACCCTAAAATTTAACACTAATTCTCCTTAACATTCAACTTACGAGACCAACATCCTGAATGATCATACAAGAATCTCAAAACTCTTCAATATTAACAAGATCATCAGCCCTGAAAACAAATATTGACCTCTCATTGTTATACGTCGACCCACCACAGCTAACCCACTATATCTCGCTATCCAACATAATCACGTCCTAAGGTGAACCTCTTGGCGACATCGCTCGCACCCCCTCCTCTTTCAAGGAGTTCTCACATGACGAGTTCGATAAATGTCAGACCATAAGGTGATGAACGCTTAATACTGAACTCAACACATCCCTTAACATGGGTACCACTCTACGGTCAAGAGGTTATTCTGCTCAACACTCGTAGAGCACCTTGACAACGACTTGCACATCCACCGCTCTAAACTGCAGAATATCACTCTTGCTTCAACTATGAGAACCAAGAATATTTTGCAACTTACAAGGTCCTCTTCAACTAGCATCACATGAGCACAACACATAAGCTGAAGAGATAGAATTCATTCATGTACAATACCGATAACTAGTTTATTCCAAACCTCATCTTTGAGATTCTTGCTTGGAAACCAAGGCACCCCTCGCACTCACGTGTCCAACCCGTACCAAGGGTAAGTCTAACAAGTCCACAGGGACTGTTACCCCAAACCATACACACCACCCATGATGGAACATTTACTTACCAATCTATTAATCTACCAAACCAATATCAACTTCGAGGAAACTTATCACAGAACCCGCTAAATAAAATCTCTGCCAAGGTAAGAACAAGAAATTAACTGTTATCAAGAAACGGAAAACCATAATGGGACCAAATCATTTAACACACTCTCGGTAACAAGCTTGTTATTTCTGGCGTGAACAATACATTGTTTAACAAAAGCTCGTGCGATGACTCTAACTGTAAATCCCACATGGCCTTCACCTTGATACTTCGACAATGACCCAACACCACTTCTCGAAAAACCTTGACTATGCTCAGAAGAAGTCAACCTCAAAGACTGAACCGGTAAATACTCATCTATGATTGAGCAGTCCTTTGCCATGTGACCCGATGTTTGTTACTCATAGCAAATTCTCTAAGCAAGAAACATACCTTAAAGTGATGTCAACCGCAAGGCTCACGAACCGACAAAAAAGACGCCAGGGCAGAACCATCAACACTCTCCGTTATAGAAGAAATCGATAAGCCCCCTATAACACCCTCAATTTAGATTTCTGACCAACCCTCAACTGATCTAAAACAACTCCTTTTTTATCCGCTCAAAACACAAACCATCCTCTCTTCAGGGTCTGAGAAGAATCTTACGATGTTTTGATTCCTGAAACACGGTCTACAGAATCCTCAACTGACTCAATGTTATCTTTAAGGTCATTCGGGTACTTCGTACTAACAACTAGCTCTGAGAATATTCTGGGTAAAATTGTTGTCCCATGTATCAATATGTCAACTTTGAATCCACATCTAACCTCAGCCACCTTTACTCTTCGATAGTAACAACATTTGGGCATAACAGCTCAACCGTAGACAAATCTTACTCATACCTAACACTGCTTGGCACCTTAAACTAACTGCAAGAACTGATCCTTCATATTCTTCATATGAGCTTCACTAACATATTTTTTTCCTGACTCACCTAAAGAACACCCCATGTTGAGAAAACATGTTGTGGTCCTAACTCTACGGACTCTCACCATTCGTATGCATTGCCTTTAAAAAAGAAACGATACAGTCAAGATTTCCTAAAGAATATTCCACGTCATCTTCAGATCCCTCTGAGTGTTTCTTAACCATGAATTCGATTGATCAGGTCATCCTTTCACAACCCCCCTTTTCTATACTTAGATTTGTAACAACAATGCTCATCCCATTAGAGGAACATAGCTCTCTTCATGACTCTCTTGGTCAATCTCGCACCGTCAACTTAACTGGTATGAACTGTATTCAGAAGGTGATAGTTTATATTTCCCATTACCTTAGATTTGGTTCCCCCGAAACCTCGAAGCTTCCAACACTACACTTGTCATCTTAGGCTGGCTCAAGATCGAACAACAACCGGTGGCCAAGATCATATCAATTCATTTAGGAGACAACTCTATTATATCTGTCAACCACGTATTCTCAATCCTTACTCAAGCATCGTCTCACGCAAAACCCACGATGTCCTTCTGGCCACTACTATAAACAACCGTAGCAAGCATACCTTGCTCGAGCTCTCAGGGCATTCAGCTTACTAAGAGCGTACTTAGGACCTCACAACCATCATGTACCTCTCCACATTAGACGAAAATGTATATCTTCTAGGCGGGCTACATCCCTATCACATGGTACCCACCATTAAGGTTCACTTACTACGAATGATGGGACCCCCGATCGACACTCTACCACTGGTCCATCAAAAGTAATTCCTCTCATTCGTTCCATAAGGGTCGTCTACCCATACGTAGAATCTCACAACTAGAGGTTTTCACCATAAACTCAAGGCTTTAAAGTAACTTATGGTACATATCCACAATTACTTCTCAAGCGATGGAAGCAGTGCACACCATCAACTCATCCATCCCTTCATAAGCCCAAGCTTAACGTCTGAGATAACTCTGATCTCAGAATCATCCTTAAAGGAAGCAGCCATCATCACGACCCTCCCGACCGCGATCGAACCTATCTTAATATCGCAACCAGCGACACACGGAACATAGGGCACACCATTTAGAATTCAGTCTTGAAGAGTACAACTTAGACACAGGCTCATATTCACTAGACACCTATTCACAACTCCTAACCACTCAGGGTTTTCATAGAACCGGCTAAACCTAGGCTCTAATACCACTAAATGTAACACTCACGACCCGGATGTCACATTTAGGCTTCACGCCTGAAACCCAACTAGACAATTTTGACCTAGTTTAGCCCAATCCATAAATCCGTTATGAAAATCCATTTAATTACAACCCAATAAAACATAATAAATATTCAAAAACATATACAGATGAGCTCCTTTTAAAATTACATTATAAACCTTTAACTCGATCGTTTGAAAATCCAAATACGATTTACAATATACAATAGGTTTCTACGAATACATAGCCCAAGGACCTAAATACTGTACTCTGAAGAGACGGGGCGCTGGAATCCTTCTCTGATGGTGCTCTTCCAAGAACGAGCCAAACCTACTAACCTGCGAACGAAAATAACGATTTTGAACGCTGAGCTAACAAAGCTCAGTGGATACATTGCCACTCAACCATGCTTCATGCAAATCATAAATAAAGTAATGCAACATGAGTGACATCATGGCATGATAACAATTGAGCTACCATAACCGCCTAAACACATAGCATTATGAATGTATGATCACACACACAACTCGTACAAGTACATCTTACGTTTACCTATCATCACACAGATAACACCAATAACATTAAGTGAGGTCCGCGTCCACAAAGTATCGGGATCCTACACTACGAGTAAGGCCCGCGTCCACATAGCATCGGGATCCTATACTCTAAAGGATGAGGCCCGCGTCCACATAGCATCAAAATCTTACATCCATGCTCGAGATTTCTCATCAAGTATCATCGAGTGAGGCTCGCATCCACAAAGCATCGGGATCCAACATTCGAGAATCTTCAAGGTGTTACAACACACTTAGGGTATTCAAATCCCAACAACAATGGATGACTCAACTGCCCAGGTGTCATTTAGTACACAACAAGGACCCTAATTACCACACAGCCTCGATTTAATCCACCAAAGATCCCTATGGGTTATTACCTCACACGGTTTACCCAATACTTACCAAGTCTTTAGCCAATTATTTCTCATACGGGGTTAAAATCTCAGTCTCTCGGTTTTAGTATTCATTTTACACCTTAAAAGACCCCTAAGGCCCCTTGCTTCGAATTATAGTACCCTCAAACTTAAGGTCGAACTTCTTAGGTAGAATGCTCAGCGAGTACCGATACTCCTATATGGGTATCGGTATGCCCCTATAGGTACCGACACTCTCCCATGAGTACCGTACTCAACTTAGGTTTGAAAGAATTGAACCTTCAAGCCGTACCAATACGCTTATTCCCGTATCAGTACTCACTATCGGTACTGGGATCGCCTCGTACAGATCTAAGCCCGTATTGGTACTCCAACCTTCATGTACTGATACGCTGAGCCTCTCCCAAGCAATGTAACAATGCGTACCGATACGCCCTATGCATACCAGTACGCGAAAGCGTTACTGGAATTCTTAACTTGCAAGGGGTATTGATACACGGGAGAGCATACCGGTACACCCCTCACAACCCTTCCCTCCTACTTCACTCAGGCGTACTAATACGCTGACCCCAGTACCGGTGCGCAAGCCCGAATTTCAAACTCTAGGTACGGGTTTCACCTAAAAACCCTATTTAACTCCTATGGTTAAACCCCAAACCATTCCTTCAAGTTATGATGATAGTATTAGATGAATTACTACCGACTTTAGGCCATAGCAACTTCAAATACGTATTTTACCATTAAAGGGGATCAACCAAAGCTTGTCAAACCATAAACACTCAAATCATGCACAAAGCCTAACTTTATGATTTCCAGGAAACTATAGGAGTTAGTAGTGTACTAACCTTAGATTAAAACTGATGAAGAGGCTTTCAAGAGCCCATTCTCGTTATTCCTCTTCAGCCTAACAAAAACATCTTACCACTATTCCAAATGAATCTTCTATTGGATAAAAGATCTTGAGATGCTGAACAAACTTCCCTTCTTAACCCAAACGAGATTCTTACTCAAACTCTCAAAGATTTGATCTTGAACTTTGGGTTCTTAGTAAAGAAATAAGAATAGAAGGGAAAGAGGGGAAAACAAAAGGACCAAGATGACCTCATGAGGCTAAACACCACCAGCCCCTTGTCATCCATTTATGAAATTTCCATATTACCCCTTACAACTCCCATCCTAAACCAAGCTCAATTCCAACTAAGCAAGCCCAACAACAATGGCAAGCCCAAAAAGGCTCCCAAAAGCCCAACACTCGGTCCAAAGGTGAAGCCCACGCCTCGGGTCAACTCGACTCTTGGATTCAAAATCCAGGTCGTTACAAAAATGGTCACCAAACTTTCAAAAGTTACATAATGGACATTAAACTTAAATTTTTATTACAAAATGGTCACCGAGTCGTTAATTGTCGTCAATTGAGAGATGTGGCAGTTACAAAACTTTTATAATAACATATTTATTCCTCAATATTTACACATTCAATCGATTTAGACATCAATAATGGGGGTTAAATTAGGAATAAATTGATTAAATGTGTCAATATGGAGAATTAAATGTTCTATTATTCAGATTTTTATAACTGTCATGTCACCCACTTAACGACAGTTAACGATTCAATCATTTTATATCAAAAATTAAAGTTTAATGCCCATGATGTAACTTTTGAAAGTTTGATGACCATTTTGTAGTTTTAGAGATAGTTTAGTGACCATTTGTGTACTTTACCCTTAAAACATTTAAAAATTATAAAAGACTAAATGTCAATTTTTCAAATTTTAGGAGTTTTTATTGGTTTGCCTCTGAATATACCTACATTAGTGATAACAAATAATGATTTTTTTATCAACATAACAAATAATGATTTTGTTTGACAACTAATTGATAGCTGATAGCTAAACACATATTATAATAATTGATTTGACTAATTGATTGTATAAAAAATATTTGTTAAAATTAACTAATAGTTGTTTGCTTATTTGAAAAAATAAAATGACATAAAAATATATTATATTTAATACTTATATGAATAGTTTAATGTTTATCATTATTTAATATTTATTAATATGTATTAGCTTATGAAAATTAATTTTTTAATATAGTATTGCTATAAGCATAATTTAAGAATCTATATATTAATTTTTAGTTATAAGATTATCTAGTTAGTACAATTTTATTAATTATTAAATTTAAATAATTATTAATCTACTTCATTGATTAATCTTCTAAAAATGACCAAAATGTATAATTTTATTAGATTCCTCTCAATAGTCTTCTCTTCTTTATCTTTTTTTAATAAAATCTTCTCTCCATTGGATTGTACAAATTCTGAGCTGAAATACCCATCTCTAAGATCTTTCATTTTTTCTTGGTTTTTTCTTTGGACCGATAAAAAGGACATAAAAACTCTTCTGGGTATTTTTCATTTTTGGGGGGCTGTTGCTTTGTTCTGCAAACTAAAATAACTTTTTGGGTTGTTGCAGAAAAGCCTTAAATACCCAGTTGAATATGTCATATAAAGGTTGAAGAAATCAATCAAATTTATATAAAAAGTTTTCAATTTTCAGTACAAGTTTTTTGTCAATAAATACAAAATTTTCTTATTTTTAATTTATTTTTCTTCCCTTGAGCAAAAGAGAAAGATATGGGCAAGCAAGGTCCTTGCTACCACTGTTGAGTTACAAGTGAGTTATTGTTTCTCCAGTTAATTTTTTTGATATGGAGCTTTAGAAAGAAAAAAAAAAACTGAATTTTGAGTTCTGCGATGTGTGTTAATGTAAACCTTTTTCTTTAAATCAGTATTTTTGGTGTATGGTCTTATATTTGATTGGATAAACAAATATTTCTATTATTGGAATTTGGAAGGGGAATAACTGTATGCAGAAACAGATTAAACAGAATATATGGACATAGATAATCAAGTTTAGAACATGTTCTGTTCTTTGTGTTATTCTGTTTGAATATGGATTTAGAGCAACAGGTGTTTCTTTTTTCAGTCCATGTAAAGCTTTGAACTTGAATTTGGTATTGAATGCAATTGTTTCTTTCAACCTCATTTTCTCAGAGCCTTATATATATCTTGGGGATAGTCTTCTTTGACTATTGTTCAAATTTTCAGCTTATCTCACAAAGGAAAATGAGTTTGAATTCCATTGGATACTGGGGAATTGCATATGTTTTTGAATTCTTGGCAGTTTCAGATTCAACATTTGTTTGGTATTGGTTTCCCATTGCTCCATTGATGTTTATAAGCTTAAATATCAAGTCAAACCTCATTTCTCTTCTACTCAATTGAATGTAACGTATTTTCTTGCAACATCATTGTTTTGGTCCTTTAGCGGTGCACTTGCCATGAGCTCCTAAATAAGCTCTGGTTTAAAATTCAGCGTTAAAGAAGAAAGCATTCTAGTGCTTGTTCTAAGCCTTTTCTTTTGTTCTTTGTTGATAAGAATTGTTCACCTCCAATGGACTACAATACAAATGTGAACCATTTTTTCAAGAATTGCACTTTATTCTTTTTAAATCATTGTTTGTTTGTTTGTTTTTTCCTTTTTGTTATGGATACCATTCAATTCTATTTTGAAGTTAAACATGATGACTATTTAGCCTTTAAGCGATTCAACCTCTTAAGTATCATTTGCATTTAAGCATTCTGAATGACTTCAAAGTGTTAAATTTAGTGCATCATTAATAAAATACTTGAAGTGTTTTACAGTTTTTGAGCTTACTGTGTCTGCACCAAGTGCTGCAACAGAACTATTTCACTGGTCATTGATGCCAGTGTTAAATTATTTCAAGTAAAAGTTTTTAAGGGAAGCATCAATTATCCTTGTTTGCCTTGGTGTAGGCAAGATCGTCAATCCTGAATTTCTTTTAGGACTTGCCTCTGACAGTAAGCACTAAAAATGGTGTTGGCAAATATCATCTTTTGAGACTAAATGCAAGTTTCTCATGACTTCCATTCTTACTCAAGTCTGTCTTTGATAGGCTAAAGATGTTTATTCTTCTGATCATAATTTGAAGAAGATTTATGTGATGATGTTTTTGCCTTTGAACTTGGCTAAGAATATACTAAACTCTTCTATGCACTCTTTTGTCCTCTGTCGAGGTGTTGTCTTGTCCCTTTAAATATCTATAAAATTTGGCAAATGTCTCTTTCCATTAGCAAGAGCCATAAGCATATCATAGTTATAATATCTACATGTCCTTGATTGGTCTAAACTTACTGACAACACTGCATTGTGATAGGCACCCCTCTTTGGCGCAACGGACCTCCTGAGAAGCCAGTATTGTGTAATGCATGTGGATCGAGGTGGAGGACTAAAGGGACACTTGCAAAATATACCCCACTTCATGCTCGTGCTGAACCTGAGAAGAGTAGGGCCAGAGTGAAGTGCATATCTATAAATAAGAACAAAGAACTAAAACTACTGAAAAGAAAGCCAAATCATGACACAACCATAGTTTCCCCTGATTACAACCTAGGTTTCTTTAAATTTGTGGACGAAGATACTAGTAATAGATCAAGTTCTGGATCAGCCATATCTAATTCTGAAAGCTGTGCTCAATTTGGCAGTGCAGATGCTAGTGACTTAACAGGTTGGACATGATGCCATCAGTGTTCCACATCACTAACTGTGTGGGAGTAAATTGCAATTCTTTAGTCATTAAAGGGTCATGTCTATCTTCTGAACTCATTGGAGATTCACAAGTGCCAACATTGGCATTATCAAATGATTCTGGATATGGTTAAATATCTTCCTAGAATTTAAGTGTTATGGTTTAACTCTAAATGATGCACAGTGAACAACAGAAGCAAAAAGGTTTTCATACATTTGAGATATATGAAATCAAAGTGTAGTTTTCAGTGGAAACAATGTATGGACATGATTCAGAATATACCTCCTTTAATTGTTTTGTATCTTCTGCTTAGTGTTCATCTTGATGTTTTAATTCCCTTACTTGGAATTTTCCTTCATTGGCAACTTAATCTTGACTGATGCTGATCGCTTCATTTAGCTACATGTTTACAGTTTTAAAATTTTCTTGAATACTGATTTAAGATGTCTTCTTTCTATCTTTCTCCAGGGCCTGCTCAATCTAATGCGTGGGACTCAATGGTACCTTCTAAGAAAAGAACATGCATAAATCATCCAAAGCCATCACCAGTCGAGAAACTTACAAAAGATTTGTATAATATTTTACATGAACAACAACAGTCTTCATATTTCTCTGGATCTTCTGAGGAGGAATTGCTTCTTGAGAGTGAAACTCCCTTGGTTTCCATTGAGATTGGGCATGGAAGTGTTCTGATCAGGCATCCAAGCTCAATAGCTCGGGAAGAGGAATCAGAAGCTAGTTCCCTGTCATTTGATAACAAACAATATTCAATTAATGAGGCATATTCTCATTCATCAAACTTCCCTGCATATAGAGATAGAGAGGGCATAAACTTTTCGGGACATGGAAGGCAAAGAACCCTGCTGGACAAGAGATGCTACATGAGAAACTTAAGAGGTAAAACTTTTACTTTTTATTATGGCACTTTACAATTTGCAACAGAATCTACCGCTAATGAAGCTAGCATTGATGTTGACCATGTGATGTTCAACTGAATATTTTATGAAAATTTACCATGGCCACTCAGAAAGATTAAGATAAATGTATAGTATATTTCTCACGGCAATGCAAGACATGGAACTTATCGAAAAGCTCCGAGTAGTAATATCCTTATCCCTGCAGTTTTTTAGGAAGAAAATTTTTAGTCATCACGACTCACAGCCTCATTGGCCATTACATAAAGCAAATAGATGCTGTAAATGGGAGGAGATGTGGGAGAATGGTGCTTTCATATTGATTAATGTATCTTTTCTTTTCCTTTCTGACATTTGGCAGAGACAAGGCTCCCTACGAAAAATCACTAGTGCTGGAAAGTCATAATTCACCCCTGTGCAACATAGATTTGAGTGTAAGTTCCCTTATTTCTTTTACTTTATTTGTTTCTCTGAGGGAAAGTTCTTTAGACCTCAACTTTACCGCTACTATATGTTAAAATTTTCAATTGAGCACATTACATTTAATGGTTTCAGATGTTCAAAAAATCTTTCACATAACTCTTCCATCTTAAGGAGGGGTTGAGTTATCATGAACAATTTGCACCACTGCACATATTCTTTTTTAATTAGGTGATGATAATTTTGTGTGGTATAGGATATTATCAACTTTGAGGAGTTTGTTGAGCATTTTACAAAAGACGAACAACAGCAGTTACTCCGCTATCTACCTCCACTTGAGATTGCCAAACTCCCCGAGAGGTATCCTTTTTTACTCTTTTATCAAGAGGGGAAAATAATATCTTTCCTTTTTCATGTTTTGTGTGTAATGGGATGCATTTTGGATAATGATAGTATTTTAATAGTATCTGATGCACATAGAGTGGAAATCAGGCATTTGAGGAAAAGAAATAGGGAACAAACCAGTAACTTCTATTATTCATCTAACGAGATGATAATGATTGAAACATGATGTGAAAAATGGAATTGATGATAGTTGTCTTTGCATCTGCAGCCTCGAAAGCATGTTTGAAAGCCCTCAATTCAAGGATAACTTATGTTACTTTCAGCAACTGCTCGAGGAAGGGGTTTTTGACATCTCTGTTCCTGGGGTGAAGGCTGAAGATTGTAAGACTTTAAAAAGACTTGCATTATTCAATTCGACGAAATCTCACTGGGTGGAACGCCATCATGGACTCCAGGTTTGAATTGGTTTAGTGGTGACACCTTGACATGAACTTGTGCTCACCGGATGCATAAAACCATTGCTGCAGAAATGTACAAGTCGTGTTGGAGGGTTGGTTGTTGCTAGAGGACCAAATGCCATAACGTTGAATAATTCGGTAACTATGAAGAGATCAAGGGACAATCAACTTCCAGGTTAGGAAATTTTCTCTGCTAGAATTGCGATGTATTTTTGGTCCAAGCTATGTGTAAAATAGATACTGTTAAATTATATTGACGACTTGGTAGTAACATTGAATGTTAAAGTGAAAATAACCCAGCTGGGATTTTATTGTAAAAGGAAAGTAATAAGAATAGTTAATAAACTGGAAGAAAGCAAACATGAAACATTATGAAGAAAATTTCTCTGTTTTACACTGGCATTTTGTTCAGGAAAAAACTGATTTTCGTTTTTCAGAAGCAAGGACATTAAAGAGTCCGAAAAGAGGGATCATGAAGGTTACTTATGAAAACAAAGAAGTCGTAGACAATGATGGTTCTTGCTTTAGCCCTAGAAGCCTGTTTGCATTGCCTCCCGATGGTAGTTCTCTTGCGCTGGAGTCTCTCCGTTTTGTTGATGAATGCTCAGACCAAGATTTGCTGTTGGGTGTTCCACCCAATGGCTCATTCCCACAGGCAGAACTGCTTCATCCTACTTCAAGTTTTAGGCAACAGGCAAGCACTAGTTGTAACCCGGCACACCCACATCTTGTCCGTCCCTAACAAAGGGTTGTTAATTACTAGAACTATAAAGTTATGCACCTACAAGATCCTATGAACGGGGTCGGCATATTTTGCATGCCAAAGACCGAAGTCTGTGAATGAGGTTTGATGGTTGCTTTTCTTTCCCCTTGACCTTATCAAACTTGGAATGCTAAGGGATGAATTTGGGGTGGGCATTTTTGTGTAGGGTGACAATAGATATGTAATATAGATCTCAAAAAATGCAGAAGAGGTAGTATTTTCTAGAGTTTTGTATGCAAATCTAGTTTTTGCATAGAAACATAATTTTACATACCCCTTGGTCAGTTTGCAGCTTGTCCCTGTGTAGGGAAAGAAAAATAGAATAAAGGGATATGAAAATAGCTTCCATGGGATGCATGATGCTAAGGAATCTAGTAATCATTGTAGGGAGGGTTTTACTTGAATACCACTCTTGATTTGAATAGGAATATTCTTATACTGTAAAACATACGAGGATGCCTGCGGTTATAACGGAAAAAAGGGTTCAATATCATATCGATAGATTGTCGGAAAACTCTCAACATTTGATCGTGGTTGGAGTTGTTAATGGATGCATGCCTTCAACCTTTTCATGGCATTGCATCTTTGCTCATAGGTTGCATTAGTTATGCTGAAAAGAGACAGCAAATAAGAGACGATCGTGAACCATTTGAAAATGCATGAACAGAATGAGTGGCTATTCAATTGCTGGACGAGACATTCCAATTTTAAGTTGAATTGAAAATTTAATCCGTTTAGTCTTAAACTAAACTCGTTCCAATTCATTCACAAAAGTAAATTATTCTAACTCAGCTTTTCTAACTTGAATCGGCTTGATTTCAAAATGATTCAAAATCGAAATATTTCAATATGAAAACTTAGAATCAAACTTCAATCAACTTGATTGAATTTCCTTCACCACTGTCGTTTTGGGTCTTTGGCTCAGGGCCGGATCTATAGAGTTCGAACGGGGAGCAATTGCATTCTTATTTTTTGGAGAAGCAAGTCTAATTTAGTGTGTATTCTTAAAAAGTTTCGTTTAGCGTGTAAAAAAATTACATATCAAATTAGATAAAAAAATTATTTTGGACTTGTAGTTTTTAATTTCTTGATCTGCCACTGCTATAATTTTTTTTCCTTTGCTCTCGGAACCAAAACCCCAGTCTTTAAAATCCAACCCTTCTCTTCCATAAATTCATGGTTTTGTTACATTTTCAAGCTCTGTTTCTGGACTAGCTCTAGGAACCGGACTCACATTCTTCAAGCTCCATTTCTTCAACGGTTTAAATAATCGTCGGTCGTTCTCTTTTGGAGTACCTAAACCTACACTGGCAGATTCAAAGTGAGATGGTTCAATTTGGAAAATCGTTTTCTCCGTACGTTCGATCGGGATTTAAATGAGCTCCAATCATCAGCGTCAAATTAACTGCTCTCCTGCTCTCCTCACAGTCATCATCAAAGGCCACGGTTTTTATGTCCTCCCATCAAGGCTCAAGCCATTATCGATCATTCACTCATTGTTGCAGTTGTCGAAGAGGTGGAGCGTGCAGGTGGAAGATTTCCTGGTTTTCGGGAAGGGTACATAGGTCATTTAGTAGCTCATCTCACGGCGGATCTGGATGAGAAACCATATGATGACGGCGGGAGCAATCGGCCGAATTCCCCAGTCGAGTTGGAGTCATCAGAATCTGATGGCGCCAAAAACAAGAGCAGCGAAGCAAGCGATGACACCTGGCAGACCTCCATTATGCAACCAAACGGATCGCCTGGTTCTCATCTACGATCTTCTTAAGTCTCGTTGTTCTGAATGAGAAAAACCCAACTGATTTCTCTTTTTCTTTTCTTTTAAATTAAATTCTGTTTCGTATAATAGTTTTCCCGCCATTTTTTATTGGAGTTGATATTGACCGTTTGATGACGTATACATGATGGGCCTTAGAAGTAGATTTGCTTCACTCTGCCATTAGCCGTAGTAGGCCCAGAAGATAGTGATTGAGTCGTTATATTATTGGGCCTTTTCAAAATCTGTATTGGTATATCTGTATAGAACAGCGCCCCCATTCATATAATAGAATGGGCAACTTACATTAGTTATACGTTTAATTGCAAATCAGTCAATTTTCTTCTAAGAATAATAATTTACTCACTCAATTAAAACTTTTAAACTAAATAGGCCAATTTTAGTCCCTCACTTATAAATTTGTCACTTTCAAAAAAATTATAAATTTGTGATAAACAAGTTACTTTGTTATTAAAATCAAAACATGACATGTAATAATATTAATTTTAGTTCTCAAAACTTATATATTCTATTAATTTGGTCAAAATTAATAAATTTAGCTATTCATATTTAAAAATCTCAACACTGCACCCTTCTGACACACCCTCCAACCATTTATCGCACTCTATGCAACTTTTCATCATTTCGATAATTAAAATGTGCGATAACTTAACATAAACAATTACTTCTCTACGGGACAATTGACATACTAATAGAACCTATCCATTATGGCCTTAATGCCTATTGCTAGTAGACAAAGTCACTTCACTAATGAAAATTTTAAATATGAATGATTAAATTATATTGAATTAGGACCAAATTAATAGACAATTTTAATGGTAGAGTGACATAATTGTCACAAGATTTTAATTGAATGACTAAATTGTTATTTTTAGAAGAAAAGTGACATGCTTGTTACCAGCCTATAATTAAGTGATTTATTTGTCACAAATTTTTAATTAAGAAACTAAATTATTACTTTTAGAAGAAAGATGACTTCTTTGTAACCAAATTGATAATTAAGTGATTAAATAATTACTTTTTAAATAAAAGTTACATATTTGTCCTTAAGTGACTTGTATGTATTTTACTAGGTAAACTATATTGGATGTTATTCAATTATTAGTAAAGTTACAATTAAGTCACTCAATTATTGAAAGTTACAATTAGGACACTTAATTAAAGTTTTAGTTACAATCGGATCACAACTCCGTTAAAATACAAATAGACACCCAAAAAGATTTGGTATAATGTTCATTTTAGTCCTCAAAAATTATATATTCTACCAATTTAGTCCTAATTCAAAAAAATTAACCTTCATATTTAAAATTCTATCAATTTAGTTATTTTTCTTCTCCCAAATTGTCTGTATACCCTCGTTAACACTAGAGAACTTCATTTAAAATCACTAATTAATATAATATACAAATTTATAAATATAAAGATATTTATAATTATTTTTAATGTTAGATCTATAATTAATATTTTTATCAAAATTAAATTTATTAAAATTTATTCAAAATTATTTATAAAAACCTAATACACTAATTTTTATTATTAAACAGATTTAAAAATACCAAATTTAGTATAACTCGTTTGCGAAAAATTATAATTAATTGACGTGGTTGTATTTTACCCTATAATAGAATAGAAAAAAGAAACAGAAAACTTCGAGAGCAAACGCAGCGAAGCAGCAGAGATGGATTTCAGTGTTGTGAATGAAGCTCTGGCTTCCAAATCCTTCGATAAGATAGCTGACATATGCGACGCTCTCATGCTTCAGGTGCTGTTTTCTTTATTCCCCTTTTAGAATCCTGTGATAAAAACCTCCAATCGAATTTCTGAAATAAAACCCTCGGTTTCTGCTTATGATAAAACCAGGTCGCAGCGGAGGGCGTTCCTTTTCGAGATGAATGGCCTTTTGCACTTCATCTTTTGGGTCACATCTACGTTGATGATGTGTAAACTTCTTTTGTTTTCCGTTCTTTGTTTAATTAATGAGTTTAAGTTTTTTGGGAATATATATCTATATGTGATTTTAGCTTCTTTTTCAAAATGTTAGTTTGGTTTTTGTTGGTTTTCAAGAATACATAAACTTAGCGTAGGATTTTGATGCTTGGATGTGGATGGTTTTGCAGTATTAGTGCAAGGTTTCTTTGGAAATCAATACCTGCTTCAATCAAGGAGAGCCGATCGGAGTTGGTTGCGGCCTGGAAAATAGGTCAAAAGCTGTGGACAAGGGACTATGCTGGTGTCTATGAGGCTATTCGCAGCTTCGATTGGACTCAACAAACACAACTTCTTGTTGCTGCTTTATCAGGCAAAGTTTTCTCTATTCATAGTTTTCACAGTAATTTAAGTAATTATATATGTGTGTGTGTGTGTGTGTGTGAAAAGATGAACTGAACCCTGAAGTAAGTGATTTTAAAGGAAACCCATATTCGTTAATTCGGACATTATGGCATGAAATAGGATCGAAATCATGTAAAATTTTGCAACTCACTATCGTAGGATGTCTTATTGTGTATTTATAAAGGTTTGGGTAAATTAGCAGTGGAGGTAATTATTTTCTCTTTGTTTTGTAGAGCTATACACTAAGAGGATGTTTGAGCTGCTGCAATCTGCTTATTCAACTATAAGCATTGAAGATGCGGCTCAGTTTCTTGGGATGAGTGAGGAAGATGCCACAAATTGTAAGTATGCACATTGTTTATTATGTTTATGTTGTGAAGTTTCTATTATTTTACTATAATTTTTAGATGTTTTGCTTAAGCTTCTTTTCTTAGCTGAGTATCCTTGTAGTGTAAAGAGAAACATGCATTATCTGAGAGGATGACTTATGGATGTAGTCTAGGCTAAGAATTCCAAGTTTTGGCCTGTAGAGACCTTGGCTGGAATCCAAGCAGTTTCACTAAGTCCTAATATCCGAAAGAAAAATAGGTAGTAGAAAGAGACTGCCTTAGTACAGGCTGGGGATATGTCTGCTTTATATCATAAATCGGTGAAAACAATGTCAAAAAGCATCTGCTTCTTGTAATTTTTTAGAAGTCGACATCTTTAGGCTTTGAAACTTCTGCCTTTCAAATGCTCCCCATACGCGCATAATGCTCGAGACTCTCAAACATTGTGGCAAAGGAAAGCTGTCTTTTTCAACCCCCTTCTTCGTTTTATGAAACAAGATTGATGTCTATGAAAAGCTAAATACTCATTGAAAAGCAATGAACTTGTGCTGTTTATGGGGTTATTCTAGGCCTGGATAATGATAATCATATGGATTTCCATCTAAGTCCAGTTATGCTGATAATTTAAGTACTTTCAACTTTCTACACACTCAAGATGGTTAGCCAGGTCAGAATTTATGGTGTTATGGTTTAGGTGGTTTGTAGGTCATGGATTTTGTCTGCAAAAGAGGATTGTAGACTCTGCCAGTTTTTGCCAAGTCTCCAATAGACTTTTGAGGGTTGTTTTAGCTTCCGTTATGGCTTTAAAAGCTCATTCCAACTCTTAGGGGTTGTTTGCTACTTAATGCTTACAAGGTTTTCTGAGCATCCGGTAGACTCTTTTGAGGATTGTTTTAGCTGTTTTTTGTTGTCACATGCAGATGTACTCCGGCAAGGTTGGACAGTCGAGCCTACTTCTCGAATGCTAACTGTGACGAAACAAGCTATCGTGAAAGAGCAGAAATTAGACCCTGGCAAATTGCAGAGACTGACAGAATATGTCTTCCACCTTGAACATTAAGTCATATTTATAACTTAGGAGTTTTGACTGTCTTGTTGAATTTGAATTCTTTAAGCAAGTTTATGCTTCTAATCATTATGACAATTTCAGGAGCTTCTTATAACTTCATACATATTTGATGCCTTGCATGCCCCTCGTTTTTCTTTCTTTTTAATTTTTGGAACAGTTTCAGTTAATAATCATTCAGCAAATGTGTGAGCACTTTGCTGTCTTACAAATTATTGGTCCGTGTATTATGTTTAAGTTATATTTTTAGTCCTTGTATTTTTTAACTTTTGAAATTGTCTTGAACTAAACAATAGCCTCTAAAATTTTTGATCATTTTGCGTCCTGGTAATTTTGTTATATTTCTTTGTTTGGATTGAGATTAAAATTTTAAAAATTGAAAAATACAGAAAATTGACAAATTTAAAGTACAAGGATTCGATTTATAATTTACCTATAGTATATGGTATAGGGGCTAACGAAAGAATGACCATTAAGAAATCCTATTGCATAGCACCAGAAATAATTATACTAGTGAGTTCATTCTTTACAAATGCTCTTTCAGGTCACCTTAAATTCTTTCTTTGAATTTATTCTAAGCCAATTCGACAAGGCTTAATAGCCAAATAGGCGCCCAAACTATACATGTAGCTCACTTTTGGTGCCTAAACTATTTTTGCTCTAAATAGGTGGCTAAACTTTTATTTCGGTCATTTTAAGTGTTTGACTGTTAAAAAAATTGTTAGCCATTTAAAATATGACATGTGGAATAATTTTAATTTTTAAATAAAATTCAAAATTCATTTTTTAAAATAACACTTTTAAATTTTTACAAAATAGTCTCAAATCTCTAACCCAAAATCCCAAAATTGTCGTCGCTGTCGCCATTGAATGCTTCGCCAGAGACCGCCACGGCTATTTTTCTCAATAACCCATCGCCGGTAACCAGCGGTAAGTGTGTCGATTGACTTTCTTTTCGCGAGTTTGGCATCCTTCGACGTTAGGAAGCTGATCGGCACACCTACCGTCGGTTACAAGATATGAGTGCTTGGGGGAATGGTCGTGGTGGTCCGACGACGGATATGGTGGGCGGCGGCGGAATTGGATGGGAAAGGGATTTTGAATTTGGGGGTCATTTTGTGAGTTTTCAAAATTTTAGGGTTTTTTAAAAATTAAGTTAAAACATAAATTAAATTTAAAAAGAAATAAAATAAAATTAAAAAATTATTTTTTATAAAAAATAGTGATAGTTAACGGTTAGGCACCTAAAATGACTGAAATGAAAGTTTATGCACCTATTTAGAGCAAAAAATAGTTTAGGCACTAAAAGTGAGCCACAAGTATAGTTTGTGCACCTATTTGGCTATTAAGCCGTTTGACAATGCGACATTGATACTTTAGAAAAATAATATGATCAGTTATTACTACTAAATTAAAAATATGGTAAATTATATTGGTAGTCATTGAACTTTTATAACTTTTCTTTTCCCCCAAGAAAACCTTAGTGCTGCTTTATCCAAAAATTAAATCTGGTTCCTCCCTCGGCGGCCAGCTGTCGTTTTGATGGCTGGTCTCCCTTCTCCCTTTGTTCTACTCTCTTCCTTTACCACAAGTCGATCTTTTTTTTCACTTTTTTGGTTGGTTTTTGCTTCTTAAGCTTCATCTGGTGTTTTTTGATGGGTATTTTGAGCCTTGGTCACCACAGTTCAAGTTTGGGCATCAATTTTGGAAGAGGGACGATCGATCCTCTTTATCGGCTCAGAATGGGAAAGAACGAGTGGAGAAGAGGCTCGGTCCCTTCCGTCTCTCTTTGCGCTCTGTTTTTCATTTTTGGTTGGATTTTTCTTCGCTTTTTTATTTTACGAATTTGAAAAGCATTGGTGGAGGCGGTGGCTTTGGCAACTCTTTCCTCCGGTGTTCTTTTTGCATGTGGCCATTGATTTCTAGCGTTACGTCGGGATCTCGCTTGAAGAGGTATGTCCATTCTAATGGAATCTCATTTGCCGTCTTGGTCCGCCCGGTTCTTGAATCCCACTCCGATGTCTTTGAAACCCATCGCCATGCTTATCGTATGCCCTTTGTGGTTGCTGAAGGTCGGCTTTTGTTTCTCGCTCATGTTGGCAAATGCGTCCTGTTCCTCCTTCCTCCGCTCATTCGTGGCAGCTCTTTCCTTTTGCTCTTGGTTCCGAACTTGTCGGGTGCCTTTCTTTTTTTCTTTTTCAGATTTTTGTTTTTGACTTCTATAGCCATGGTTGTATGTTTCGTTATGATTTAATGAAGCTCGCTTTTTTGTCAAAAAAAGTTACATACTTTTACTTTAATCATCGGACTTTTAAAACTTATATTACAATCATTAAGATTTTAATTCACTTTCATTACGATCACTAATTATTCTGCATTACTTTACTTGGTATGAAAGATGGAAAAGAAGAAGGATGAAAAACTAATTAATTAAACGATTAAAATTCATAATTACTTTTTTAATTTGAATTTTAACCATACGATTAACTAATTTTTCATCATTCCTTTTATAATCCATCATACCCAGCAAAATCAGATTACAAGCGTTTTTTTCTCAATTTTTTTTATAAAATAATGCAAACAAAACTTTAATATTTATTTTTTTAGAATATAAAGCTTTATTGCTAGTAAAGGGACAAAAATTTCTTGCTCATTCTCGGTGTTCCTTTATATGCCACAATACTAAAAAAATCTAATTTATGTCCTAACTTTAAATTCTAAATCCTAAGCTTAAAAAAACTCTTAACCCTAAACTTAAATTTTTTAGTGTAAGAGTATAAATAGAGGCACCGAAAAAAAGTAAATAATTTCTATTCCTAGTAAATGTGCCTTTTTCTTATTTAAAAAATAAAAAACTAAAGAAAAATATCTCTCCATAGTGCAACTTTATTGATTGATACACAAACAGAAAAAGTACATATTAGCCATGTTGTGTTTACTAAGCACAAGGCAAAGTTTTAGCACTTTGCTGACTTATAAACTCCTACGTAACCACATAATATTAATTAAGCAACCATAATTGAGCTTCTTTTTCACATAATAAAATTCTGGCGCACTTCATTCAAGCTGAACATCGGATTCATAAGCAACTCCAGCTTCCCAGTTACTGGGGAGGGCATTTGATGCCTCCACCCAATACACCCCGGCTCTGCCACTCACTTGGAACCTCAAGCTCACATATCCCGACGGAGGACTCGTCGTGTCAAAAACCGCCCCATACACCCTCCTCATTCCTATCCACTCCTTACAATCAGCCTGCTCCGTCCGTGCACATTCCATTTTCACACACATCAGTATCATCACTATAAATTCAAACGTTTCGAAATTACTGAATTCATTACAGCGTTTTATTTACCTGCCAAACTTGTGCGTCAAGGATTTCAGTTCTGCCGGCTTGGTACAAGACTACAATGGCCAAGTAATTGGGGTACTTGCTATGTTCATGAACCTTGAACTGCATCTTGTAACCGCCATAGCGGCAGGGGATTCTCTTGTATTCAACTTCAACTACTCCGTAAGCGTACAGCTCCCCCGCTTTGTCCAATTGTGCCATCCTACCGTAAGCGCGGGGGCTGAGGATGAAATCGGTGTTGTCGCCTTCTCCGTAGTCGGTCACCACTATGTTCACCCCATCATCAGTGCAGAGTTGGGGGTTTGTGCATCTAACCTGATAGCAAGCACCACAGCCGGTTCCATTTTTGTAGAGCAGGCACGAAACCGCAGCCACATTCGCATCATTCACAGTCCTTCCATATTCTCCATACCCGCAAGCTCCCTCTGAAATTCATCACAGTTCAAACATGACATTTATATTCAATCATGTACTTCAAGGATGATCGGATGGCAATATCATATATCTATGTGTCGGACACCGATACTTCAAGCGGAGCCAAGAGTCCCTAAACACAACTAATTAAATAAAGGGTAAACTACACCAGTAGTCACCGAACTATGGTTTCTTTCCTATTTTGATTCCCGATTTTTTTGGTAAAAACATCACTAACGTTATGTTTCCTTCCTATTTTGGTCACCGGCCGTTAAAAATTTAACGATTTTGCTGACGTGAAATTTTATTTTATTTTTTTAATTTTCCATGTCATTTCTTCTCTCTCCTCGTAACCAGTAGTCACCGAACTATGGTTTCTTTCCTATTTTGATTCCCGATTTTTTTTGGTAAAAACATCACTAACGTTATGTTTCCTTCCTATTTTGGTCACCGGCCGTTAAAAACTTAACGATTTTGTTGACGTGAAATTTTATTTTATTTTTTTAATTTTTCATGTCATTTCTTCTCTCTCCTCGTAAGCAATATATGTTATTTTATAATATTTTATTCAAACTAACAGAATGATGACACGTATAACTGCCTATTAGTGGAATAAAATGAATGAAAAATCAAGCCCCTTATGCAGCCAGAGAGATGGTGACACGTGTAACTGCCTAATAAGATGGTGACACGTGTAACTGTCTCTTAGTCGAATCTCTCTGGCTGCATAAGGGGCTTGATTTTTCATTCTTTTTATTTCACTAATAGGCAGTGACACGTGTCACCATCCTGTTAGTTTGAATAAAAATATTATAAAATAACATATATTGATTACGAGGAGAGAGAAGAAATGACATAGAAAATTAAAAAAATAAAATAAAATTCCACATCAGCAAAACCGTTAAGTTTTTAACAGCTGGTGACCAAAATAGGAAGGAAACATAACGTTAGTGATGTTTTTGCCAAAAAAATAGTTCGGTGACAAAAATAGGAAAGAAATCATAGTTCGGTGACTACTGATGTAGTTTACCCTTAAATAAATAAACATGCATGTATTATACAGGAGCAATGTAAATACTTGGAGTCCCTAAACAGTCAAGGCTGCCATAGTAAGTCGCTCTGGACTTAACGAAGTCGTCCTGAGAGTAACACAATGTCGACAACAGCACCATGATCGACACAAAGCAATAATGGAACTTAAATGAGTACTCCATGTTTTCAGCTGCAAAATTTATAGCAGCAATGGAACAAAGAAAAGATAGAGATATTGAAAGAGGTACTGAGATGAGAAGATAAGAAAGCAGAGTCCCATATTTATAGCAGAAGGGAAGAGGCTGCTGTTGAGCAGATTGCTATACCTTTTTTCTTCCACTAATTAAGACTAAACATGGAGCTAGGATTAAGATGAATGATGTGAATTTGTATTGATAAGTGTTTCATTGAACTTTTTGGCTGCTTAGTGTATGGATCTGCAGGTTGAATTTGAAAGTTTATGTGTCAATTATTACTATATTTTTGTGGTTATATTAGGGGTAAATTACGTAAATTATCACTTAACTCTACTCTCAAACTTATTTTGGTTACAAAAATTTCGATCAGATTTCAAATTTTCTTGTTTTTGTGCATTTGATACAAGATCCCCTTCGCCTATGAGTTCGTTTCCTTCTTGATTTCGATTCTCTAATCCAATAATTTTTTTTCATTCAGTGCTATAAGGGGTCCCTTACTGAAGTTTTATTAAATGTTCTTGGTCACTCTTCCGTTAAGACATTGAACGTTTTTGTCACTCCACTGTTCACCGTATCAGACGCGCACCGTAGATGGTGGTCGTTCGGTATTAAATTTCACCAGTCGGTTCGTCTCACCACCCTGAGTCTGAATCCGACCTCCATTTCGTCGAAAAGTGCCATAAAGTTCATGAATCAAGTAAAAATCTTTCGGTTTTTCTCTTGTCGATCTTCGTTCTCCGCTGTTGGATGGAGCCTGTTTCTTAGTATACTGCTTCCCTCGTGCTGATAAAGTTTTACACCGTTCAGATCTTGAAGAAGTTCTTTCATTAACCGGTAAATGGACGCTGTCAAAAAATTAATCGAAGAGTGACAAAAAACATTTTATGTCTAAATTTCAGTGAGTAAATTGAACGTTTTGAAACTCTAACGATCAAAATAGGTTTGAAAATAAAGTTCAATGATGATTTACATAATTTACCGTTATATTATTTGTTGATGCTGTCATTTTAACAGTGGAGAAGATCTTTTTAGTAATTTTTAAAAAATCCCACATTTTCATCAGGTTTAACTGGATGTAGAATCCAATCCTTTTTAAGATCCAGAATATTTTGGCTAAATTGGATAAGAGGTCCTTGTATTATGTGTTTCTGACAAATTTAGTCTCTTTATTATAATTTGATCATTTCCGGTACCTCTACTTTTTGAGATGTGTATTTTTTGTCATAAGATCAATTTGCTTTTCCATTCATTCGGTCTAATAATTTGAAGTGAGTTTTTTAGACATGTGATGGTATGATGACATATATAGTTATACACCTTATCATTTTCTGTATAGTAGGACTAATATTATACAATTTTTTTTAATTATGCAAAAAATGTAGCATGGCAATATGTATTTGTTACTTCATTGTATGTTTTAAAAGAATAAGACACGGGTTCAAATCGCTTTGTCTACAAAAAAAGAATAAAACACGCCAACTAATTTAACATAATTAATTTAAAAAGTATTTTGGGACTGAAAATACACATTTTAAAAAATAGAGAACTAGAAATGATGAAAATATACATATATCAGAGATTAAATTTGTCAAAAACAATATTTCATGGACCTTCCATACAATTTGGCAAAATAAGACAATTAGATTACAATAATGGTTAAAACCATGTTCTTGTACTCTTTGTACATTTGGAATTTAGTCCCTCTACTGTTTTAGGTTTAAAAATTCAAGTCCAATTATAAGTACGTTGAAATTCTTTATGTTAAATTTGCTGATGTGGTTTTAAAATTAAAAAAAAAACATTAACTTGGCAGCCATGTAAACAAAAAGGATGGCATTGTAATGGACTTGAATGTAATAGATAAATTTTAACGGTGTTAATAATTGAATCTGAATATTTAAATTTTAAAAGTAGACATTAAATTTCTAAAAATAAAAGGGGTAAAATACACTCAAAGTCACTTTATGAGTTGAGAACAAACATGTCACTTTTTTTCTTTCTAAAAGTTATAAACAAGTTATTTAATTAAAATATTGTTACAAACAAGTCACTTTATTATTAAAATTGAAACAGACATCTATGTGGCTTGCTATAATAACATTTTTAGTCCCCAGAACTTATACATTCTATTAATTTTGTCCTAATCTGTAACAATGCAATAAATTTAACCTTCCATAGTTTAAAATTCCATCAATTCAGTATTTTTTCCCAATACTTTCAAAGCAAGCGAGCTCATAAGATCAAAACAATAGTTGTATAACGACTAGGGATGGGCATTTTACCCGACCCGGCCCGATCGGGTCGGATTTTTTTAAAAAGAATTGGGTTCGGGTCGGGTTTTTATTAAGGGTTAAGTCGGGTCGGGTTCGGGTGGAAAATATCCGACTTAACCCAACCCGAGACTAATTGTGTAATTTTCCCTTAAAATTTTTAGGGATATTTATAATAATACCCCATCTTTATATATATTTTTATAAGGTCCTTAAAATTGAATTTTTATTTACAATTTAGTCATTATTATTATTATTATTTTACAATTAAGTCCCCTAAAATTATTTTTTACAATTAGGTACCTAAAATTAATTTTTTCTATAGGTCGGGTCGGGGTTGGGTTTAGAGTATTTATTTTTGGGTCGGGGTCGGGTTTAGAGTATTTATTTTTGGGTCGGGTTGGGTCGAGTTTTTTAAAGAATAAGTTTGGGTTTAGTGTATTTATTTTCAGGTTGGGTTCGGGTGGGCCAAAAACCAGACCCGACCCGACTCGTGTCCATCCCTAATAACGACATTCTACCATAAAGCAACAACAAGTTATTATTAAATTGTAATTATACCAGGAAAGTAACATGAAAGTAATATAATATTTTTGGGAGAAGAATAAACAATTTAGGAGAAGAACAAAGACTAAAATGATGAAAGTTTTAAATATGAAGGGTTGAATTTCTTGATTTATTTCGAATTAGGACCAATTATGTTGTGCAAGTTTTTAGGATTAAAATTATTATTATACCATTTCATGCCACTATTTTCCTCTAATATTAACGGCTAGTGATCTGTTTGTAATAATATCTTAATTGAGTGACATGTTTATAAGTTTATAAAAGAAATGTGACGTATTTATTACCAAACACATAGTTAAGTGACGAAGAGTGGAGATTGCCCAACTAAAGTAAGGAACTAAATTCCAAATATATAAAGAGTATAAGCACTTGGAGCATATTTTAAATACAATAAATCATGTAACAATAATATATTTTTATGGGTAATTATTCCATGCGCAAGCGTTTGTGGAACAAGCACCTTAGTTTTAGGGTTTAGAGGTTTAGTTTAAGATTTAGTGTTTAGGGTTTAAATGTACAAGTTTTGAATTTAGGGGTGGGGTTAGAATTTAGGGTTTATATGTTAAAACCTAAATCCCTAACCATATTATCTTAAACCTAAACCCTAACCTCTAAAGTTTAAATTCTAACCCTAAATTCTAAACCCATAACCCCTAAACTAGATCCATAAACCCTAAAACTAAGGAACTTGTAAAAACTTTTCGTTTTCACTGCCAGTGCATGAGATATTTTCCCTATTTTATTGACGGTGATTAAAATAAAATAAGCCGATAACGCTAGTGATTAGAATGAAAATCTTATACAAAAAGACAATAATAAATTGAAGAAATTATTCAATACACATGTTGTATAGTTTTTAGACTATACAAGACTTTATGTTTAGGGGTTAGAGATTTAGTTTAAGGTTTAAGAGTTTAGGATTTATGAATTTTGAGTTAGAGATTTAAATTTTAATTTTTAAAGAGTAAACATGCGAGCTTATGCAGTTTTTTACACATTATGTGTATAAAAAAATTGCTCACAACTTAATTAGGTGACTAAATAGTTAGTTTACCCAAAACTGAAATACTAATGAGAAAATCTACCAACAACTCGTCTCTATTTTATGCATCATCTTTGGTAAGCTGATAAGTTTTTTAGTTGTCCTTCCCTTTCCCAAAACCTTGTCCTGAACTTAAAACCTACTTAAGCCATATTAAATTGTTTACCGTTTAGACCATCACGTTGGTACTAAGCTAATAAGTTTAGTTTGTATCGTAACAACTGCAATAAACCCACCAAAAAAGCCATCACTTGGTGGGTTGTATTGTAATGCGCTGTCACGACTGTTAAACCAGTAAGAAAGTAGCAAAATGTCTTAAACTACTGGAAACCACAACCCTTTACTATTCTTGCAGGTTTCATATAACAAATTGATCTTAAAAAAGAAATCCTGACTCCTGACACGTTTAAATTGATGTCGGCATGTACAGAAAACAAGATTACCTTTCAAACTTCTAATTTTTGTATAGGATTAAGTGTGCATAAACAATTAAACATAGGTTCTAGATCTAGTAGTATACTATTTTATTTGTGAAGTGGGTTGGTGGCTTTCTTTCTGGTTTTCCATTTAGCGATTGCACAGCAAATTATGCTGTAAATGCCAGAGAAAGCAAGAAAAATAATGGTGAAGGTAGAAGCTTTCTAATATGGTTTTATAGCTCTGATGGTGATTAATTAACACCTGTTTTTCAGTTCATTATTCTGACAAGACACTCTCTACACATGTATTTTAACATTTCAGAAAGATTGGGAAAAGAGGTTTTTGTGACAGTGACCGCCACTTTTATTGGCTTCAACTAATGAGATCACTCTCCATTAATGAATTCTTTGCCACTATGAAGAAATAATGGAGTGGACATTGTTGAGAATTGGGACCAATCATACATCCATGTGTCCGTATCCAAAACATCATCCCCAACCACAGTATTTAAGTATTTAGGGCGAGGCAAAACACAAATTTAAAAAGGGAGGACAAATTCATAATTAATCTTTTAAAAAAAACAAAAGTAAAAAAAAAATCCATATCGGGGCCAAGAGCCCCTCCTATTGTCCGTGTAGCTTCGTCACTGCCCGACCATCGACTGATATGCAACTGACAGACGCTTGGTGAACATAACTAAAAAAGGTAATGTAATGAAAGAGCTACACTAACATATTTTTATTATTTTTATTGTGAAATGAAGCACAGCACTACTCAAATATTCTCTCTAGTCATGCGCAATGCCCCTCCAGAAAACATGAAAGAACGAGAAGGAAAAAGGTACATAAATGCAAGGTGTAAAGCAGATGGGCTAATAGTCAAAGAAGCAACAATGGCTAGATGATGCGTTTTTCCAAGTGTCTCTTGTTGCATATTTTGGGGGTGGGAAATGGTGACTGTACTGAAAGAGCAATAATAGAAGAGCTAATTATACCAGAGATGGTGAGACCATAACTAGTAAGTGAATACTTTTATGTTCCAGAACACACTTGTGGGGGAAATGTATCAGTTCGGTCTGTGATTCGACATTCCGCTAATGTCGAGTTCGGGTTCGAATTGACGTTTTTATACTAAATTAAGGGTAGAAACTAGAAACTACATTATGTGGAAGTGGAAAGAGGGTCCATATTAAGGCATAACACGTGTAAAGGTTTATTCTTGTTGATCAAGTCACACTGGGATCAGATGGAGGGAAGCAAGTTAACACTAGAACATTTTGCAGAAGTTTACTATTATTATGAAACTTGTTAAATAATTAATGAATAATAGTACTAAAATTATGTGTGAAAAAAAGAAATTTTAGAGGGTGCAAAACTTTATTAACTAAAGAAAACCACAAAACAAAGTTGTTTCATGGTACCAAAAACATGAATTATAGCAAGTGCAGAAGTTGTGGCTTGGTTCTCATTTTTGTTTGACTGAAGTACGCGGTCAGTTTCTATCACAACTGCAGTCGATTTGTTCTAGAGCAGCCAACTTGATGTTCGTCCACATGGCGCCTAAAAACTTTTTAATTTTCGAATGCATGCATATTTCTTAAATCTGTTTTGTTAGAATTGAGAAGATGGACAACTTTCGCGATTCAAAGTCCTTGTTCCCTTAACTCACCCCCAAAACTAACTAAGATTATCCCATAGGCGTATGCCGCTTCGACATGATCTTCCTTGGCCGCTTTCTTCAAACAATGCAGACCGGATTCTGGAATCCTTGCACTCAAATAACTGTGAATCTTGAAAGATAAAGTAACTTGCCAAAACTATATTTACAGTAGTGTGCGTATATGTTTACGTGTGTGTGAAGGGAATCAGAGGCGGTGTAGGATTAGGAAAACAAAAACCCTATAATTGTTACTTGGTAGGAAGGCATAAGGTGAAGGGAATTAGAGGCGGCCAGGGTTTGCAATTAAGTCCCCCTTCGGACAGGGTTAGTTTTTTTTATTGAATAGAGGATGCATTCTAATTTTTATTCAGAGTTAACTTCCTGCTCAAGTAATCTCCGACAGTCACATTTGAGGTACGACGTAGGATGTTACCTATATTTAAGTTCTGCATTGTTCCCAGAAGGCGAAATATGTCCCTGGCTGTCAAACCATTGGAGTTCTCGACATTCTTAACCAACAGCTTCACGACCTACATGATCATATAAAAAGTTCAAGTAATTAACCATAACTGTCTTTCAAAATCATTTATAGCAAATGATATTAGTGAGCATCTATAAAGCTTGCCTAAGGCTGATCAGTAGATGTGGCAACAAGCAAGGCAGTGTTACCATCTTCGTCCTTCCAATTCGGAATGTCTACTTTGTTAACTTGCTTTAGCCATCCCAGAAGCACTTTAAGAGCTCTAATTGAATGGTTTTTCACTGCAATGTGCACTGCTTTCTCAAACTTAACTATTGTGTCTTCAATAGATTATGGATAAGCAAACACAAATTCAGCTAAAAGATCAGCATCTTCTGTCAGGGCTAAATAGTATAAAGATGTAACCAACCCCTTTCCTTTGACTTGGATAAGCTGACTATCAGTTGCTGTTAGAGTTGTGACTCCAATTCTCCTGTGGACTGGCCCGAATATTAATAAAGAGCTGTCAGAGTTGCGATCATCCATTCTAATGTGATTTATGGGGTAGAACTTTCACAATATGGAATCTGCTGAGATTATTTGCTTTGTTGACTTGTAATGTGGAGGTTTCTTGTAGGCTAATGCATATAATGTCAGCTGAGTTTGATCAAAAGAATATGAATATACAATTGACATAAAACTGTTAATTTGTTAGTATTATCCAAAGATTTGACTCAAGTATTTCCATGGAAATTTATTCTTAAAATCCTTGGTCTGAAACTGGAAAGAAGTTTACTGAAAGGATTAAAAAATTGGATATGAAAGTCTACCTTTAGCTTGACACTGACAAATTATACTAGAAAATGCTTTGCTTGCTTGCTGCATCAATTTACTCAAATTTCATACTGGTTTTAATGATGGCAACAAAAAATGAAAAATAGTAAAGGGTAAACTACGACATCAATCACTGAAGTTGGGGAAGTTTCACTTTTCACCACCGAAGCACCAAAAGTTTCAGAACAGTCACTAACACTACGTTTTATAACAAACTGGTCACTCAACTGTTAGTAGTCGTTACCATAGTCATGGAAGACTGATGTGGTACGTTTGGCCAGCTTAGTTTGCACCGTTTGACCACATCGGACCACGGTTGACCGACCATTGAAAGAAAAAATAGTTGGTAAAAAAATTAAGAGTAGAGAAGAAGATGTTTTGAACCTAATATGAAGTTTAGTTGAAATTAATTCCTTTCAAACGTTTTTGAACAAATAGTCCATCTGACATTGACGACGCCTCCATGGTTGTCGTGATGTTCTCCGATGGCGATCTCCTGCATTTCTACAATCGGTGATATGCTCTGTGACCCCAGAAGAGACATCAGTTGTAGATGTTTAAACTGCTGGCTTTATTCTCGTCCGGCCTGCTCCCATCTATCCCTAGTGCCTTAACGTCTCCTCCCCTGCTTCAGCTTTGCTTGTGTTTCTGTCATGTGCTTTGTGTTTGTTTATGTTTGTGTTCGGTTCTGTCCTTTGTTTGCTTGGTTGGTTGTTTGTTCTTGTGTCTATGTTGTGTTTGTGTTCTTTCTCCCCTCTGTTTTCCTGTATTTTTGAATTTGTTGTGTTATTTTTCTTGTTTTGTTTGAATAAAATGTAAGTGTTCATTTTTCAACAAAAAAAAGCTATTACATCTTTTGTTTATCAATCCTCTAAAGTAGCGGGCTTGACTTATCAAACCCCTCAAAGTGATTCAAACCTCTAATTTTGGCTCAAAAATGTGTTTACCAAACATGGCTAAAAGAGTCTTTACAACTCTTAAATGTATGGTGACTCTAAAAGTAATTCACCATACTAGCGGATTTGACTGTCAAACCTCTAAAAGTAATTCAAACTTCTAATTTTGACTCAAAGCTCTCTTCACCAAACATGACCATCATATGATGATAAATGTATGGTGGGATGGCGTGGATGTTAGGGACATGGTAATCCATCAAGGAACTAGCATTCATGTAAGGTTGTTGCATCGGAGATGGACCAACATAATGAATCGGCAATGGAACATAGGGAATATTACTACAACAAAAACGATCAAACTCATGATAGCTGACGAAATTTTTCTGGGGGCAATTAGGAAGTGTTTGAAAACTGTGGTGCTGTTGGAATATTTACCTATTTAGATCCCTAATTTTTAATTCTTTTAAATGTATCCTCTCATTTTTATGGTTAATTGTCTTTTGCCCCCTTAATCTTAGCTCTTGGCTCCGTCCTTGATTACAAGTAAGCTGACATTTCTGTCTCAATCAAAACAAAAATAATTACATATAAAAGAGTCTTACAATATGTACATGATCTGGAAGGTAGGTAGCCACTAATTCAACAGATATGACATAAAAACAAATACATAGTTTTCCTGTTTTTCCTGTTTTAAGATGGGCAACTACCCTGCTTCCGCTTATTGAGTCCACCCCGTTTTTAAGCCTTTCATGTTTAAAAATAGCTATCAGCGGAACTCCGTATGCTGTTACTGCAGATACATAAATAAAGACTATGTATAAAGTCCTCGTGGTGTTGAAAGTCGGGGAGTTCGACTGTGATGGAAACGTACCGACGGTCGAAGCGTAATACGAAAGAAGAAGAAGCCATGTAGATATGTAAAGTGTTGTGGAATATGGGATACCAATTATAACAACCAGAATGGTCAATGCAGACAAATAAAAAGCACAACTGTTGAGAGTGAAGAAATGGAAAAGATAAGTAGGGCTCATTGTTAGTGTGCTGCAGAAAACAAAAAAAACCAGTTTTGCCCTGTTAGTGTGCTGCAGAAAATCAGTTTTGCAGTTATACAAAAAACAGTTTTGAAAGTGTGCTGCAGAAAAACAGTTTTTGGAGAGAAAAATAGAACATGAAAAAGGTTGCAGCAATCTCAAACGCGTTTCTGCTTCATTACATTTCATTTAATAGGATTACAAAAGTCTAAATTTACAGCTGTTTACTTATTAGAGTAAATAGACTAATAACAGCCTAGATAGTAGCTAATAATTATCAATACTAATGACACACAAAATAAAATCTGATATCCAATATCAGACTCAATACATCAACACTCTACCTTGAGGTTGATATTGATCACACCAAGCTGATGTTTGAGAAATTAAATTCTATTCTTTGAAAGAGCCTTTGTCATCAAATCAACAACCTGCATTTCTCAGCCTCACAAATTGCATGAAACTTCACATTGATATGCTCTGGATTTTCAGCCATAGGAATAGTTGACTTATTGTCACACAAAACAACAGTAGTAGTTTTTTGCTCAAAGCCAAGATTAGAAAGTAAATTTCTCAACCAAATTGCTTGATTTGTAGCAGCAACAACAACGATGTATTCAGCTTCTACAATCGATTGAGCCACAACTTGTTGCTTCTTTAAGCTCCAACATATTGCACCCGAGCCAAGGTTGAAAATATATCCAAATGTACACTTCATATCATTCAAACTCCCTGCTCAATCACTGTCAGAATATCCAGTTAATATCACACTACCCATCTTTTTAAATAATTCAGCCCTTCACCTATTGTACTCTTCACATTTTTAAGAACCCTTTTAGCCAGGGATTTAAATAGCGTTCGCGGTCGCGTTTTCGGTCGCATCGCGTTTATCGCGGTTGCAGACATAACGGATGCTATTGCGGATGTCGCGGTCGTAATTTTTTTTTTAAATTCACACAACTTATTGTAAAATATAATAATTATAATTATAATTATAAAAAGTTGTTTTTAATGACTTTTATAGTATTTTCTAAACAAAAATGAACATAAATTAAAATGGATTAAAAAATATCTATTATAAATTATAATTGTGGGATAGGAGATTAAATTTCTTACGATTTTATCAAAGAGTTCTTTTCCACCAGAAAACTCAAAAATAATATATATATATATATTTGTTCTAATGGTCAATACCTAAATTAAAAAAAATGATCAAGGTAAATATCAACAATGGGAAATTATAATTATAATTATAAAAAAAAAATTCCAACACTTATAGATGGATTTAATTGAAAGAAAATAAGACTTAGAGGCTCAATTGGAAGTTTTGTTATAGATTTGAGAACTTAATTGGAAATAGAATAAAATAAAACATCTTAATTAAACTAAAAATCCTCCTTAAAAGACTAAATTGTAAGAGCACTAAAACCTTTAAGCCTCTCCAAAAATTCACTAAAAATTGAACCCTTCTTCCCGCATTTACCCTTTTAATATTATAACTTCATTTTCAACCCCGAACCCATTCTCTACAACATTTTCCTCCCCCTTTTTATCTCCAGCCACCACCGCGATTGGTTTGAAAACGGGGATAGCGTCTCGCTATCGTCGCGACCGAACGCTATCCCGTTATTTCACGTCCGCGACAGCCCGCTATCGTCGTGATTCCGTTGCTCACCGTGATTTCCTCCGATTGCAGTTTCGAATGGCGGTGCAACCGCAATTTCACGGCCGCTATCACGTTAGCGGAACGCTATTTAAATCCCTGCTTTTAGCAACTCCTAGATGGACATCAGTAGGTGAACTCAAAAATCTTGATAATAATGTTACAGGAAACATTAAATCAAGTTGTGTAGCTGTCAAGTAGAGTAAGCTTCCAACAATGCTTCTGAAAATAGAAGGATCACATAGTTTCTCACCGTCTTTTTTGATAACTTCAAGTTTAAAGACAATGGTGAATCAACTCTCTTGTAAGATTCCAGCTTGAATTTTCTTAGAACATCTAAGGCATACTTCTTTTGTGAAATGAAGATATCAGTCTTGCTTTGATTAATTTCCATCCCAAGAAAGTACCTCATCAAGTCAACATCAGACATCTCAAATTTTTTTGTATACTCAATTTGAATTCTGAAACAACTTTGTCATTGCTTCCCATCACCAACAAATCATCAACATATAGAGAAACAACAAGAAAATCAACATTTCTTTCTTAAGATACAAAGTAGCTTCATTAACGCTCGTTTAAAAACTCAACTTCTGCAAATAAGAATCAATTCTATAGTACCAAGCTCTTGGTGCTTGTTTTAGGCCATAAAGAGTCCTCTTAAGTTTGTACACTTGATTTTCCTTTCCTAGAACCACAAAACCTTCAGGTTGGTAAACATAGTATCTTCTTCAAGCTCTCCATTCAAGAAAGATGATTTTACATCCAAATGAAACACATTTCAGCCCAATTGACCAACAATAGCAATAAGTAATCTTATGGTGTCGAGTCTAGCAATAGGTACAAATGTGTCACCTTAGTCAACTTCACCTATATGTGCATACCCCTTAACAACCAATCTAGCTTTATGCTTAAACGCAGTGCCATTAGGATTGAACTTGGTTTTATACAACCACTTCACACCTATAGCATGATTTTCACTAGGTTGATCAGTTAAGAACCACATACCATTTTTCTCAATTACAGAAATCTCTGCCTTCATTGCATCAATCCATTCAGGTACTTTTGTGGCATCATCAAAACTTGTTGGTTCAGCAAAGACAAAATTACACCTCTCATACACACTTCTAAGGATTTGGTTTTGATAACCTCAGCGTCAGTTATGTCTGCTACATCAAACCAATCACTAGACTTTCATTCTCACCATCATAAGTTATAACAATCTCTTCAGGGATCGGCTTCAAATCATGTTTCTACACATCATTCTTCTTCCAATTTCAGTAAAAATCTTCATAAAAATGATATCTACACTCTAAGGTTTTTCACAAATGGCTTAGACCAAGCTTCAGGAGGAGTTTTTCCATTCACAGCTTTAGTTGCTAACCTGTTCAACAAATAAAAAAAAGGTAGCTACAGCTTCTACCCACAACAATTTAGGAAGATGTTTTTCAAACAACATACATCTTGCCATCACCAAAACAGTTCTATTCTTCCTTTCACAGACTCTATTTTGTTGAGGAATACAAGGAATAGTAAGCTGATGATGAATCTCAGAGTTTTTGCAAAAATTATTGAACTCATTGGATACATATTCTCCACCATTGTCTGTTCTCAAGACCTTCAACTTCAGTCACTTTGATTTTTTACAAATTTCTTGAATTCTTTGAATGCTAACAGCACACTCAGCTTGGACTTCAAGAAATACACACAACACATCCTTGTTAAATCATCAATAAACAACACAAAATATTTTTTGTCATTCATAGAATAAGTCTTCTGGGACTACACAAGTCAGAGTGAACCAACTCTAATTTTATATTAGCTCTCTTCACACCATCAAGAGAAAATGGCAGCTTACATGACTTTCCAAGTTGACAACTATCACATTTATCATCATTTGACTGCATATACTTCAAAGTTCTAAGGTTAAAATGACCCACCCTTTTATGCCAAAGAGAACTAACATCATCCTTTGTAAAGTACACATGTTCATAATCAACATCAAGCTTCAAATAAAAACTATTATTTTTCATTTTCAGCTCAACAAACTTAGAACCACAAACATCAAATATGCAACAAACATCACCCTTAAACTGAAATATAAAACCATTTTTAACAATTTGAGGAATACTCAAAAGACTTTGATCTAAATCAGGAATATAAAGAACATTGTAGATTGTCCTTTTACCTTGTAGAGTATTCACATAAATTAAACCTTTTCTTTGAACTTGAACTGTAGCACCATTTTCAACTTCACACTTGTTTTAAATGACTTATCAAGTGAGTTGAAATATGCAGTCACTGGTGTCATGTGACTGGTACACCCACTATCCACAAGCCAAACAGATTTATGCGATGGTTTAGCAACATGAGAAATCATGAACAAATGCTCACCTTGCTCTTCGTTCTCTTCACTTGCATTTGCTTGTTGTTGACGTTGTTTCTTTGCTTGCTTCTTTTTAGTCCAGCAAAATTTATCAGTGTGTCCAAGTTTATCACAAAATGTACACTGAAATTTGGACTTGCCTTTCTCCTTGAATCGACAATCCTTTTCAGCATGATTTATCTTCTTACAAATAGGACATGGCGAAAACTTTTCATTCAGACCACTAGTAGAAGAAAGAAAAGCTTTACTTTTGCTTGAGCTTTCAGCTTTCATTACGGAGTTGTTGAACTTTACTTTTTTATGAGCAGAAAGAAAAGAACCTTCACTTGCCTCAAGAGCTCTCATAGAAACCCTTTGTTCATGTGCTTCTAACTTGCTAACAAGATAAGCAGTGGTTAGACTCGTCATGTCACAAGATTTTTCAATAGTTGAAATTTTTGCCTCAAATCTTTGAGGAACACTGATCATGATTTCAACCACCTTTTCATTAGGTAAGTCTTCACCATAAAGTCGAATTTGATTCACAATATTTATTAGCTTGTTTGAAAAATCTTTAATCAACTCATCCTCCTTCATTTGCAGCACAACAAACTCTATTTTAGAGTTAAAAGCTTTGTTTTCTTCACTCTATCACCTCCTTCATGTATTTCTTTGAGTTTATCTCAAACACTCTTGGGGTTTTAAGATCCACAATACTAGTAAAAATGTGATCTGTTAACCCAGAGTGAATGCATGTTAACGCTCTATCCTTCTTTAACATTTCTTCATCGTAAGCTTTGAGCTGAGCAAGAGTGGAATTCGTTCTCAATGCTGGTGGTTCTTCATCAGTTTCAATAACCTTCCACAAGCCAAAAGATCTCAAATAGACTTTCATCTTTACTTCCCAAACATTTATAGCAAATAATGAATATCTACAAAGCTTGCCTCTGGCTGATTAGTATATGTGGCAATATGCAAGGCAGTGTTACCATCTTCGTCCTTCCAATTCAGAATGTCTTTTTTGTCGACTCGTTTTAGCCACCTCAAAAGAACTTTGAAAGCTCTAACTGAATGCTTTCTCACAGCAATGTGCACTGCAGTCTCAAACTTAACTGTGGTGTCTTCAATAGATGATGGACAAGCAAATAAAAATTCAGCTAAAAGATCAGCATCTTCTGTCTGGGTTAAATAGTGTAAAGGTGTAATCAACCCCTTCGCTTTGACTCGGATAAGCTGACTATCGGTTGGGATCAGTTCTCTAACCATTAAACTGCAATTATGCTGCAAAGCTAGATGGAGAGGACTAAGTCCCACGTAGTTTAGCTTCCAAGAAAGTGATGGTTTCAGATTTGCAACTTCCATTGCAAAATGGGGTTTCCCTGCCATGGCAGCTTGGTGCAAGGGCGTATCGATAAACGGTATCTGATCGATACGATCCAATAGATATGGATCCTGCAAGCCTTCTATACAATGCATCAATATCTCATTTTCTGCCACAATCCGACTGATCATCCATTAAGCAGTAGTTTATGGGGAGAACTTCCACAAGAATGAATCTGCTAAGATTATTTGCAATGTTGACTTATAACAAGGAGGTTGCTTGTAGGCTAATGCATAAGATGTCAGCAGAGTTTAGTAAAGAGATCATTAACAATATAAAAATATATAGTTCATCCGCGTTGAAGATGAGCACACAGTGATAGAAAACTGTTAATTTGTCAATAATTTTCTAAAAATCCTTGGTCTTAAACCGGGAAAGAAGTCCACCAAAAGGATTAAAAACTTTGATAAGCCTAAAAATGGTGAACAAGTCAGATTAGCTGGAAAATGATATTAAGCAACCTGGCAATGACTTTGACAGATCAGATTAACACCTAGAGGTGCAAAATGTCGGGTTTGTGTGTCGACGTTCATTGCAGTTAATTTTTGAAGGAGCATACATATTAATGTATCACCATACATTTGTACTTACAAATCAATCATCATTCATTTGCGGCTTGTAGAAATGGTGTTTACTTTTTGTTGAACACGAAAGTTATGAACGAACTCTTACAAACGAAGGGTTGATTGTTTGAAAAGCACGTCAAACATTTCTTCATTTGTTCAGACGAGGGGGGAGATAAAGATATCAAGAACTTGAGGCAGAAGCCACATAAACAGCTAGAGGAACTCTTACAGTGTGCAGCTTACCCTTTAACACCATTTCCCCGAATGTGTAAGCATTTGTTGCCTCAGTTGCTTGAAATAAGAGCCTTATGCGCCTTGAACCTCGTCTTTTGATTTTGAATGTCTCCGGGACTACGGTAACATTTACACCTAGAGGCTCCTTTATATGTATTGTATAGTTATCCTTGTCACTCACGTTTTTTACATATCGAGTCACCTTCCTTTTTCCGACTAAATTTGAAATCGTTACACTTGCTGTGTTAAAATCCGAGCACTTGAACTTCCCTTTAGCTGGGCAACTAACCCCTACTGCTCGTTTCACTGCCTCACGATCAAGACCTGGAACAGCACAAAGAAATTCAACACAGTGTTTGAAAGTGGCATTGAATATGAGTCCTGGTTTGATGGCTTGAGATGCATTGATGGAACCTGCCCCAAAATCAAATGGAGTAGCTTCGGTAAGTTCGTTTAATGATTCGGCTAGAATGGGGGCACCCAAATGATCGGTTCTATCTGCAGTTGTCATCATTGCAGATGTGATAGCATCTGGACCCCATTTAGGATGTCTTTGCTTGATCAAAGCAGCTATGCCAGCAATGTGAGGGGTAGCCATGCTTGTACCAGATATAAGTGCGAAATTTTGCCCTGTATCAAAGAATGAACTAATCTTCGGCATAAGTTCAATGGAATGATCGCGAAAAATAAATTGAAAGGTTGTCATACCTTTGATGTATTTATCTCCATCACTGTCAGGACTCCATGCAGCCCAAATAGAGGAGCCAGGGGCCATGACATTTGGTTTAAGGACATCAGCAGTCTGCATAAGTGCATTTTGCACATCAGGACCTCGAGAAGAGTAGGATGCCACAACTGGAGCCTGCCCCGTATAAATCGCTTGCCTTCCATCTAATATTCTTGCTTTTGCAGCAAATATTATTTCCTGTCCCCTCATGTCCCGGACAGTATTGGAATTGTAATATTCCCATAAAGCCTAAGAGAAAAAAACAGGCGAAATTGAATGAATGTATATCACGGGAATGTGCACAAAGAATGAATATGCATTAACAATTAGTCCCGAAGAAAACAATTCTATCCGTAGAGAATGTAACCTACCGACGAAGCTTGCTATCATTTAGGATAATGGCAGGGATCTGCAGGGTCACCATGGTTCCTTTGATTACCGCAGAACCAAAATTCGGATCCAATGTTATTATAAAACCTGCTGCTCCTATTTGCTTCATGGTGTCTGCAACAGCTGCAATGCTCGCAGACTCGTATTCATATTCGAATATGTGCAGATAATAAGCTTTCCGTAAGCCAAAGGTCGGATGAAAGGTTCTGGATTTTGACAGCTATCAATGGTGATGGTGGTAGCATTCCTCATACATACATCAGCTGCTGCAGCTACTTGGTAATTTATTTCTCCTTCGGTGGGAGCTGCAAAATTGAAGGTCAACTCATAGAAACTTTGCAAACAAGTGTAAAATGAGATTTTTATAACAACGATTGAAGTATTTCGGATATAAATTACGTGAAATGCCAGATCCACTGTAGCTTTGTCCATTTCCGAGTAAGATAGTATTGTTATATCTGCGATCAGTGATGAATGCAGCAACACTAGTGATCCAAGGGCTAAAAGAAATGACTGAACTCGAAAAAGGGCCACCATTTCCAGCAGCTTGAACAACTAAAACACCGGCTTTGATAGTGAACAAGAGCTGCAGTTCTAGCACATTGAGGAAAGCAGAATCCCCAGAAGGAACACTAGATGGACCGGCAGAGAGGCTGAGTATATCAACTCCATCTTCAACTGCCTAAATTAATAACAATGCATGTTAATCATCTCATAAAGCAAATTTTAAAGAGAGAGTTAGCCGTATATTCTTGAACCTGATCGACTGCAGCCACAACGTCTGACATGTACCCTCCAAAAGCATAAATAGCTTTATACACAGCAATCCTATTTGGATATAATGTTAACAAGCATAACATTAAATGTTAGACTATAATACACAAATTCCTTTCTATCGGTTACCTAGCTCCCGGAGCCATTCCACTTGCAGTACCATAATCAAAGCCATTGACAATCACTGAAACATTGTTGATCCCTGCAGCTATTGATGCTGTATGGCTGGAAACATTATTTTTTTCACATAAAGTTAACAATTTGTCAACTAGAATTACAACAGTTAATTATGAGTTGGTAAACAGTCAGAAATAAGAAGTGAAGAAAAATCAGCCAAAATTGTTCTATGGACAAAACCTGCCTTCCATGACCATCTGCGTCATACGGGGATGGGACGTCGCGAGTAGAATTAAACTCACCGTTAGCCATTGCTCCACGTGCAAAATATTGAGCACCTACTATCTTCCCATTGCATGCTGTTGAAGGGAATTGCTCCCCAGAAGTGCATTTCCCTTTAAACTTTGTGCTATTTAGAAACCTTGAAGAAGAACTTGTCATAAAACTGGGATGGTCAGGATTTATCCCTGTGTCAACGAAACCAATTACGACACCGGAACCCTCTGCACCACCTAATCTTGGCCACACATGAGTTGAGATTCCAAGAAAATCAGGTGTATGTGTAGTAAGCTTCTCGATTTTGACATCTTCGTGGATCAACCGAACCCCGGTTGCATTTCGCAGGGTGCCGAGAACCTGAAAAAAGTAAAAGATCTTATCACTGTCATAATAGAAGACTAAAGGCATATCATCCATTTGAATGTACCTCTTCTGAAGTAACATGGACTGCAAAGCCATTGAGCAAATGAGTATAGCTGTAGAATTTGGTATAGGATCCTTCTTGTAAGTGAGATTCCAAGAAAATGGTGTGACTATTACTGATTTTCTCTTTGTATACAATGTAATCATCGGCTCCTGCCAGCAATCCTAGCATTGTTCCTGGCATAATAAATCTGCATAAGCTCAAAGAAAACCTTTCAACACAGTAAAGAAATAAAACGGAAATTTTAACAGAAAGAAAAACTACTAAAAACCTTGAAATCTAAAAACAAAGAAAAACACTAACCTAATATTTACAAAAAAAATTCAAACCTGATGGCGTTTTCATGTTACCTCTGCCAAAAGGATCACCCCCTTGGCATTGTTCTAATCACCTCCATGTAGTGCTTTAAACGTTGGTCATTCACCTTAAAAAATTCTCCCGTCTTCAAATTCTTAATGTCCACAGCTCCATGGGCATAGGGCTTCGCAACTTCAAAAGGGCATGTCCATCTTGATCGGTTTCCCTGGAAACAATTTAAGCCCTGAGTTGAATAACAAAACACGTTGGCCTACCTCAAACTGTCTTGGCATTATCCTACTGTCATGCCAGCGTTTTGCCTTTTTCTTGTAGATTTTGGCGTTTTCATAGGCTTGTGTTCTAAATTCCTCTAACTTATTTAGGTTTAGTAGCCTCTTTTCTCCAGCAGCTCTCCATGTCATGCCAAGTGTTCTGATGTCCCAGTAGGCTTTATGTTCAAGCCCCACTGGCAAATGGCATGGTTTTTCGAAATCAAGTCTAAATGGTGAAGTACCCAAATGAGTTTTAAATGCGGTCTTGTAAGCCCACAAGGACTCATCTAGTCTCAAGGATCAGTCTTTCCTTGATGGATTAACAGTCTTCTCTAGGATGTCTTTAATCTCCTTATTTGAAATCTCGGCTTGGCCATTTGTTTGTGGATGATATACCGTGACAATTCTCTGTTGTATACCATACTTGCACAAAGCTTTGGAAATTAAATTACATTTAAAATGGGTGCCCTCATCATGAATAATCAATCTAGGGGCATCAAATCTAGTAAAGATATGCTTATGTAAGAATTTGGCAACGGCCTTGACATCGTTTTGTTGGCAGGGCAACAGCTTCTACCCATTTAGATACGTAGTCAACAGCTTCTACCTCATCGTTGGGGATGGTTTAGACCCATTGGAGGGTAGTTTTACTTCATAAAAAACAATTTTGTTTAGTGGTATCGATACTCAAAAGTGGGTATCGATAAACCTTCAAAATATAGCCGTTATGGGTTTAAAATTAAAATTTTGACAGTTCGGTATCTGTACGTGAACAATGCGTATCGGTACATGAACAATGCATCGTATCAGTATGTGAATAGTGCGTATTTGTACACTCTATTCATGAACAGTGGCAAATAGTGTTTTCATGTTTGAAAAACTTTAAATCCATTTTTAAGCACTTTAAAATAATTTTAATCAACTCAAAAATATTTTAAATTATAAAACAATTAATAACACAGATTTTTGAGGTTTTAAAACTTTAAAATATATTTTTCAAGTTTGTTTGACTTTAAATTATTTTTGAAATATTGTTTAAGTCCAAAAATATTTTTCTCTTAAATTGTTATATCAAAATCTTTATCACAATATATTGAATACCAGATATACATGTTTCTAGGCCTAAAGGTATGGTTTTGGTTGTTGGTCAAATGCCCGCTTCACGCTTCGAGGCTACCATGACTTTTCCGAAAAAGCAATTTAAAATGAAGCAAATTGCGTAAGAAAATAATTTGATAAGTCCAAACCTAGAGGGGAGACAAGCCCAAGTCTTCATTTCATCAAGACAAGTTTAGGCAAAAAAGCTACAGATTTCATTAATAGGTGGCATATACACAATGGTTCAAATTACAATTTACTACCTAAACCTAAGCTAAGAGGAGGATCATCAAGAGACTCTCATAATAATCGTTGCAGAAGGAATATGCCCCTCAGCTGAGTCTCGTACAAAGCCTCCGATATCAGTCTCTAGAGAATCACCAACAGGCTTTTCAGCGGTAATTCCTTCAACAAAGCATGCCCTCTAGCCGGACTGTTGACGGGTCCTAAGTACCTATCTCCATAAATTTTTGACTCTCGAAATATGGATGGCCTCTGGGTCCAAGGTCTGACCCTTAAAATCCAAGCCCATGACATGTGACTGGATGGCCTCCCAACAATCTTGTCTTCTCTCTTTGGAGGGATTATATGGATCAAATCCAAGTGCCTCTAGATCTTCACATATGTTCCAGCAGCAATGCAGGTTCTAGTTGATCATATCAAATAGGTAAAAAATTGCTTGAAACATCACATACGATGTTGCACTAGCACCTCAAAACGAAGTCTTTGAACTCAGCCAACTGATTATCAGCCTGAAGAATCATTTCCCCCGCTGCTTCCTTGCTTGCCTATAGATGAGTGGCATTCGCATGAAGAATATCCAGCTCTGCCTTGGTTTGGTGTAGCTCTTCCCATTTCGAACAGCTACATCTCTTTCTTTATGTGCCTCTGTGCGGGCATTATTGGCCTTATCATTAGCCTTCGTGACTTGCATGTTAGCCGCCGTAATTGCATCAACATCTTCACTCTGAGCCTGCTCTAGTTCCTCAGGCAACCGTTGAGCCTTGATTAGTTATGGCCTGAGCTCGACCACTTCTCCCCCCAAAGCCTCAACTTTGGCGTCAGATTTCTGGAGTTCCACTTTCTTGGTTGTAGCCTCCCTTTTATATCGATGTCCTTTCTCAAAATCTTGGGCGAGGCCAGCGCTCTCCTTTTCGTTAGCCTCAAAAAGAAACTTTATTACTTTGAGCATCAAAGTCGATGCTTGAAAGACCTCTATTGCAACCCCCATGTATTTGCTGCTTCAAGAGCTCGAGGATGGTCTTAATCTCCATCTCTTATGTGGAGTGTAGATGATATCATCTTTCTCAAGGCAGTACCCCTGGCAGCATTTGCTCATTATTTACTTCTTTTATAATTTTTTAGAGTCGATTCATTTGTTTATCCACCCCTATGATGATTTCTCGAGGTTCGAGTTATTTGTTCTTGTATTTATTCCTTCAACGATTTTTTCAAGTCGAGCTTGCTCCTCATATTCACCCTCCGATGATGTTTCGGAGTGGAATTATTTGCTTACATGTTCGATCATCGACTATGATTCTTCACCCAAATTAACATGGTCTAACCGCCATAATTTTTCTATAGTGTCGAGTTACCTCCGCTCTAGCATTTGCTCAGTTAAAAAGTCTCGACTTATGTCAATTTTAACATTCCCCTCAACTAAAGAAGATAATTGTTATACCCTTAATAAATAGCATGAGACCCACTAATCTAGTTGTCTTCTCCAAGAAGTTTCTTCGCAAGGAAAGCTTAAGGTGACTTCTCAAGGAACAGTTAAACTGGTTTCTTAAGGAAGCCTTAGACGCTTATATATATATATATATACATTCCCACCTTAAAATAAGAGGATGGTATCTCCCACCATGGCACCACCACCATTGACAATGACTCTCCCCCCAAATCTATATGGGGTGAACCGCCTGAATACCCCACAGCCATCTTGGCCAGTCGTCTTCACCTCATTTGTTCGGTGTCTCCTCATTTGTCATCAATATAATTATATATTTAATATTTTTATTTTTTATATATAATTTTTTTATTTAAATAAAAATATTATATATTAAATTATTTTTAAATTGATAGAATTTATAAATAATGAGCCTAAACTTATTGTTTTTTGAATTAGGACTTAGTTAATTGTGCATAAATATGGAGGACTAATTGTGCTATTAAACAATTTTACTCAAACTGCCACGCCATCCCACTTGACGACAGTTAGGAATCGGTGACCATTTTGTAACAAAATTGATAGTTTAGTGACCATTTTGTAACAATTGAAAGTCTGGTGGCCAAAATGAACATTGAAACATAGTTTAGTGCCTATTTGTGAACTTTAACCTTACCCATTTAAAAAAAATTGGTCTATTTTTTTAATAAGAAGCTGAACTTTTATCTAGGGTTGAGCATGATTAACCGTAAAACCGAAAACTGATCCGAACCGAGACGTTTGGACGGTTTATGGTTCATAAGTTTACGAACCGTGGTTAACCGAATTGAACCGAATTTAATTTTTTATTTAATTTATAATTATTTTTATAATGTAAAAATAAGTATTTTATACTTACAATACTATAGATGTATTTTTAATTATTATTTTTTACTTAAAAATTAAGTTTTTAATAAATATTTATGAAAAATATTTTAAAACTCTAACTTTTTAATGTTTAAAAGTCATCAAATAAAGCTATTTTGTCAAAATAAATTACAAAATTTCAAAAACTAACATTAATATGGAAAAACCGAAAACCGAGGTTAACTGAACCGAAAATCGATGGTTACTAAATTAGCTTACCAAATTAAATCGAAACCGAACCGTATACACCCCTACTTTTATCCCTTGTTCAATTTCATACTTTCTCCCCTCCCAACACCTAACTTTTGTAATTGATTCAATTAAGTCCCCAATTAATCCTATCAAACTCCTTAAAAAATTCTAATTAGCTTCTTACTCCAATTGATAGACTCATATTAAAATCTCACGGTCACAATTAATTATTCAAGATCGATTGTGATTTAATTTTCGATAAATGCATCGATAATTTTCTCCAGGAACTAGTGAAATCCAAAATTTGAGGCATGAAAAGGTCGTGCCATTTTCATACCAACCAACCATGTCCATTATGGTCATGGGTCAGCTCGGATTTTCGACCGATCTACATCCGATTTGAAAATTTGAAGTGTTCATCCGAACTTGACCAGATTCAACCCAACATAAATAATTTTTTTTTATTTTTATTAGACTAATAAGGAGATAATTGATAAATATAAAGAAAGGGACATTATATCAATTATACCTAAGTATTTAGAATAAAAATATACTATTATTTTTAGTTAGACCTGATATTTTTCACCATAAACTCGAATCTGACTTTACCCGACTTCAACATAAAATCCAACATGCCGTTACATGAACCTGATTTAAAAAAAAAAACTAAACCCTATAAGTCATATTAGATAAAAATCTGTCAAGTCTGGATTAAATAACCATCATATGTATAAGGGCATAGAAAATAAACCGGCCATAATAACAAAGTAACAATTAACAGATTCTTCTACAACAAAATGTTATTGCTAACTGACTCTAATTCTTGCCAGCTGGAGTAAGCTAAGTTGAAGGCTTGCTTTGCTTAATAATGCAAAACTTAAAACAAAATTAAACTTAGGGTAAATACCTAAATCATCACTCAACTTTGTTCTCTAATCTATTTTGGTCAACGAACTTTCAAAACGATCAATTTACTCACTGAATTTTATTTTTTAACCTATTTTGACCGTTTTGAATTATTTTATTAATATTTTAGTATAACGTAATATATTTTATTATTATTAAATATAAAAAATAATATCAAATAAAAATAAATTATATTTTATTTATTATTAAATACAAAAATAAAACTCAAACCACAAAAACACCCCAAAACCTGCCTTGTTTCCCACTGTTATTACTTCCCACGCCACCACTCCTTTTGCCGCCTCTGCCGCCGACGGCTCCATCGCCCACCGCCTCCCCTCCTTCTACAGTTTCTACATTAGCAGCTCCTTTGCTTTTAGCATCATTTCCCTTGCCCTTTCCTCTCCTTTTGCTACAAAACACAAAAAATAGCAGTGAAAATCCACCGATGACGCTTCCTATTATAATCTTGTTCGCTGCAAAGATCAATGTTAACAGAAAATGAAGAAACATTGAACCGAACTTGAGATGGGGTCACAGGGATTTGGCCATGGAGTTGATTGTTCAAAACATCGAAGAATCTAAGACCGGTTTGATTCAAAGCCGGGATCGTACCTTTGAGTTCATTGTCTTGTAAGTAAATAGTGTGCAATCATTTGAGTTTCAGTAAAGAAGTCGGAATCCGACCGGAGATTCGGTTTCTCGACCAAACAATGATTTTCATCCGATGTAAGCCCGTAATGGATTCTAGAAATTAGCTGGTGAAGCTTTTTTCGTTAAGAAAAAGTGATTTGAGATTGACTAAGCTAGAAAGGTCAGGGATTTGGCCGGAAATGGAGTTGCTTTTGAAACTCAGGACCCAAAGTTGATCCAACAAGTTCAAGCTCTGTTCATCTAAAGAACAAGACAAGTTCAAGTGTTCCAAAACAAGTACTTTCCGTGCACAAACATCGGTTTCTTTCCATGGCAAAGAGTCGAAAGGATCAATGGATGATTTCGAGGCTAAAGTGCCCCTGCATCCCTAATCTAACAACTGGAATAACAAGAAGAAGAAGAAGAAGAAGAAGAAATAGTACCTTGAAACAAAAGGTTTCATTTTTTTTAGCCTGCGAGGGTGAATAGGGGGTGACGCCGGCAAGGATGACGCTGGTGAGGGTGGGAGAGGTTTGGGGTGTTTGGGATTTAGCTTTGAGTTTTTTTTTTTGTAATTTCTGTATTAAATAACAAATAAAATATAATTTATTTTATTTTAAATATTTTTATATTTAATAATAATAAAATATGCCTCGGCACGTCAAAATATTAATAAAATAATTCAAAATAATCAAAATAGGTCAGAAAATAAAATTTATTGAGAAAATTGATCGTTTTAAAAGTTCAGTTACTAAAATAAGTCATAGAGTAAAGTTGAGTGATGATTTAGGTATTTTACCCTTAAACTTATTATGTGTGTTTGGAAGAAGGATTTAAAAGAAAAGTTCACTTGTAACAAGCTTCCAACATAAATAGTCTTTCGATTATAAGAAACTTTTTTGTTGAGTTCTCCAATTATAAAAAGATAAAATGGTATTCCGACTTAAAAAGTGACAATTTGGTCCATTACCGTTAAAAATGGTTGATAATGTGGCAGTTAACAAGTTTTTTTATTAACTGTCATTCAAATAGTCTCAAGGTAAGATGATTATATGGTAGGATTTGTTTGTAATTTTTCTTAACTCTTTGATAATGCACGCACACCTTGCAGATAAAGTTGACTCAACCCGAATCTCTTAAAATAATCATCATTTTCTTTTTCACTAGAATCACTCGTTAAATTCAAATTGTTAAATAAATCTCCAAGTCTTAAACATGGTTTTTTATATAAAGTTTATTAAATTAAATAAAATTTTAAAATAGATTAAGTTTTAAATTATTTAATGAAGTAAAATAGATTAAATTGATAAAGGAGAGAAAAAAGACGTCATTACTGACATTTTCAGCAATTGTTAGGCAGCTTGGAACAAATTTCTCCGCTATTTCCTCCAATGATTTCTCTTTCCTTCAGAAGATTTTAGAAAGCGTTCAATTTTGTCGAAATATGTCATTAACGGATAATTTTTCAGTAAATGCCATGTATAATAATATATTATTTATATGTTTTACAATATATTATTAATTATTTTAAGTAGTTTTATAATATTAAAGACTGAAAATATTATTATCCTTTACAATAAAATATTTTAAAAATGATTTTTATATTATTTTTTCAGATTTTTTTATTTTTTAATTAAAAAAATAATTAAACTTTTATTAGTATAATAATTCATGCGTTCACTTTAATTTAAGGGTAAAGTTCACAAACGGTCATTAAATTTTGATCAATTATTTAAGTTGGTAACCAAATTTTTAATTCTCCAATGTTACCATTAAACTTTTATTTTTGTTTCAATTTGACCACTGACGCATTAACAACTGTTAAAAGAGTGATGTAACGGTTAAAATATTTTGTATAATAACACACTTAGTCCTCTACATTTAAACATTCAAATAATTTAGTCCTAATTCGAAAGAAATAATAAATTTAACCCTTATTATTTCAATTTGACTCTATTTTTAGTTAGAGATAATTTAATATTTTATTTTGATCCCTCAATTATAGCTAATGTTATCTTGTCCCTCCTAAGTCTCAACCATACCCAATTCATCCTTTAAAATTTCATAAAAGAATAGTTGGACCACAATTTGTTTGAAAATATGTAAATTAAATCCTTCAATTCTTTTTAGAATTTTTAGTTTAAACTTTTTTTTTAAATTGTCTCCAAACTCTTTGACCAACTTTAGCAATTTGATATCATCACAACCCTACGATTTCCTTGAAGAAATAGAAAATTGTCAAAATTCATGAAAAAGGATAAACATTCAGGCAGGTCCGGGGTCCCCCATGGTTGGTTTCCTTAACTTTTTTTTTTTTAAGGATTTCAAATTTTGCTTTGGTTGATGCAAGGCATGAACGGATTTTAAATGATGTTGTGATTATAATGAGGGTTAAATTTATTATTTATTTCGAATTAAAACTAAATTATTTGAATGTGTAAACGTGGAGGACTAAATGTGTTATTATACAAAATATTTTAACAGCCACATCACTCTTTTAATAGTTAGTAACGGATCAATGGCCAAATTGAAACAAAACTAAAAGTTTAATGGTAACATTGAAGCAATTGGAAGTTTAGTTACCAAACTAAATAATTGATCAGAAATTAGTGACCATTTGTGAACTTTACCCTTAAATTAAAGTGAATCTAAGAATTATTATAATAATAAAAGTTTAATTATTTTTTGAATTAAAAATAAAATAAAATCTGAAAAAGTATTATAAATTTTTTTTTTAAGATTTTATTCTAAAAGAGGATAATAACACTTTTGGTCCTTAATATTTCAAAATTAATTAAAACAGTTAATGGTACATTGCAGTACATATAAATAGTGGTACATCGCATTTACCGTAAAATTATCCGTCATTAACATATGCGACATTTTCTTTTCAAAATTTCTCCACTATTTAATTACTGAATTAATCTATTAAAATAATTAATTTTTTTATATATTAGAAAAAACATATTAAAAAAATCATATTATTAAGGGTAAACTACACCAGTAGTCACCGAACTATGGTTTCTTTCCTATTTTGGTCATCGAACTATTTTTTGGCAAAAACATCACTAATGTTATGTTTACTTCCTATTTTGGTTACCGAACTATTTTTTTGGCAAAAACATCACTAACGTTATGTTTCCTTCCTATTTTGGTCACCGACTGTTATTTTATTTTATTTTTTTAATTTTCCATGTCATTTTTTCTCTCTCCTCGTAAGCAATATATGTTATTTTATAATATTTTATTTAAACTAACATAATGGTGACACGTGTAATTGCCTATTAGAGGAATAAAAAGAATGAAAAATCAAGCCCCTTATGCAACCAGAGAGATGGTGACACGTGTAACTGCCTAATAGGATGGTGACACGTGTAACTGCCTATTAGTCGAATCTCTCTGGCTGCATAAAAGGCTTGACTTTTCATTCCTTTTATTCCACTAATAGGCAGTGACACGTGTCACCATCCTGTTCTTTTAAATAAAAATATTATAAAATAACATATATTGCTTACGAGGAGAGAGAAAAAATGACATGGAAAATAAAAAAAAAATAAATTTTTTTAACAGCCGGTGACCAAAATAGGAAGGAAACATAATATTAGTGATGTTTTTGCCAAAAAATAGTTCGATGACCAAAATAGGAAGAAAACATAACGTTGGTGATGTTTTTGTCCAAAAAAATAGTTCGGTAGTTAAAATAGGAAAGAAACCATAGTTCGGTGACTACTGATGTAGTTTACCCTATTATTAATCATATGTCTCCATGTTCAATTCTACAGGAGCTAAATGTCGGTCCTGGCCAGGGACGGAGTTACTTTATATTAGGAAGGATTGTTGCCTTCCCCAACCTTAAAAAAATTTTAATTTATATAACAAATTTAAAAATTTTATACCATAATTATAAGTTGTCCCACTATTTTTAAAAAAAAATATATTTTGCCGCTTCAAGTTAGAATCTTGACTTTGTCCCTAATTATGACTTTTTTTTTAATTTTTTTATTAATTTAAATATTAGTTTTTTTTCTAGTCTAAATATTATTTAAATTAAACCTTAATCTTTCAAAAAAAATGTAATTTAAATACTACTTAAGTCTCTATACTATTTTTACAATGTTATTCAAAATTTAAATTATCGCCCCTAACATATTGTCCTAATTCCATCTTTGAATTCCTAAAAATAGTAATTCCATTCTTGAACATCTACATTCTACACAATAAAAATACCCCTACCTATTTTTACAATGGGAAAAATAGTAAAATAAGTATAATTATGATTAGAATCCTTATTTCGAAGCAAAACAAAAGTTGAATTGTCGATCCTAGTTTTTCTTGCTTTTTATTAATAATTTAGACTCCCTAAAAGGAAAAAATAAATCACAAAGTTTCATTATCACCGTCATAGTTTCAATTAATACAAATCATCTCAATCAATTATTTTTAATATTATTATTTTTACAAGTGAATTTTTACTTATTTTTTATATCATTTTTTAAGATAATTATTTTAAAAAAATACAATTTGATTATATTGATGAAATATAAAAATAATAAAGTAGAAGAAACCTTACTGCTAAAGGAAAGTGGCTCATGATCTATGCGTTAATATGGCGCACTTACTATAATTCACCACTCTCTCAAGAAGAAGAATTCGCAATCGGCAATGAATACTTAGAACATTTTATTGTAGGATAATTATTCGCACAATTAGGGTGCTTATTAAGTGAGTCGATTGCGAGTTGAGTAGTGTTAAACTTGCGTTCATTAAAATTTTGTTGTTCGATTAGACTCGTTGTTCGTTAAATTTAATAAAATTTGGTTCGACTCATGCTCATTAAATTTTTTTTGTTGCGGATCGTTGTTCGTTAAGTTCACCAAAATATTTATCTTTTTTAATATAGGTAAAATCTAGTAGTATTATTAGAGCTTAATATAAACATACAAATTCAGAAGAAAAAAAAAAGTGAGGACTGGGGAAATAAATAAATGAACCCGAACCCGTCATGACCGAGTTAGAGATGAAGTCGATATTTGAGTGTAAAACTCTTTTAGTTTCACAATAATCTTCGATGAACAGCAAAGAAGAAAAGGCCTTGGGGATTTCGAGGTTTTAACTTTTAATCGTATTTTTTAGGCTTAAGGGTATAAAAGCTCTTAAACTTTTGAAAAAATCAATTAAGCCCCTAAACTTTTTTGTACTCAATTAAGCCATTGAACCAAGAATTTTAATCAATTAAGCCCGTTGACCAATTTTGACCATTAAATCTTACAGATTTTTTCTTTAGATATTACTGGCACATGATAAATCACAGTTCTATCGTGTTGCATTTACATATTTTTTAAAAATATTTTTTAATAAATTTTACAAGTCTTTTAGAATTTTTAAAACTTTTAAAGAATTTTTTAAATAAATTAAAAAATTCTAAAATTTTCAAGTGGAAACACTGTGACACGACACACTGCACCAATAGATCCAAAAAATTGTTAAGATTTCACGGTCAAAATTGGTCAAAGGATTTAATTATTTAAATTTTTTTGTTCAAAGGCTTAATTGGGTGAAAAAAGTTCAGGGGCATAATTAATTTTTTATTAATTAAAGAAAAGGGAAAAGCATTAATAAAAAGAAGATCGAGATACTAATTATTATAATTTAATTTTTTATTAATATAAATTAACTTTTTAAATTTTCGGGAAATAAAAAATATTTTGAAAATTTGAAACCAAATATTTTATTGGTAATTTACCTAGCAAGTCAGTGATCTTTTTTAGAGTTTTCAACTAACATTTAAACTTCTTGGAATATAATTTTTTAAGCTAGCCACCAAAAATTATGAAAAGTTTATAAAAAAATAACAAGCTTCTCGAGAACTTATCAAGTCGAGTAGAGCCTTGCTCAACTTGACTCGCTAAGATCTCGAATTTGATTCGAGTCAACTCGAGTAGAGCGTTGACCTAGTTTTAACCGAGTTGAGCTCGAGCTGTTTGCGAGTTGCTCAACTCAGTTAGCACCCCTACACACAAATAGCGACGAGGTAGTTTTTTTACAATACACCAACTGAATTTATTAGAAAACAAAATAGACAAACTTTCAAACGAAATGAAAATGTAACAGAAAAATATCAAAAAAAGTAAAATTACATTAAAGAAAACCTTGGAAAATAAAACATTAAACCAGCAAAACATACGTCAAATGAGCTGCAACAATAGAGATGAGATGAAACACTAGAAGAAAAAAAAAACATGAAATGAAACTCGTCTCTATCCTGGAGTATGGTTAAGATATTTTATTCATATATAAGATTATGAAAAATAAATAAACTAGTAAAAAAATACATCTTAATGTACTAGATAATAATCTTTTATTTTGTAGATAATTAAATTGGTAGATTAAAAAACTTCATAAATGGAAATTTAGATTCTTGGTTTCCTCTTATAATGATGTTATTTATATTTTCAAATTTACGTTCAGAGTATGATATACTTTATTACCACTAAATAAAATAATTTTTTCAAACATTTGTGGTGTTAAAAAAATAGGTTAGAGATCATAAGCTTCAAACTAAATCTTATATTAATACATTCATAATATATTCGATTATTTTTATATACTTTTTATTTAAAATACTATATATAATACTTTAGATATTAGCAAATGTTATTATATGAATTTTAACCTACTCATGTATTTGTGTCATTTCAACAACACATGAAAATTTTCCACCAATTACAGTAGAACCTCTATAAATTAATACTCGATAAATTAATAATTTCTATAAAATAATAATTGTTTTCAGTCCCGACTTGAGTTCGAGATCTAAATTAATAATTTTGATAAGTTAATAAGATAATACTTTTTTAGAAGACCCTTATATAAATTTATGGTCCCTTCAATATTATAAATTAATAATTTTATAAAATTTTAAATATAACTAGGGCAATTTAGTAAAATATGATTCTATTGTTGTTTGCTTCTTTTTAAATTTAAATCTAGTTGTATTTCATCTCTAGCTTTCCTTACTGCATCTAAAAGTTTCGGTGTTGCGTTCTAATTATTACTTTACGTATTTGATCTGTCATGATTGATTTTTGGACACCTTTTAGATGTGAAGCCATTGTTGGTTGGTTTTGATTTAGATTGACTAATTAGGAATGCTTGATATTTGATTATATAGTGATTGATTTCCTTATCATACATGAACTTGCATTAAGTTTTAACTAGTACTACGTAATACAATGACCTTTATTTTTTTAGGGGTATTATTATATTTAATTAGTCACATTGTACATGAATATCATTTAATTAGTCCATACAATATATACGTTTTATTCATGAAGAATAATAACCAGAAAATCTCTTTAAATTAATAAATTATTAATTTATCGATTAATTAATATCTCTTTAAATTAATAAAATTATGTGATCTTAACATTATTAATTTATAGATGTTTTACTGTATATTCAAAATTGTTTATCGTATAAACTCTCTTTTGTCTTGAGCAATCAAACTAATTGTTTTCATTCCGCCCCTTCGGTGCAATAATATAAACATGAGGGGACAAAATTCATAAGTTGTCTTTAAAGCTCGCTATAATTAATAAAGTTATCAAATAATAACGTTAAAATAATATATAAATATATATTTGGTCTAGTGAGAACCAATGTTCAAGTTTGAATCATGGTATTATGAATGAAACAACAGGATAAGGAGAGTCGTTTTTGCAGTATCCAATTCGAACTGGTCGGTCAATAAGTTAAATATCGATGGTTATACTAAAAATAATATATAGTTATATGTAGTTGGTCTAGCGGATGAGACGCTAGATTCTTTAATTAATGTTCTTGTTTGAATTATGACGTTGTGAATGAAACAACTGAATTAAGAGGGTCGATCTATAATAGAACTTTGTAGTACTAGGTCTAAATTAAATACCGATTATTATAAAAAATAACATATAAATATATGTTATTATTATTATTATTGTCGGGTTCTTTCATGATAGAAAAAAAGTATCAATTTGGAATAAGACTTTTATTTTTCCTATGGGACTTTGATTCCTTCTATGTTACATTTCATAAAAAGTTAAAAACTAAAAAGGCTACATGTGAAAAATTGAGGACCGTCCCAACAGAATAACTCACAAAATCATGTGATTTGTTGGAGATTAAAATGAAAATGATGTGAATTTAAATCTTTAATGAGGTCCACATTCCTTTTTTTCGGTTTTCTTGTTTCTTTTGTTTTTTTGGTAAAAAACTTTGAAAAAAAATGAGCATACCACGCTCGATAAACACTACTAATGATGAATACCGCTAAATACTATTAAATTAATTAATAAAAATTAAAAATTTAAAAGAATCAACGTGTAATTATAAATTATTTAAAATAAATATTAATTAAATTATTTTCATATATATAATTTTTTAATCTTTTTTTAATAATTGGATCAAATACTAACCATAGTCAATTTAAAAAATAAAAACTACAAACCCAAAACCCTAAATCCTAAACACTAAACCTTAAACATTAAACCCTAAACTATAAACACTAAACCTAAAACCATGATCAGAAACCCTAAACTTGAAACCCAAAATCCAAAACCATAACATGAAACCCTAAACCCTAAATTCAAATATTAGATTTAAGCTTTAAGGTTTAGGGTTTATGGTTTAATATTTAGGGTTTATGGCTTATAGTTTAGGGTTGAATTTTTATTGTTTAGGGTTTTAGGTTTAGTATTTAGGGTTTAGTGGTTGGTATTTGATCCAATTTTTTTAAAAAAATTAACAAAAATGATATATATGAAAAATAATTTAATTAATATTTTATTTTAAATAATCTATAATTATATGTTTAAATAATTTATAATTATATATTTATTCCTTGAAATTTTTAATCTTTATTAATTAATTTAATTGTATTCAACGGTATTTATTATTACTAGTATTCATCGGTGCTCGTCGAGTGTCGTAGAATTTTTATTAAAAAAATACAAGAAATAGTAAAAAAGTATGGGATAAAATAAAACAAGAAGAGTGGCCAATAAATTAAGGAAAAAACTTTGATATACAAGATTTGTAAACTTTAGTTTACACGTGCCTTTTAGTTTTAGAGGTTAGAGTTTTAGTTTAGGGTTTAAGGTTTAGGTTATAGGGTTAGAATTTAAGGTTAGTATTTAGAATTTAGTATATAGGGTTTAAGGTTTATGGTTTAGCTTTTTAAGGTTAGGGCTAAGAATTTAAATTTTAAATTTTTATAGTGTAAATACATAAGCTTGTGTCTGTGTATCAAAGTTTTACTCATAAATTAATGTGTAAAATCTCTGTCAATAATAAAAGCGCAATAGAGAAGAAAGAAATAAAAAACCGGTAAGAACCAAACCATTGAATAAGGAAAACAAACAACAATGCAACACATGTATCATGCACAGAAGAATCACTTTTTGGTCGGGTCGTCGTCAAATTATTAGAATTTCAAACAACGAACTCCCCAACAGATTTGTACTTATTGATAATTTTAATGTTTTAAATCATTTTTTTATTTAAACTTTTTTTCATAATCACATTTGAAAAACAAAATATCATCATATTTTAGGGTACGTTTGAAAAACCACAAGATAATTAAATTTAAGTGCAATTACACTAATGTGATATGTTTGACTAATGACCGTAATTTGTGGGTCTCGTTAAATTGAGTGTAATTTTAGTCATTTAGGGGACGTTTGATTCACAGAATGTAACAGTGCCTGACATAGTGTGAAAATATTATATTACATTGTTTGGTTTATTTGTTAAGAATGAGAGGTTACATTGTTTGGTCGAAGAAATATAATATTAGCTAGAAGCAAAATTTACCAACTTATCCTTTTTATATATTTTCTTTTTAACATGTTAAACTCTTAATATTAAATTAAAAATATTTAGATAAAATCTATAATTTTCTAAATACGTGCCTAAAGTATTTTTCGGCCCAAGTATGTGCCAAACGTTTCATTTTGTAACCATTGTAAGGTTTCTCCATGACATACGTTAAAAAATTTCCATTATCCAATAAAAACGTGACACATGACATATTAAAAAATAAAAAATCTTTAATTTTATTTAAAAAACCTAAAATCTTTAATTTCTCAAAAAAAGTCCCCAATCTCTAACCTTAAATTGCTAAACCCATAAATTACTCTCTTTCGACCATCGATTCAACAACCACCAACCACTTATTCCTTCGCCGACCCTCCACAATCGATAATTCCAACCTTACGTCATTGGAAAATAACGAACGAGTGGCCAATGAACCACAAACATTGAACGTGAAATCTTCAATCGAATAACGAACAAAAAACGTAGGATGGATGAACGACGAAATAGGCCTTGCAAGTCGTGCGACGAAAGGAAGAGACCCACTTCAGCGTCGATGACACGACGTTCGATGGTGGTGGAGGGAAATTTGGGTTTTGGGGGTTATTTTGAAAAATATGTAATGACCCAATTCTCAGGTTAGTGAATCGGGACTCGGACCCAAGTTATGGGCCTTTATTTAGAAGTACAAGTCGAGGTTGTTAAGTTGGGCCCATTATATTAAGGGAAAAGGTTTAAAATTTAAATAGAGGAGAAAAAGAGATAAGGTGGGAAGAAAAAGGAAAAAGTGAAAAGTGGGTGGTGTGGGAGAGAGAAAATGAAAAGAGAGGAAAATGTTAAGGGAGAGATTAAAGTTTGATTTATAGAGATCTGGCCGTCCGTTGTTGATACCACCATTGTGTTCATTTTTTTTAGATGAGTTCGTCAGTACCAGCGGTGTCGCCATTGGAGTCGTCGTTAGAGGGGTGGGAGAAAATAAGTTTTAGATTTTCCAGTTGAAAGGGTTAGAGTACTCAGAATGAAAAATCAAGGCCACCATCGTGTTCACCAGCATTGAGAGAGTTCGAGAAGGGCTCTGTTGATGCCATCCGGCCACTAAAAGCTTCCGTACGCACCACACGCGTCGCCGCCTATGCATGGGCGACGTCCGGCTGAGCTGGACTTTATAACCCAGCTGGATCCAGCCAGTTAGGCCAAGACGGCCTGCCAAGTTGACCTAAGCCGCATGCTGAGCTAGATTTTTGAGTTATGTGTTCGAGTATCGATACACACTTAATAGAATAATCTACAATGCTAATAAAAGATGAAAATTGACGTGAGATCTTAACGAGCTAATACAAATTAATGAGACTATAGGGTTATGGTAATCGTGCTAATGTTGTATGATGTATGGTAATCATGTCGATGTTGTATGCGGTTTGGACACTTGATTTGTTGTGTTACCTTTGATTGATGAGATCTAAATACCCAATGAGAAAGTGTTGCAACATCATGGTTAGAGATGCTGAATATACATTCCTGAAGCTGTGTGGCACCAGGTCTTATTCGAAAATACTCGACGAGAGATTCTGATCATGAGTGTACGTTCCCGAAGCTGTGGCACCGGGTTTCACCCAAAGAGTGTACGTTTCTGAAACTGTGTGGCACCAAGCCTCACTCAGAGTGTATGTTCTTAAAGTTGTGTGGCACCGGGCCTCACTCTATGTTTGTGGTTATGATTTTGTATGCTTTTGTTCGGATGATCTAGCGTGATCCCGAGTATGGTTGGGCCTTGTGGGCCATGTATGATGATTGCTATGATGAGAGCATGCGTTTAGGCGACTAGTGGTAGCTCCATGTGTTTATTTATCTCCCATTGTTGCTCATACTAGCTTGCATGCTTATGTTTATAATTAGCATGAAATATAGTAGAGTAGATGTGTACCGTTAAGCTTTGTAAGCTTAGCGCACGAGATTGTTATTTTCGTGTGTAGGTTGATCGTCGGATCGTGGGTTCAAGGAGCACTATCAGATTCAAGCATGTGGAGGTTTTCATAGTACGATACTTGCGTTTAATGGGCTATATATTCATAGGACCTTACGTGGTCGAGTTTGTAATTCTTACTTTTGAAATTGTATTAATCAAGTCAAATGTTTAAATGTTTTAAATTAAATTGGAGCTCCTTTGTAATGATTTAAATTGTTTATCTATGTTTTCAATTGTTGGATCTAAATATTTTGGAAATACCTTGTTTGGGCTAAATCTAGTTGTGAAATTTTATGGTTTTGGGTTAGGCCTGAGGCCCAAATATGGCATCTGGATCGAGGGTGTTACAACAGTGGTATCAAAGATTAGGTTTAGTCAGTTCTATGAAACCTCGGGGTGGTATATGATGAAATTCTTTTAAGGAGGGGGAGTTGTAATGACCCAATTCTCGGGTTAGTAAATCGGGTCTCAGACCTGAGTTATGGGCCTTTATTTTAGAAGTCCAAGTTAAGGTTGTTAAGTTGGGCCCATTATATTAAGGAAAAAGTTTTGAAATTTAAATAGAGGAAAAAAAGAGATAAGGTGGGAAGAAAAAGGAAAAAGTGAAAAGTGGGTGACGTGGAAGAAAGAAAAAAAGAGAGAAAAAGGTTAAGGAGAAAATTTAAACTACAATCTATGGAGATCCGGCCATCCGTTGTCGATAGCTCTACCGTCATTGTGTCCATCTCTTCGAGACGAGTTCGTCAGAACTAGCAGCGTAGCCATCATCGGAGGGGGTGGAAGAAAAGAAGTTTTGTATTTTCGAGTTAAATGGGTTATAATACTTAGAATGCAAAACTGAGGCCGTGATCGTGTTCACCAGTGTCGAAAGAGTCGGGAAAATGCTTTGTTGTATCCATTCGACTATCGAAAATCGCCGCACGCGCCGCCACCTGTACGTGGGTAACGTCCGGCTGAGCTGGGCTATTATAACCCAGCTAAATCCAGTCAGTTGGGCTAAGCTGAGTCAGCCTACCCAACTGACCCAAGCCACATGCCGAACCGAGCTAGTTGCCGTCGTCGTTGACTGAAGTTGATCATTGACTGATGTTGACTTATTCTTGGAGATCTTACCTAAGGTTTCTCGATGTTCTGAGTCTGTTGGAGCAGTTCGTTTTGCCAAATTTGAACCCAGTAAGTTGTTTTTACATATTTTATCCCCTAAAGTAATCTAATAGTGTGAAATAACTTTTATAGCCGCATTTGTTTTATCCAAGTTTTGGTGAACTCAAATATTGGAATTAAAGAGATGTTTGGAGAAGCTTGGATGGAGATTTATCGCTAAGGTTAGTACACCTCAAACTCCTATTGCTTTATGAGCATCATGAATATGATTACTTTGCGTGTTAGTATCTGCAAAATAGATAGATGATGAATATGCATGTGTGGAGACCGATAGTATAAGACTTGATATTTTTGATATGCATGATGATGCTACGAATATGATGGGACTCATAGAGGCTTTAGAGACCGTGTAGGGTTGTTTGAGATACTCATATGATTATTTGATGATTGTTTGATTGAAATAATTGTGATCCTTGTATGCTTGTTCGAATAGATTGATGACGTTTGATGGGAATTATGCTTAAGTGTTAAATACTTGATTAAATGATTATAAAATCGATAATTAATATTAATTGGGTGAATGCGTTAGTAAACAAATTCTAATGACTTTCATAAGCTTTAAGGATCGAATAAAGCGTGGTAATATCGTAATTTGACGAAATGGTATGAACCCGTAAATAGGGTATCGGTACGAGCTTCAGCGTACTGGTATGCATTTGGGAGTCGTATCGATACGAGTTAACTTGTACCGATACTTGTAGAAATTAAGAATTTCCAATAAGCTATATTAGTATCGGTACGCGTGTGAGTACCGATACCCAGGGGTACCATATCGATACTCGTATTCATACCAGTATCCATTGAACAGAATAATCTACAATGCTATTAAAAGATGGAAATTGATGTGGGATGTTAATGAGCTAATACAGATTAATAAGATAATTAACAAGGATACAAATGTATACTTCTATAATGAATTAATAAGTTGGTAAACTTAATTGGGTGACTTGATAATTGATAGAGACCATAGGGTTATGTTAATCGTGCCAATACTTATGTCGATGATGCGTGCGTTTTGGACACTTGATTGGTTGTGTTACCTTTGATTGATGGGATTTAGATACACAATGAGAAAGTGTTGCAACACCATGGTTAGAGATGCCGAATGTACGTTCCTGAAGCTGTGTGACACCAAGTCTCATTCGAAGATGCTCGATGAGAAATTATGAGTATGAGTGTACGTTCCTGAAGCTATGTGGCACCGAGTCTCACCCAAAGAGTGTACGTTCTCGAAGCTGTATGGCATCAGACCTCACTCAGAGTGTATATTCCTGAAGTTGTGTGGCATCGGGCCTCACTCCAGGTTTGTGGTTATGACTTTGTATGCTTTTACTTGGATGATTTGGTGTGATCCCAAGTATGGTTGGGCCTTGTGGGCCATGTATGATGATTGCTATGATGAGAACATGTGTTTAGGCGACTAGTGGTAGCGCCATGTGTTTATTTATCTCTCTTTGTTGTTCGTACTAGCTTGCATGCTTATGTTTATGTTTAGCATGAAGTATAGTAGAGTAGATGTGTACTGTTGAGCTTTGTAAGCTCAGCGCTCGGAATCGTTATTTTCGTGCGTAGGTTGATCGTCAGATCGTGGGTTTGAGAAGCACTATCAATATGGAATTCCAGCATGTGGAGGTTTTCAGAGTATGTTACTTGCGTTTAGTGGGCTATGTATTTATAGGAGCTTACGTGGTCGAGTTTGTAATTCTTACTTTTGAAATTGTATTACTCAAGTCAAATGTTTAAATGTTTTAAATTAAAGTGGACCTCTTTTGTAACGATTTAAATTGTTTATCTATGTTTTCAACTATTAGATCTAAATATTTTGGAAATACCTTGTTTGGGCTAAATATAGTTGCAAAATTTTATGGTTTTGGGTTAGGCTTGAGGCCAAAATGTGACATCCAAGTCGAGTGTGTTACAAAATATTAAAGTTTTGTGGGGTTTTTAAATTTAATGATTTTTTGTTTTTTAAAAAAAATTAAATGAAAATTAAGAAACATACCACGTGTCACATTTTTATTGGACGATGAATTTTTTAATGGCCGTTGATGGAAAAAACCTTAAAAGGGTTACAGAATGAAACATTCAACACCTACTTGGGCTGAAAAATACTTTAGGTACCTATATGAAAATAAGGTATAATTTATGCACTTATTTGAGTATTGAGCCTTTATAATATAATCAATATATTAAATAGTTTTTAAAAATATACTTTATATTTAAATACCCTCATTCACTTTTTATTCTTTTCGTTAAAGACTAAACGTTTAATATGTTTGAATTTTTAATTTTTTATTACTTGCGACAATTTATCGAATAAATTAAAATAATAAAAGGAATCTTAAAATAGCGATAAAAATAGATTAGCCTATTAAAATATTTTTTTAAGATGAGAAACATCTTATAAAATTAAAGAATAAAATTAATAAGATCAACTTTTAACTCAGTTCACTCTCAAGCAATATGCAATCTTAACCTATAATCCTAGAAACATCATAAATAGAATATTAATAAAAATATATTAAATATTACAACATTACTTAAATATATGTAGCATCATTTATATATTAAACTAATGTTAAATAAAAATATTTAATAAATTTACACCACAAATAATTAGTCACATAATTAAAAATGCAACAAAGATCCATAAGAACTTAGTTCATTGTACTAAGGTAAACATTGTCCAAACGAGATTGAATTGTATAATACCTAAGAAAATGGAGCCCGCCATTGGGGATGTCACTCTTGTAAAAATATTATTTTTCTCCCAAACCAAACATAGGGATGCAATTCTGAAAAATATTTTTTTTGGATAAGTAATTCTGAAAAATATCATTAAGCCTGTAATATTTTTTTTGTTCCTGCGAACGAAATGCACATTTAATTTTACTCTTCAATTCTTAAAGGGGTGAGAATTGGTTTAATTACTTGAATAATTATACTCTTCAATCTAATGATAATAATAATAATATGTTGAGAAATTTGTATATTAAAAATAATAAAATTTATATAATAAATTTTTATAACGTGAACTTTATATATATATATATAACGTTATATTATTTTTTATAATAAAATAATAACATTTTAATATAACATGAACTCCTTATTTCTCATAACATGAAATTCTTTTACATATATATAATATGTTAAGAGTTTTATTATAACATTTCATATATAGCTAGGTTAATAATTAATGAACAGGTAGTTTTATAAAGTTTCTTTCAAGAGTACAATATTGTATAAAAGTATCTTGTTTATGATATATATATTCTGATTTAGATTCAGATAATGAAGAACTCATTCAAGGACCAACCGATGTTGAGAATGAACATGTTTAATCCCACGTATGAAATATCCCAATAAATTTGTAATGCTAGGACAATTAGATAATTTGCGTACAATGTTAATTATTATTTTATTTTTATTAGTATTTTTATTTTTTAATTGAAAAAAGGGCTATTACCAGAGGCCTCATTAAAAACCTCTATACATCTAAATGGAGGAAAAGAGTACCCTTGATAATAGTTACATAAAAACGACAGTCACAATTTAAGCGCAAAACAATGTGCACAAAAAAAAAACTAATATTGAATCAGGAGGGATCCTGGCCAAGTAACACAAGAGAAATAATCTCAGGGGTAGACTAGAGAACGTAATCTCTCCTAACTCCTATCTTTAGGCCATCTTAGCCAAACCATCTACAACTTGGTCCGCCACACGACTCACATGAGTGATCCGTACCTCCCAATCTCGCATGATCAAATCACAGACACGTGCATAAAGAGCACTATCCACTAATGCGCCCAATTCACCATGTAGCATTTTCACCAAACTTATGTTATCCGACTCCAACTCTACCTGTTGATAACCCAAATCCACGCATGCCCAAGGCCTATGTATACCGCCCATAGTTCTGCTACAATCACAGAGCAAATACCCAAACTTCGCGCGAAACCGAAACACCAAGTTCTATCATAGTCACGCATGACTCCCCTCGCTGACGCCATATTGCGAACACCGCCCACAGCATCATCGACATTCAACTTCCACCATCCCCGTCCCGGTTTAGTCCACCATTGGCTTGCTTTAGTAGCCTTTATCTGAGTTGCCGGCAGTCGCGCACAATCAATAATCTCCCCCCGTAGCCTCCGGCAATGCATTGCCACATCGTTAAATAAATTACGACCCTCATTAAAAATATAGTGGCACCTATTTCGCCATAACGCCCAACAACAAATTGCAAACATATGTGGCCATTCTTCACCCATATCTTGGTTTGCCACACAGCCGTGTAGGTTCCCTGTCAACCATGTCTCAAAATCCTCTACATAGAAACCTTGCAGCCTACTTGATCGGATAAGTTGCTCCCACACTTTCCTTGCCCTCGGACATTGTCTCAAAACATGATTAAGATTCTCTTCGCCTTGATTACAAATCACACAAACACCACAACTGGAAAGATGTTGACAAAACCTCTCTACATTGGTTAAGACTCGGTCATGTGAAACCAACCATAGAAAAACTCTAATGCGTTGCGGCACTTTTAACAGCCAAATTATTTTCCACAAGCTACTTCCCGAACGTGGAATAATTGGTCCCAAAGCTTTGTAAGCTGACGAAGTCGTAAACATGTGATGAGATTCCCATCGCCACCCCATACGATCATGCCCAAATGACGCATATGGTGGAATTGTTGCCGTAATTTTAAGAACAATATCCTATGGAAGAACTTGTTCTAGACATTGCCAATCCCAATTCCCCAATGTTGTTACCATCGCAGCTACAAACAACGAGGAAGGTAGCTCATTTAGCGTGCAAACAGTAGCAAGCGGTTCCATATTATCAAGCCAATAATCCCACCAGAAATTTGTATGCCAACCATCACGCACCTGCCAACAACTACCTCAACGTACATCCTCCCAAACATTACTGATGCCTTTTCATACCCGCGAACATCCTATGCGAGCAATAGATTGAGGTAACTCCCATTCCCATCTATACTTGGCTTTAACAACTTGTATCCACAATTTTTCTTCTCCCCGCGCCAACTGGTAACCAAGCTTTATTAGAAGAGCATTATTTTGTCGGTTGAGATTTCAAAGACCCAAATCCCCATTATCCTTCGGTAGAATTACAATGTCCCATTTAACAGGAGCAATCGCCAAAGATCCATTGGATGAACCCCACACAAAATGCCGTATAATTTTTTTCCATTACATCACAGATTCCCTTTGACAACAAAGTTGTCTGCATAACATAGGTCGGTATCGCTTCTAGAACTGCCTTAGCTAAGGTGATACGTCTTGCAAGCGACAAAGTCTTAGCCGCTCATCCCAATAACCTTCACTCAATCTGATCCATATTAGCCTCTACAAAAAGCACTAGATCGTTAACGAAGAAAAGATGCGAAAGGCCTGGCCCATTACGTGACAAATGAATCCATTTCCAATCACCATTTTGCACTTTACGATCGATGTCCTGACTGAGCCGTTCTATACATAGAACAAAAAGGTATGGAGAGAATGGATCCCCTTGACGAAACCCACGTGTCATAACAAAATCACCCATCATCTCCCTATTTCACAGAATCTGCATACTAACTGAACACATACATTTCATAATCCATTGTATAAATTGAGCAAGTAGACCTACATCATACAACGTTTCCTCTACAAAGCTCCATTAACTGAACACATACATTTCATAATCCATTGTATAAATTGAGCAAGTAGACCTACATCATACAACGTTTCCTCTACAAAAAGCACTAGATCGTTAACGAAGAAAAGATGCGAAAGGCCTGGCCCATTACGTGACAAATGAATCCATTTCCAATCACCATTTTGCACTTTACGATCGATGTCCTGACTGAGCCGTTCTATACATAGAACAAAAAGGTATGGAGAGAATGGATCCCCTTGACGAATCCCACGTGTCATAACAAAATCACCCGTCATCTCCCTATTTCACAGAATCTGCATACTAACTGAACACATACATTTCATAATCCATTGTATAAATTGAGCAAGTAGACCTACATCATACAACGTTTCCTCTACAAAGCTCCACTCTAATATGTCGTAGGCTTTCTCCAAATCTACCTTTATCACCATCCACGGTTTCATATCCTTCTTTCTACTCATAGTATATATAACTTCTTGTGCAAGGATGATGTTATCTGTAATGTGTCTGCCAGTAACAAAGCTCGTCTGATTCAAAGAAACCCAATCCGATAGATATGGTTTTAACTTGTCAACCAACACCTTAGTTACCACCTTATACACCACTGTACAAAGACTGGTAGGCCTTAGCTGTCAAAAATTGTCAGGATTAGGTACTTTGGGAATAAGAACCATTAAAGTTTTATTTGCCTTATCACCCAAATCACCAGTTTTGAAAAAAATTATCCACAAATTGATAAATAGACTCGCCAACCGTGGACCAATTTTTCTAGAAAAAGATCGCCTGAAACCCATCTACACCCGGCGCCTTTAGCGGTCCTATGCTAAAAACAACTCGTCCAACCTCATCCCTCGTAACTGGCCTTACTAACTTTTGTAATTCAAGCTCATATAATTGTTTGAAACCCCTTTATATTCGGCACTAGGTACTTGCCGCGGCTCAGAAGTAAAAAGGCTCTGAAAAAATTAGACCACATGTTCCTTAAGTGGTTTGTCATCGTGGCACCAAGTCCCATCCTCCAGACGGATCATTCGAATAACATTTTTCTAACGTCAAGGGAGTGTCATCATGTGAAAATATTTCGTGTTTCTATCACCTTATTTTATCCATTTACTCCATGACTTTTGGAACCAAAGACTTTCCTCCTGACTAAGAACCATATCCAACTCTTTTTTGAGCGCCACATCTAACGATATCATATAGGGGTTTCTTGCTCTATCTAAAGCAGCCTCCACACCACGAATACGTGCCAAGAGATGAGCCTTGCGATGCCCAATATTCCTAAAAACCACTTTTTTCCATACTCAGCTATTTCCTTGGAACTTAAATAACTTATCAAAAACACTTCCATTAGAACCCCAAGACTTAGTTAAAAGACGATCGAAATTCGGTTGTTCATTCTAGCAAGCAATAAATCTGTAGGGTTAGTTTCCTTGTGGTACCCTCCTAACATCCGTATTAAGTAGTAGAGGCCTATGATCAAATCCCACCTGAGGTAAGTGAACCATTTCAGTCATAGGAAACTGTACATACCAACGCGCATTGCAGAGCCCTCTATCAAGCCGTTGCCTCATATCTCCACGTTCCCAAGTGAAACGCGGCCCTGAGAACCCCATATACAAAAGCCCAGAGAAGAAAAGAAAATCACAAAATTTAGTACAAATCACAGTTCTGCGTTGGGACCCCCCGCTTCTCTCTTCGAGGCTACAAATGACGTTAAAATCTCCCTCAAGCATCCACGACCAATCAGACCCCAGATCAAGGGCCTTAAGCTGATCCCAAACTATGTTGCGTCTACTATAATTCGGGCTCGCATAAACAAAATTCAGGAAGAAAGTACTACTCAAAATAGAATCCACACAAATTCTATGTGGAAACTGATTGGAGATAGCCAGAATATCCACTGTAATGAAATCCTTCCACATCACCCAAATACCTCATGAAAACCCCTCTGCTTCTACACGATAAGAAGAATCAAAACCAAATCTTCGAACAAACTCATATGCTTCCCTACCATTGACTCTAGGTTCTATTACTGCAACAATATCTGATTCATGCGTTCTTAACAACAATCTAAAATAGCGTTTAAATTAAAGGCCAAGAGCGCCTTGAGCATTCCAATAAATGACCTTAACCATTAAAAAAGTGATGTAAAGAAAAAACACAACCATCAATCAACAAAACACTTAAGACACCTTCATTTCCATATCCTGTTCAAAGGATGTATTAGCAATCCATTGAACCGTTGTGTCTGAGCTCACACTTGGCGTCTTAGCTATAATTGCACCATGATCGGCCGAAGAGGCCACCTTGTCCAAGGCCTTCGACACCAATTCAACCCATTCATTTACCAGGGTCGGTCTCTTATCACTATCAACCGCTTTCTTTGATTTTCTATTCTTCTGTGGTAAACCCATATTACCCACATTCCAAGTGGCACTTTTGGAATTAGCCTTACGAATCAGTCCATATGCTGATCTACCATTATTATCTTTTAGGACTCGCCTCGTTCTGTCCTCGATAACTCGTACAGCTTTGTGTTTCTCCGAGTTTAGCAACGTCAGTACCGATATTACTTTATCACGTGTTGCTACTGTTTTCACCACCTCCTCTTGGTTAATTGTTATAGTTGTATTCTTTGTTTCGTTATTAGGCTGAGGTAACAGCTCTCCCCCACTACGCTCAATTTGTTCCACAATCCCCACTGTGGTCGTAACAGTCTACTGATCGCACTCTATGCTGACAGCGTTTCTTAAACCCTAATCCTGCTCTACTCCCAAACCAGTACACACCACCTGTTTTATCTCCCCCATAAAAGCCACAGTTGTTGGTTCAACAGTAACGCCACTACATGATTTTGTCTTTAGTTGTCTATCAGTAGTTTGCCGCTCCTTGTTCAGTAACTTGGGTGCACTTCCAGAGGCTAACACTTCAAACCTTGAGCCTCCACTCAATCCTAACACGCCTTTGCCCTTTACATCAGGTCTATTTGTTTGATTCGATTGTTTCTTTCTACGTTCCACTTGCATCTAGAGGCCAAACATCTCATCCGTGGTGAGTGCCGACACAGCCATCGACCCCCCACCGTTTTTTTCTCGAACTCCACAAACCTCTTTAGAGTATCTATACTTCTCACATCCATAACATATAACCGGTAATCCCTCATATTCAATCACCTGGTATCTACCATCTATCATAATGCTTGGGACCAAAGGTTGCTCCAAATTCACCACTATCGCAAGACGGGCAAATCTTCCTCTTCGCCCCTCTGTTGTATTGAAGTCAACATGCACCACAGTTCTAAGGACACTAGTTATCGCCTAAAATAGATTCTCAGAGTAATATCTATACGGCAAACCAGGCAACAACACCCATGCTATAATTTTTTTGGATAGTCAACCGCAGTAGAGAATTCGCGCGACTATGGTTGCACTGTTAAATAACTCCCGTACACCACCCATGGACCTCCTGTCAGAACTTTCTCATAATTCTCTTCCCTCGCAAATCGAATCAAATAGTATTCATTATCCAAATCAACAATACTAATCTCCCCTACCGGACTCCACAAAGATTGTATCTGATTACGTAGCGCCCGATATCCAATTGACTTTCCTAGTAACCTTACAATCAGCGATTTCGCTAATTTATCATCGATCGCTTTGTGAACACGATCCGAGAATCGAATCTCAGGCACTGTTCCTTGGTATCTGATAATGACATCATCACTCGAAACCTTTATTTTGATGTCACTTATGAAATCATTCATTTTCTCAGTCCCCGGTTGGCCTATCACCATATCTTGGAAAGATGGTCTAGTCGATTGCTCCTTAGTAACAATAGGCATCGTTTGCACCGCCGTCTCCATACCCAGCGGTGTTTCTTCATTGCCCTCTTGAGTTGTTCCTCTCACAGCTATGGTGGGGTTCGGACCATCCATCTCTATACCCTCTACAGTGCCCTCTGGCACTAACCCACCTTGATCGCCCCTCATTCTCTCCATGACCAAACCAGACGTTGCATCCTGTTGAGTAGATAAATCTGGTGGCCTGCCGAGCGGCACAAGCTGCGCCGCAGATGAAACTCCACCGGAAGGTGCCCTTATACTTAATTAAATATTTAGAGGATATTTTTACGTTTCATTAATATTTTTTATAACAACTAATATTATTTTAGATTATGTAAAAATTTGATTTAGATTATCGGCCAATGAGTCGGATAGTAGTGGTTAAACTAAAAAAATATTATTGTAGATTCTTTTATAAACACTGTAGTTGGTTATTAAAAAAACACTTCACATAGATAATAAATCTCTTCTAAAATTGTGAGAAAATTATTTGTATTGTTTTTCTTGAACACAAAATAATCTAAAATTTGAAATTTGGATTTTAAATTTAAGAGGGACTATTACTAATGATATCAAAAGAATAATTATAGGGTAAAGTACACAAATGGACACTAAACTATCTCTAAAAATATAAAATGGTCATTAAACTTTTAAATGTTACATAATGGGTATTAAACTTTAGTTTTTTTTTACAAAATGGTCAATGAGCCGTTAACTGTCGTTAATTGGGTGACATGACTGTTACAGAAATTTGAATAATATAACATTTAATCCTCTATATTGACACATTTAATCAATTTATTCCTAATTTAACCCTCATTATTGATGTCTAAATTGATTGAATGTGTAAATATTGAGGATTATATATGTTATTATACAAATTTTCGTAACTACCACATCTCCTAGTGAAAGATAGTTAACGATCCAGTGACCGTTTTGTAATAAAAACTAAAGTTTAATGACAATTATATAATTTTTGAAATTTTAGTGACCATTTTGTATTTTTAGGGATAGTTTAATGACCATTTGTGTACTTTACCCATAATTATATAATTTTTAGGGACCATTTGTGTATTTTTAGGGATAGTTTAATGACCATTTGTGTACTTTACCCATAATTATATAATTTTGTAATAAAATTAAGGTTTAATGACAATTATATAATTTTTGAAATTTTAGTGACCATTTTGTATTTTTAGGGATAGTTTAATGACCATTTGTGTACTTTACCCATAATTATAATATAAGATCTTGAAAAACATAATAGTCAAATACAATAGAGATAGTTGAAAATATCACAACATACATTTTCTGGGTATTTTGTCCAGATAGTGTTGTGGGATTTTTTTATTTAATGAAATAGGATGGTTGTTTTTTTTATTATTTTGTGAACTAGAGATCGTGTTGTAACTATTGCGTTGATGGTGCGTTTTTAAAGGAGACGTTTCTTACGAATAGACACCATCATTGACTTGAATATAGCTAATTTGAAAAACTTGTACTCGTGTTGTTCGAGTGGTCCAGAGCAAGGGATGCAGATTATGCTCTTTTTGAAATGGCGCTTTGGTGGGTTATAAATTGGGGAAAAGACCAAATACCTAATTTTATCAGTCTTTTTTTCTTAATTTCGTGAGAGGGTAAATCGTTTCCTTTTCAAACTCCTTTTTAATCTTTAGATTTTTCTTCTTTTTTATACTATCAAAATGGTGAGAAGTACGAAAACTTTGGCAAAGAAAGTTGAGGCGAACAGGGCGGTAGATGTGGTTGGGAGTGAAGTCGAGTGTAAGACGGGAAAAATAAAGCAAGAAAACTGTTGGAATTTTGTGGGCTACGCTGTTCAAACTTTGAGTTCAGGTTCGAGGTTCTAAAGGGAACATTCCATTTGAGTGATTATGGCGAGGGGGGAGAAGGAACTCTGGAGTGGTTCTACTTGCTGTTGTATCTGTTCGAGGTTGGGTTTCATCTGTCGTTGCACAGCTTTGCTTGTAAAGTGTTTGTGGAGTACAACGTGGCTCCGGAACAGCTGGCGAGGGTGTCCTAGTAGTTTATTATCGGCTACCTCATCAAATGTGCGGAACGAGACTGGAAGCCTTCTGTGAAGGTCTTAAGGAGGTTGTTCACCCTCAGTCCAGTGCTCCACAGACTTTCTCAGTTTGTTGAGTTTTATGAAGTGACATGCAAAGAATAATGCTATTGGAGACCTAATTATTGTATGGAGCAGTGCTAAAAAGTTGGGGTTGGATCGCTCCAATTGATATACCTCCGCTTATGCCTTTAGAACCCGCCTATGCCCTCGGAACCCTTAGTCTTCGCACCACACCTCAACACGCGAAGCATCATGGCTTCTAGAGATATCGCCTCCGATCAGCATGCGAAACATCATGGCATCTAGAGCTCTCACCTCCAGATTATTTTCGACATGATAGCCATCAGGTCTGTCTGACTCACAAGCTGAGCTTATTACCTAACATTCGACTCTACTCTACCAACCCACGTGATCAAGCTAAAAAGCCTATCGATTGAGAGCCAAACCTTATCCTATTGATCCATCAATAGCTACCACTACGCCTGGCTTTGTCCCATCAAATAGTACCATTTGGCTATAAAAACCCACTGAGCTAAAAAGGACAGGCAAGCTAACTCCCCTCACATTATTTTCTGCCAACTCTCTTTGCTTCAGTCAACATCACCATCTTTGACTCTCCGCCCATTCTAGAATGGGTGAACCGTCACCAATTTTCTCCTTGGTCCTCATCTTCACCACTTCGTTCGGTGTCTGGCGCTTTGAACACCAACGACATCAACAAATTTCATACATAAATTCGACCTAAATCTAATCTGACCTAGTTTAGAAACATCTCTAAACATAAAGTGTAAGTAATTAATTTAAAATATACAATTTTTTAAGTCTTAAGGCGATTTCAAGGTAATACCTATTCATACATATTCTTAACCCTTTGACAATGCACACAGCTTTGCAAAGAAAGCGATATGAATCCGATTGAGAGCCAAACCTTATCCTATTGATTCATCAATAGCTACCACTAGGCCTGGCACTGTCCCATCAAATAATACCATTTGGCTATAAAAACCCACTGAACTGAAGAAGATAGGCAAGCTAACCCCCTTCACATTATTTTCTGCCAACTCTCCTTGCTTCAGTCAACATCACCATCTTTGGCTCTCCGCCCATTCTAGAATGGGTGAACTGTCACCAACTTTCTCCTTGGTTATCATCTCCACCACTTCGTTCGATGTTTGACGCTTTGAACACCAATGGCCTCAACAAATTTCATACATAAATTTGACCAAATCTAATCCGACCTAGTTTAGTAACATCTCTAAACATAAGTGCAAGTAATTAATTTAACATATACTATTTTTTAAGTCTTAAGGTACTTTCAAGGTAATATATGTTCATATATATTCTTAACCCTTTGACAATGCATACACCTTCGCAAAGAAAGCGATATGAATCCGAGTCTTCTAGAATAAACATGATCCGCTTTTTCACTGGGACCACTGACTAGGTTCAAAGATACTATTTTTTGTATAAGCACCGATATCTTGTCTATACAATATTTAATTTAAATTAAATATTGTATAGACACGTTATGGGACAAGTCACCAAACTATCATACTTTTCCTACTTTGGTCACCCAACTAATTTTTTTCGTCAAAACCATCCCTATAGTTAGAGACCTTTTCTATTTTGGTCCTATCCGTTAAAAATCTAACAAATCACTAACTTGGCAATTTTTTATTTTCCACTTCAGCCCTCTCTCCTAGTTAGCATGTTAAATAGTATTTTTTATTCGACCAACCAAGAGGTGACATGTTTCACCTTTTGATTTTAAACAAATCAAAGTAAAAAAAAATAGTTTAGGCGCTGGTAGTGGGCGGAATCAAACTTGAGACCCATTGCATAAAGGATCCAACACCTAACCACTAAACTAGGCTTAGAATTTGGTTAGGTTTTATCTAAATTAATATTTAACTTATACTCTCCGAAACTCAAAAATAAGCAAAATGCCTCTATAGAGATTTAAACCAGGAACACCTTGCACCAAAAGCAAGGTGTTTAACCACTAAGCTAAGTTAATAACTTGTTCTATATCTACAAAATTTAATTTTTAATTTATGTTGTATTATTACCTCAAAATTAAATCAAAATACTACCAAAATCAACCTAAAATTATTTTCCAATTCTTTTGGTAATTATTTATTCATTTTTATAAAATTGTATTAGATCATTATAAAAATTTAGTGTATAATATATATTTATGATAGAATATAAATTTTGAATTATTTGAAAATAACTATTTGGATTCAAACTTATTATTTTAATTTAAAAAAAATTGGCTTGAAATGTAATTAAAATTGAAGATGAAATTAAAATTATGTTTTCACTTCGTTTTAATATAAAAAGTGATGATTAAATATTTATTTATTTTATAAAACTAATGTTAAAAAAATCTAAAATTTAAATAAATAATATTTATTTAAGATAAAATATAATTTTTAAATAACATTTAATTCATTGACATGTATATGAACAAATTATTTTATATTTAATTAATTTTTAGAATGATCTAATATATTTTTATAAAAATAAATAATTAACTTTTTTATTACAAGCGAATTGGAAAAATAATTTTAGATTGAGTTTAGTAGTATTTTGATTTAATTTTGAGGTGATAATACATCACATATTAAAGATTAAGTTTTGTGGATATATAATAAGTTCTTAATCTAACTTAGTGGTTAAATATCTTGCTTTTGTTGCAATGTTTTTTTGGTTCAAATCTCATAAAAGCATTTTGCTTATTTTTAACTTATGAAAGTATAAGTTAAATATTAATTTAAAATAAAATCTAATCAAATTCTAAGTGTAGCTTAGTGGTTAAGGCATTGTACCCTTCATCCAAGGGTCCCAAGTTTGATTACTAACACAGAAAAAGGGTGATCACCAGCAGTAGCGGATACATGCAATCCCCTAGGAGAATAGTTGTATTCTCATTTTTTCGAAAACACACTTAAGTTAATGTGAACTTTATTTTTAAAAAAAATTCTAATTCAATGTGTAAAGATAAAAAAAATATTTTTGCTTATCTATTTTGAAAAATAAAATATTTTAAACATTTATTTTTAAATTTTTAAATTCGCCAATTATCACCAGTGTAGTTTCCCTTAAAAAAACTAGTGTAATACGTAGAGATGTAATATTTGATCACTTGGTTAAAGAGGGAAATGGAATATTCGAAATGAATGAATTCAACCAGTCGCGTTAAATGCACGTGCAGTTGCTGTAGCCTCCGGATCCCATTTGTTGTTGCTCTCTTCTCAACTGTTTCTCCAACTTCAATCTCCAAACACACCAAACCTTTTCTTCTTGTTTCCCGACTTCACTGCTCTGCTTTTTATTCTCGACAAAACCAAAACCAGAAAACTGAAATTTCATTTTTTTATTATTATTAAAACAAAAAATAAACAACACCACCAAACAATAAAAGCAAGGTAAAATTAGGCATTTCCTCTCTTGTGATCAGATCCCAACCCTCGGGTTAAGCCGTCAATAATTCGTTCATTCACAAACCCTTCTTGTTTCCTATATAATCCCATTCTCTTGTAAGCGTTACAAATTGGAACTTCGAGCTTTTAAGTGAAGGGTTTTGATTTTCCGGCCGGTAATTTTCTGAATTTGCTGGGTTTTCTTTTTCTTTCTCAAAGATTTTCCCTTTTTCTAGAATTTGAGTTCTTTTTATTTTTGTTTTTCCCTTTTCTTGAATGATTTTAGACTTACTGACATCTTTTGATATAGCTCGCATCTTTTTTCTGATTTGTTTCTTTTTTTTTTTAATTTTAAAGCTAATTATTCGATTTCTAATAAATGTTGTGAACGAATATGCAGGCCTGAAATGTTTGTTGCAGAAAGAGCATAGTGAAGTCTAGCAACTTCCTTTTCTTTCAGTTTTCCTTCTCCGTTTCAAAGGAAAAAGAAAAAGGATTTTCCCAGAAAATGGGCTGCTTTCAATCTAAAGTAACAAGGCAACACCCCGGGCATGAAGACCCTGTTACTCTTGCTTCACAAACTGCTTGCAAGTTTGCAAATTATTACAACTTTATATTCATTGCTTGTACCCAATTTTCTGATTGGTTCTATGGGGTGAAACAACAATGTTTACATGGCTTTGTAGGGAGAAATTGTCCAAATTTGACTACTTGGTTCTTTTCCCTTTGTTTCTGCAGTTAGTGTTAGTGAAGTTGAAGCACTCTTTGAGCTATTCAAGAGCATCAGCAGTTCTGTGGTTGATGATGGATTGATTAGCAAGGTACAGTTCTTTTCTTCCTCTGTAATGCCATGCATCTTTTACTTTCCTTTATGTGGTTTCGAATAAGGATTATTGCATGTGATGCCATGTGAGACAACTTTTAACCGGCAAGGCGCTTTTCGTGGACAAAATCATGAGGTCTGATCGAACAAAGCGAACAAAATGTATGTTGGTATAGACATAGGACAATATCTTGCAAGTTGGTTTAGCCTATGACACTGTGTGGTTTTGAGTTGTTTTGCATGGTTCTCTCGACTTTGCCTTTTACATCTCCTTTTTCAGTTCCATTGTTTATTTTCCTCGCTCCCACCTTTTACTGTTAGGGGATTTTTTTTTTCTCTCGTTGTTTCTTTTCTGCAAATTCGAACATTTGCGTGCGCGAGTTAATGCTCATCCAACTTATCTGTCGTATATGCATTATGCAGGAAGAATTTCAGTTAGCGTTGTTTAAGAATAGAAAGAAGGAAAACATATTTGCAAGTCGGGTAAAGTATTTTTCGTCTGCTTTTTCTAAATTCTATTTAACGGGCATGTTCCTTTAGATTTATCCATCCTTCTTATAAAATGCAGATTTTCGATTTATTCGACGCCAAGAAGAAGGGGCTCATTGATTTTGGTGATTTTGTTCGAGCACTCAATTTCTTCCATCCAAATGCCTTACAAGAGGATAAAATAAATTGTAAGTAAACAGTTGATATAATTATCTTCAATTACACAAATTGTTTAATATTCCATCTCACTTTTAACTTTTGGTTTTACATTACAGTTACATTTAAACTTTATGACATGGATGGAACTGGTTTTATCGAGCGTCATGAGGTATGTTGGGAGTTACCTTTTGATTCAGTCGCTTTATTTTGAGCGGAACTGATTTTAATGATTCTGAAGATCATCCATATCTATGTTTCGATTCAGTTTCATTTTTTATACAAGCATGCTTTATGTGATTTTGGCAGGTCAAGCAAATGCTGATTGCGCTTTTATGTGAATCCGAAATGAAGTTAACCGATGAAACCATTGAGACAATACTTGATAAGGTGAGAGCCTAATATTTCTGATTTCCTGGAATTATCATGCTATCGACAATCTACATGTAATATGAGAGCATCAGGCCTCTTTTTGGTGAACTGCAATATTTCAGTACTCTTTGTTAACATTTGAACCTTAACTCTTTGGCTGTATTTACAAACAGACATTCTTGGATGCCGACATTAATCAGGATGGGAAGATAGATATATCAGAATGGCAAATCTTCGTGTCCCGTAATCCGTCATTGTTGAAAATTATGACCCTCCCATACCTGAGGTATGTGTTACCAATGTTGCAACTCATCTTTGCTTAAATTTCCCTCGCCGAGAAACTCATCCGTGATGTAACTGTAATCATGCAGGGACATAACAACAACGTTTCCAAGCTTTGTTTTTAATTCTGAAGTAGACGAGGTTGCCACATAATTCTGATTTTTGGAGGGAGTATGTGTTGGTTCAAGCGTTGAGTTGTACTTGAAGGAATGTTTCTTTTTTGGATATATAGTTTGTTGAGATTGAGCTTCTTTATGTTAAGAAAGTATGCCTAGATTTTGTTGTTAGGCTAAAGCCACCAAGTGTCTAAAGGGTAGTAGCTAAATAGTTGATTGTACAGCTATTCTAATTAATGATATACACATGGAATAAATGTTATTAGAATTAACTTTTATAAAGTAAATATAAGATTATAATTGAAAAATAAATTTAAATAAGACTTACATTTAATGACAATTAAAGCATAATAAAAGCTGATTAGCTGAATTAAAAATCTATACGTGTATGATATTTTATGCATTAGAAAAGTTTTGATATACAACCGGTGCAAACTAAAGTTATCTGTCTAATTTAAGGGTTAGGGGTTTTATTTAGAGTTTAGCTTGTAGGGTTTAGAATTTAATATTTAAGGTTAGAGTTTAGAATTTAAAATTTAAGGCTTTAGATTTTAAATTTTAAAGAAGAGTTATATAAAAAATTATATGGATTGTATATCAAAGTATAACTCTTTATACGGTTACATATTTTTAACAAGAAATTTAAATTTTATTAAAATAAAAATAAGAAAATCCAAAATAAATACACCAAAAACATGAGGAGAAATTTGACAATTATGTTCACACATATAGGGTTGGCAATGGGTCGAATTTGGGTGGGTTGGAGTTCCACCTGCTCCACATTCCGCATCTCAAACCATCACCCAACCCACCCACCACCCGCTTGATCATTGACCCAAATCTGCCTCACCCATCAACCGCGGATGAAGCGGGTGGGTTGAATCATAAATGGGTTCTATTATTAAAAAGTTAGAGTTAAAAATACATGTAATATCTTACTAAAAATATTTAATATTTAAGACATTAAAGTCAACTATTATTAAAGTTCTAAATTTCCAAAATTCTTAGGCACAACAGCTTGGTCAAAAAAAATACATACTAAATGACTACATAAACAAAATTCTCATTTTCTAATGGTAAACAAAAGCTTAAAAAAAGTCTTTAAAGTTTAAAATATTTTTTAAAATTAATATTATATTTATAGATGGATGGATGGGGCGGGTGATGGATCGGATGGTGGGTTAAAAAAGTTTCACCTGAATCTGTCACCCGCTCCATCCGCCACCCACTTCAAACGAATCAAATCCATATTTCGTCGAGTTTTCGTCCATTTAATTGGGTCGGGTTGGCCACATTCATGGATAATTGCCAGCCCTACACACATGCAAAAAGAAAATATGAAAATTCAAGAGGCCTAAAAAGAAAAAAGAACTTTTCTTTGTTAATGCCCATCATTTATAGAAATTCAACTATCAAATTTTTATGTCTCTATCCAACTAGACGCTTTAGTAGTGGTGTAGGAGATATGATCAATAAAATCAATCTTATATACTGCTATGCTAATAGTTATGAAAACATACGTAAACTGTCATAAAATAAGATCTAATCATACAAGACTATTAACTTTTTCTGATCAGGGATATGCGCCGTGATCAATACACGACATCAAACTACCATAAAGGTAGACAAAAATATGTCATAAGATAAAAAAACCATGCCATGAAATATAGAAAAATTGTACCACAACGATAGACGTTCCTCCAAAATAGAATATATACTTACCGGGGAAAAAATACATAAAAATAAAAATAAAAGGAAATAAAAAAATTAACAACGATTAATAACCAACATAAAATTAATATCACCGTAAATAACAATAAAACATAATATAAATTAAATAAAGAACGATTAGGCTATTTTACTCAAATATCTTACTTTTTAATATTATTTACGTTTCTGATATATAAATAAATTATTTTCAAATCTAACACGTATTTACAAGAATTCATCTAGTTAATATGGCGAGTTTCATTAGAAAAATAAAACTCTTGAAACTCGTTATATCATCCTGACAAGTTTCATAGTTTTTTTATTTTATAATACGTTTTTATAGATGTTCATTATCGGCTTCAATTTAAAAATGAAATCCATAAAACTCATCCTTCAGACTGTATTAAATCCAAAAACAATTTTATTTAGATATTAGAAACGTAAATAATATTAAAAAATGAAATATTTGCGTAAAAACGCGGAACGAGGCGAGGAAGGATGGAGAGATGCAACTACCTTGGTTGGTCCTGCCAAGTGCCAGCAATTGGAGTTATTGAGTGGCCTTTTTTGACTATAAGAAAGTTTGGAGAGTAGGTTTCAAATTATTATGATTCAATTTTTGTCACCGACCTATTAATGCGAGTAGACAATGCCCCGGAATTCTTGCTCACTGACTCCCAAACCCAGTAGCACACCAAACTGTCATAGCTTGGTCCTGTCCTAGCCACCAATAAACACCAACAATCATTCCACCCTTTATGAACCATTCAGATGCTATTTATTGTAAACTAGAGTGATTTTCATTGAACTGAGTAAACTATAGTTGGCGCGACTAAATTATTGGTGCAGAATCGTTTTAACATTAAACTTTTAATTGATATAACTGTAACATTAAATTCTGCACGGTGACATAGCTAATGGTGGCTAGTGTGCATTAGGAATCTGGAATGCGGCAAAATAACCAAAGCGATAATAACATAGACCAAGACATGCACATGAGACAATATTTAACATGGTTCAGCATAACTTACCTCCACGGACGAATGAAACGAACAATCCACTATCAACGTAGAGAACACGAAGAGTACAAATACATGATAACCCATGTAATCCCAAAACTCGGTGTACAAATTCCATGACCCGGTGGAACCAAAACGCTATTCCCAACATCCCTACAATATGCATCTTTGCAGCGTAGTCACAATAATTGTAGAGAACCTAAAAGTGGTTACATCTCTCAAAAGAATAATTCTCTCAATTTCCCATTCTCTCATAATTCAAAAGGTTAAACCTAGTCTATATTTATAAACCCAAATACTTAGTCACCAAGAAACCTTATTCAATAAGATCTCCTATCTAAAATAGATATTTACTCATTAAAGTAAATCCTAATTACCAAGTAATCTTCAACCACTATAATTACAATAAAACCCAACTTAATTACCAATTAGAATTGGAGTCAAAATATAACAAATCTCCCAATTGATACAAATTCTATTCGAGCATTAGTCTTCAACACCTTCAATTTTTACGTAAGCCAAATATCTGTTGAAGCATCGTCGCCAAGTCTTCAACAACTCTAATTCTTACGTAGTATTCGTTAAAGCACCGTTGAATAGATTGAGAATTACCCCCTGTAACTGAAAGCTCATTGCAGCAATACTTCTCTTGTATGTCTCCAATATCGCTCCACAAAATCCGCATAAAAAAGTCCTCCACAATCGCGCAGCTCGAACCATAGCTCATGATACCATTTGTTAGGAATTTGGTATGCGGCAAAATAACCAAAGTGATAACAACATAGACCAAGACATGCACATAAGACAAGATTTAACGTGGTTCAACATAGCTTACCTCTACGGACGAGAGAAACGAACAATCCACTATCAACATAGAGAACAAGAAGAGTACAAATACATGATAACCCATGTAATCCAAAACCTGGTGTACATGTAACACCTCTGAACCGGATGTCACAATTTGGGCCTTAAGCCCAAATTAAATTTCATAAAATTTCTCAAACTGCGTTTAGCCCAAACAAGTTATTTTCCAAAACATTTAGATCAAATAGTGAAAACATAGGTAAACAATTTAAATTGTTTACAAGGAGCTTCAGTTTAAACTAAAACATTTAAACAATTGAATTTATTAATACAATTTAAAAAACAAGAGTTACAGACTCAACCACGTAAGGTCCAATGAATACATAGCACACTAAATACAAATACTGTACTCTGAAAACCTCTACAAGCTGAAATCTTATACTGATAGTGCTCCACAAACCCACGATCTGACGATCAACCTACGAACGAAAATAACGATTTCGAGCGCTGAGCTTACAAAGCTCAGTGGTACACATCTACTCTACTATACTTCATGCTAATCATAAACATAAATGTGCAAACTAGTAAAAGCAATAAGAAGATATGAATAAACATGTGGCCCTACCACAAGTCGCCTAAACACATGCTCTCAACATAGCAAATCATCATACACGACCCATAAGACCCAACCATACTCGGGATCTCACCAGATCATTCGAGCAAAAGCACACAAGTAATACCATAATCTGGAGTGATGCCCGTGTCCACAAAGCATCAGGATCATAAACTCTGAGTGAGGCCCGCATCCACAAAGCATCAGGATCCTACACTCTATAGGGTAAGTGTAGCGACCCAAAATTTGGAATCTGATGGTCGGGTTAACTCGATGTTTGAGCCTTGAGTTTGGGCTGAAATATAAGGCTTTTGGGTTCTTTATTCGACTTGTTTTAGCTTGTGGGTTGATGTTGGGCTTGTAATTTTAAACTTTAGGGGTAGAATAGTAATAGGTCTTTTGTGAGGAAAAAGATGAGAGGGGAAAGAGCTAAAGCTCTGCAGAAAGTTTGGGGGATGATATCATCTATTGTCTCCTCTCTTCACTCATCCTCTTTCCCATTTTTTGCCTAAGTTTGAAGACAAAGGAGCAACCTTTGTTGGTTTGAAGTTGAATTCTCGAAATTGTGATTAAGAGAGTATTGTTCATCGATTAAGGATCTATAAATTGAGGTAAGTATCATCATTGTTGGTGAAAGATGGGTATTGAGGGGGGTTTAGAAGGATGAATGAGATTGGGAGTTTCAACCTCGTTTTTGTTGTTATGTATCCTCTTTAGTCCTCTTTATTGCTTCTTGGTAGTGTTGTGACTGATTTGCAACACTTGTTTGTAGCTAAAGGGGATGGAGAACACTTCAAGGATGAAGGCAAGAAAAAGTTGGGAGTTGAAGTTTGAAGATGTGTTTTTCTAGCTTGCAAGGAAGGTTAGTACACTTCCAATTCCCTTGTTTTTCTTACATATCATAAATATGATGCCTTGTGTGTTAATTTTATGGTTTAGTATGCTTGAACTTCCATGGTTGGATGTTAATGGTAAAAGTGTGAATTGTTGTTAAAAACTTGTAAAATCGATAGAAACCTCTCTAAATACTCCTCATAATATATAAAAGTAATTTGGGACTCAATGGTTGAGGTAAAAGGGTTGAACAAGAGAAATTAAACTTTATAAATAAAGTTCTGGGCACGCATATCAGTATAGGCTAGGCCAGTATCGGTATGCTCTCTTGGAAGTTGATTATTTCAAGCGTATTACAAAAAGGGTATCGATATGGATCAGAGGCATACTGATACCACTGTTCCATTGCCAATTCCAGAAGCGAAATAGTATGTCGGTATGCCAAGGGGCATTTCGGTATATGTGTGGCTTCAATACACAAGGTATGCATACTAGTACAAGGTGTTAGTACGCGAGAAGTGCGCATCGATGTGGGGTTGCGATTAAATCTTTCGAACCTAAAGAGGGTATTGATACTTGAGGAAGAGTATCAGTACCTAGATAGGCGTATCGATACCCATGTAGGAGTATTGATACTCGCTGGGCAATCTACCAAAGAAATTTAACTTTGAAGTTGGGGGTTCTATAATTCGAGGTAAATGGCCTAATAGGTCTCTAAAGGTATAAAATGAATTGTAAAACTAAAGAACCAGAATTCTAACCCCATATATAAATAAAATAAGAATAAAATAGGATTGAGACTTGGGTGACCCATGTAGTGGTAAAAGCCACAGATGTATTTGGTATTGTAATGTTGTCACGTGCCTTGTGAGAACATAGTTGATAGGATCCGGCTGCCCAAGAATATATTGCAATACCACAGTAAGATGAGGGGATGGTGGTTATCTGATGCTATATAACCTGAGCCTCATCTGTGTGTGCTCGAGGGATGATTCTAAGCGGGGTATATGTTCTAATACTATGTGACCCAGCCTCACCCAGGGTGTATATTCCGATGCTATGTAACCTGACCTTACCCAGAGTATATGTATCGATGCTAGGTGACTTGACCTCACTCTTGTATGGTATGGTATGTTGGGCCTCGTGAGCTCTTGATTGATTGATTATATTGATTACATGTGTTTTAGCAATCAGAGTAACGCCACATGATATTCATGCTTGCTTGATCATTAATTTAACTACATGCTTGTGTTTATGATCTGCATGAAGTATGCTAGAATAGAGGTGTATCCACTAAGCTTTCGAGCTTAGCGTTTTGAATTGTGATTTTCTTACGCAGGTCTTTAGGTCGCTGCGTGCTTTACAAGAAGTCCATCGGAGTAGGACTTTAATGCACCAATATGTTGAAGAGTACAATACTTAGATTTGTTGGGGAAATGTATTCATAGGACCATTATGTTTTGTATCTATAACTCTCTTTAAATTACTATTCATATTGAATGTTTTTAATTAGTACGTTTTAATTTAGAGCTCCTCTACAACGCTTGAATATTTTTGTATAACTCTTTTAACGATGGTTATGAAACTTATGGATATAGGCTAAACTTATTTGAAATTTTTTTATATATGGGTTAGGCTTGAGGCCCAATATGACACTGATTTAGGGTGTTACATTTAGTGGTATCAAAGCCTAGATTTAGCCAGTTCTAGGAATCCTCGGGGTAATAACGAGTCTAAAAAGGCCTCTAGTGAATACGTGCCTACAAATTGAAGTTGTACTCATGTTAAGGCTGAATATCCGATTGAGTAACCTTGTTTGTTTGTCTATGTAGTTTGAGTATGCCTAGAGGGGAACGTAATTCAGAGGAGAGTTGGGGCTCTCGAGAAGAGAGCTACGATGAGGAATTTATCCTGGAGACGAATGAAAGGTCAAAAGGTGAAATGCGTCAAGGATCCAACTATTTCTCCCATCTGTATAGGGCGCTTGATCGTATTGTGAGAGCTATCCCAAGAACTCTCACCATCCCTTGTGAGATCGAGAGGTTTCATAGGTATGGTGCAATTAAATTCTTGGGGTCAAGACAAGATAACCAAATCAAAACGGATTAATGTTTGAGGGATACGCGTTGGATTCTGCATCAAATAGGATTGGAACCAAGAGATAAGTTGAAGTGTATCCTTTCTCTTCTGAAGAAGAATGCTCGCGAGTGGTAAGAGACTGCAAAGTTAGGTTGGTACCCTAACCGACCCACTTGGGATAATTTTCTTAACGATTTTGAGAAGTAGTATGTTAGAGAAGCTCACATGGATAATTTATGAGACCAATTTACACATCTGGTACAAAAAAATCAACCAATTTTTGAGTATGAGTAAGAGTTCCTACAGTTGGGTAGGTATGCTCCAAAACTTGTTTCCATTGAGAAGATAGGATGTAAGTGGTTCAGAAAAGGTTTGAGGAAAGAAATACATATGTTATTGACAACGGATCCACCAAAGGTGTTTTCCAATTTGGCCGCTAGTGCCAAGTTTCTTGAGCAAGTGCAAGGGTTGAATATGGTCAGTATGGAAGCCATGGCAATGCAAATGGAGGAAGCTATTCCCACTCTAATCAGTCTCAGTCCTTCTCAAAGAGAAATAGGGGAAATTAAAACCAAAGAGGTGGAGCACCGAACCAGTCGGGGAGGTCCAATCGTAGGTCTGTCTTTGCTGGGCGTAAGAGGTCAAATTTCTCCTCAGCTATGAGTTTAGGAGGCTTATCTAGAGGATTTTATACATCAGTATATACCCAGTGTAGGTGCAAGCACCATGAGGGTGTTACAACAATGCCAAAGTATGATATGGTTGTGGATCACCGGACCATGTTTTGAGAGACTGCCCTGAGGTCATAGATGTTGCCTCAATTCAAAATCAGAGGAACTCTTTTACAGCTCAAAGGGGCCGAAGATTCGCTAGAGGAGGGGCGAGTCATATGATGGGACATCAGAGTAGTGGTACCTTCCAATCAATAGTAAGGGCCTCTGCAAGACAGTATGTGGTCAATGCACAAGAGGACTGGGAGGCTACTGACGTTATTTTAGGTATGTTTACTTTGTTTTTTGTTCCTATTATTGCTCTTGTTGATTCGGGGTCTACCCATTCCTATATCTGTAGTGGGATATCGGAGCAGTAGGGCATACCTATCGAGAATCTCGAGGTGGGTGTCCGTGTAACTAGTCCGTTGAGGTATGATGTATTAGTTGATAAAGTTTATATGAGTTGTCCTATAGAGGTTCAAGGTACAATGTTCCCTGCAGATTTGATGGTGCTACCACTTCAAGAGTTTGATTCTATTTTAGGGATAGATTGGTTGTTTGAACATGATGCAAGTTTGGGTTGTAGAACCAAGTGTTTAAAACTCTGTGTTTCGGATGGGTCCTAACTTATGGTTAGAGGAGGAAAAAATCCTTGCCTTCTGAATGTGGTGTCAGCTTTAACTGCTCAAAAACAGATTCAACAATATTGTAAAGCTTTTTTAGCCCATGTAGTAGATACCAGAGTTGAGAGCCCGATACTAGAGAATCTTTAGATTGTGAGAGTTGTTGACGTGTTTCCAGAGGAGTTACCTGGATTACCTCTTGATCGAGAGTTAGAGTTTAAGATTGAGGTGATGCCCGAAATAACACTAGTATCCATAGCACTGTATCGTATAGAATCCACCGAGTTCAGAGAGTTAAAGAGCTAGATTCTAGAATTGTTAGAGAGGTTTTATCCGACCGTTAAGAAAAATGACTGGTCAATGAGGATGTGCATTCACTGTCGGTAGCTTAATAAGGCAACGATGAAGAACCGTTATCTTTTTTTTGAGGATCGATGATTTGTTTGACTAGTTAAAGGGTGCTTGTGTGTTCTAAAAGATTGATTTGAGATCGGTCTAGTACCAGTTGAAGGTGGTAGAAGGGGATATCCAAAAGACCGCTTTCAAGATGCGGTATGGACACTAAGAGTTATTGGTAATGCCATTTGGGCTTACCAACACACCTGCAGCTTTTATGAACTTGATAAACCAGATCTTTCAGCCTTATCTAGATCAGTTTATGGTGGTTTTCATAGGCGATATCTTGGTGTACTCGCGCTCAGAGGAGGAGCACAACTACCATTTGCGAGTTGTCCTTTAGACCTTGAGAGAGAGGAATCTCTTTGCCAAGTTCAATAAGTGTGAGTTTTGGCTTTCCGAGGTGGCATTTTTGGGCTACATTGTTACTGCGGATAGGATTCGTGTTAACCCTCAGAAAATTCAAGTTGTGGTGGATTAGAAACCACCTAGGAATATCTCCAAGGTACGTAGTTTCCTTAGACTTGTCGGGTATTATAGACGGTTTGTTAAGGGTTCTCAATCATAGCGGCACTTATGACCAAGCTCTTACAAAAGAGAGTTCTTTTTTAGTGGAACGAGGAGAGACAACAAAGTTTTGAGTAGTTAAAGGCGTATCTTATGGAGGCCCAGGTGTTGAAGTAACCCGAGCCGAGAAAAGATTATGTGGTTTTTAGTGATGCCTCGTTGAGTGGGCTAGGTTGTGTTCTCATGTAAGAGGGTAAGGTTGTAGCTTACGCTTTAAGACAGCTTAAGCCCTATAAAAAGAATTACCCTACGTATGATTTGGAATTAGCAACAGTTATCTTCGCCTTGAAGATTTAGAGACACTATCTCTACGGGGAGAGGTGTTATGTCTACACGATCATAAAAGTTTGAAGTACCTCCTCACTCAAAAAGAGTTGAATCCGAGGCAAAAGAGATGGATTGAGTTGTTGAAAGACTATGACTGCATCATAGAGTATCATCTCGATAAAGATAATGTGGTGGCTAATGCTTTAAGTCAGAAGTCCATATCAGATTTGAGAGCGATATTTGCGCAGTTAAGGATGACCGAGGATAGAGGGCTGATAGCTGAATTTTGTGTGGAACCCACCTTGATACAAGAGATCAAGAGAACATAAGTGATGGACGAGGACCTTGTGGCCAAGATTAAATCAGTTCAAAAAGATAAGGTAACCAACTTTGAGGTACGAGATTGTGGATTTTTGTACTTCAAGGGTCTGTTATACGTTCCAGCTTTAGAGGATCTTCAAGATCGTATTCTTAGAAAGACAAATCGTAGCACGTATACCTTGCATCCGAGGAGTAACACGATGTATCAAGATTTTTGTCCCTTCTATTGGTGGCCGAGTATGAAAAGAGACGTGTCAAAATTTGTGACCAAGTGTCTTGCTTGTCAACAAGTAAAGACAGAGCACCAAGTTGCATTTGAGTACATCTTTTTATTCTCATATCAATGGTCAGTCCGAGCAAGTCATCCAGATCTTGGAAGATATGGTCTGGTGTTGTGTCATAGATTTTGATATGAGTTAGGAGGATAAGTTACCATTGGTTGAGTTTGCCTACGATAATAGTTTCCATTCAAGCAACAAGATGGCTTCTTTTGAGGCTTTGTAAGGGCGTAAGTGTAGAACTCCCCTTTGTTGGACGAAACTTAATGAGAGAAAGATTATGGGGTCATACTTGATTAATCAAACTAAAGAAAAGATTCAGATCATCAAAGAGAGGTTGCAAGTGGCTTTTGATCATCAAAGGCCTATGCGGATCAGAAACATAAGCACATTGAATATGAGGCCGTTGATAAGGTTTTCCTCAAGGTGTCACCACAAAAAAGAATCATCCACTTTGGGCGCAAGATCAAGTTAAGCCCGAGATTTATTGGACCTTATGAGATCATTAAGAAAGTCAGACCATTGGCTTATCGATGAGCCCTACCTCTAAAGATGTCGCACATCCATAATGTGTTTCTTGTATCTATGTTAAGACGTTATCATTTGGATCCTTCTCACGTGATTTTGCTTGAAGAAATTGAGATTAGTCCCGATCTAACTTATGAACAAGAACCAATAAGAATGCTTAATAGGGGAGTTAAGGAGCTACTCAACGAATGTATACCCTTAGTGAATATGTTGTGGAGAAACCATGGGGTCAAGGAAGCCACGTGGGAAGTTGAGAAAGACATATAGTTGCTTTATCCGTATCTGTTTCCCAAAGGTAAATTTCGAGAATGAAAATTTCTTAAAGGAGAGAAGAGTTGTAGCGACCCAAATTTTAGAATATGAGGGTTGGGTTAACCCGAGGTTTGGGCCTCGAGTTTGAGCCAAAATGTAAGGCTTTTGGGTGCCTTATTGGGCTTGTTTTAGCTTATGGGTTGTTGGGCTCGTAATTTAAGACTTTGGGGGTAGAATAGTAATTAGTCTTTTGTGAGGAAAAAGATGAGAGGGGAAAGAGTTAAAGATCTGTAGAAAGTTTGGGGGATGATATCATCTCTTGTCTCATCTCTTCAGTCATCCTCTTCCCCATTTTGGCTTAAGTTTGAAGGCAAAAGAGCAACCTTTGTTGGTTTGAAGTTGAAATCTTGGAATTGTGATTAAGGGAGTATTGTTCATCTATCAAGGATATATAAATTAAGGTAAGTACCATCGTCGTCATTGAAAGATGGGTATTGAGGGGGGTTTAGAAGGATAAACAAGATTGGGAGTTTTAACCTTGTTTTTGTTGTTATGCATCCTCTTTAGTCCTCTTTATTACTTCTTGGTAGTATCGATACCCTTGTAGGAGTATCGATACGCGCTGGGCAACCTACCTAAGAAATTTAACTTTGAGTTCAGGGGTTCTATAATTCGAGGTAAAAGGGCATAATGTGTCTCTAAATGTATAAAATGAATTGTAAAACTGAAGAACTAGAATTTTAACCCTGTATGTAAATAAAATGAAAATAAAATGGGATTGAGACTTGGGTGATCCATGTACTGGTAAAAGCCACAGATGTATTTGGTCTTGTAATGTTGTCACGTACCTTGTGAGCACATGGTTGATGGGATATGTATGCCCAAAAATATGTTGAAACACCATGGTAAGATGAGAGGATAGTGGTTACCAATGCTATGTGACTCGAGCATCATCCTATTTGCTCGATACTATGGACCTAACCTCACCTAAGGTGTATGTTCTGATGCTATGTGACTTAGCCTCACCCGAAGTGTTTGTATCAATGCTAGGTGACTCGGCCTTACTCTTGTATGGTACGTTATGGTTGGTACGTTGGGCCTTGTGAGCCCTTAATTGTTTGTTTGATTGATTATATTGATTTCACGTGTTTTGGAAATCAGAGTAGTTCCACATGATATTCATGCTTGCTTGATCATTACTTTAACTACATGCTTATGTTTATGATCTGCATAAAGCATGCTAGAATAGAGGTGTATCCACTGAGTTTTCAAGCTCATCATTTCGAATTTTTATTTCCTTACGCAGGTCTTTAGGTCGTTGTGTGCTTTACAAGAAGCCCATCGGAGTAGGAATTTAGTGCATTGATATGTTGAAGAGTACAATACTTAGATTTGTTGGGGCAATCTATTCATATAACACTTATGTTTTCTATCTGTAACTCTCTTTAAACTATTATTCACATCGAATGTTTTTAATTAGTACGTTTTGATTTAGAGCTCCTAAACAACGCTTGAATATTTTGTATAACTCTTTTAACGATGGTTTGATGTATGAAACTTATGGATATGTGCTAAACTTATTTGAAAATTTTTTATATATGGATTGGGCTTGTGGGCTAATGTGACACCGGGTTTAGGGTGTTATAGTGTGGCTCGCATCCTCAAAGCATCTGGATCCTACACCCATGCTCATAATCTCTCATCGAGCCTTCGAATGAGGCCCGCATCCATAAAGCATCGGGATCCTACACTCTATAAAGTGAGGCATGCATCCACAAAGCATCAGGATCCTACACCCATTCTCGAAATCTCTCATCGAGCTTTCAAATGAGGCTTGCGTCCATAAAGCATCGGGATCCTACACTCTATAGGGTGAGGTCTGCGTCCACAAAGCATTAGGATCCTACACCTATGCTCAGAATCTCTCATCGAGCCTTTGAACGAGGCTTGCGTCCATAAAGCATCGGGATACTTCATTCAAAATCTTCAACCGTGGTGTTACAACACACTCTTTCTCTCACTGGGTATCCGGATCCCACAAATCAATGGTAGCTCAACCACACAAGTGCCCATACCTGTAACGTAACAACACATGATCCACCAAGGATCCCTATGGTTTGCTATTACCAACAAGTCACGCACTAATTACCAAGTTATTACATTATGGAAATATACATTAATCATCCTCATTAATTATCTCTATTAATCCATATAATTTCATTTATCAAGGTATAATTCAATTATTAATACTCACATCCAATTTCATTCTTAAATTACTTTCATTGATTATTTAGCGTATCAGTTATTAGTACTCGAACGCGAGTATAAATATAGTACCATCGGGTATCGTTACTCTCTTTCGTACCGATACTGAAAATGTTTACTAGAAATCTTTAATTTCTACAAGTACCAGTATGGGTCGACCCGTACCGATACGACCCTCAATTTCATACCAATATGGCCAAAGTACGTACCGATACCCTACTTACGGGTTCGTACCATTTCTTTAAATTATGATTCTTACGATGCCTTATTCGTTCCCTAAAGCGTATAAAAGTCATTATGATTGGTTTACTAATGCGTTTAATCAATTAGTATTAATCACCGGCTTCATAATCATTTAATCAAGTATTATCTCTAACCAATATTCAATCGAACATATTAATCCGCTCAACTAGCACACAAGGCATCATCATATATCAATCAGTCAACCAAATTATACAATAATCTTATGAGCATACCAAATGACCCCACACGGTCTCTAAATTTTATACAAATCTCATCATATTCGTACATCATCATGCATCTTATATTACAGGCCTCTAACATGCATATTATCTGACTCCTAATTTGTAACCACTAACATACAAGGCAATTACACTTATGATGCTCATGAAGCATTTTGGAGCTCGAGGTGTACTAACCTTAAGCCGGTATCACTAAAATCCTCACATGAGCTTCCCAAATATTCCAATTGATCTAATATCCAAACCCGAGTAATCCTCATATACAAACAAATACGAAAATACATTAATTCCATGCATCTCTTATACCATTCACAAGGTCAAATGCATAAAAACAGCTTACCGGGTTTGAATTTGGTGAAATAGATTATGCCAATAGATCTGAAACGTCAAGAAACCCCTAGGTAGGATCCTCTAGAAAAAGTCAACAACTGGCCAATGGCCGGTCATTTTCGATCAACGGCCGGTCATTTTCGGTCAACGGCCTGATCAACGTCGGTCAACATCCTAGTCAAGCCCAAAGATTCTATGTGGCCAGATGCATGGTAAAAAGCATGCAACCTAGGTGCAAGATCTAGTATGAGAGGGTGCACGAAAGGCTAGGTGTACTTGAAGGCGCTGGTTTGGCGGCGCATACGGTGGCCTCTAGTGGCCGGATGACGAAAACCAACTCCAGACTCACAGTTTCGATACCGGTGCGTCTAGTGGTGCCTTCCATTTCCGATTTTGACCACCGAAAGTGTCTAAATGCGAACCTCCCAAACTTTTCTCTCCTCACCTGGGGAACGATAGTGATGGCAACAATAAGAAGACCATCTTCAGATTCATCTTCTTGAGCTAGAGTTGATGGCGCCGGTGGTGAGTGCTACGGCTGCTCCGATGGATGTAGATCAGAGTTGAAAACTTTCCCTTACTTTTATCTCTTTTCCCTCCTTTTTTTCTCTTTCCAAAATATCTCCCTTTCCCCCTCTCCCATCACATCGACTCCCTTTTAAAACCAAAATAGCAATCCTTTCTTTATTTTATTTTCTTTACCAAATAAATAATAAAACACCCACCATATTTTACCAAAGCCCATAACCAAATTTCTTAAGTGGGCCCCTAACATAAAGGGCCAATACCTAGGTCTAATACTTGATTTGGTAACCCAAAATCCGGTTCATTACAGTACAAATTCCGTGACATGTTGGAACCGAAATGCTCTTCCCAACATCCCTACAATACCCATCTCTACAACATAGTCACAATAGTTGTAGAGAACCTAAAGGTGGTTACATCTCTCTAAAGAATAATTTTCTCTATCTCTCATTCTCTTATAATTCAAAAGGTTAAACCTGGTCTATATTTATAAACCCAAATACTTGGTCACCAAGAAACCTTATTCAATAAGATCTCCTATCTAAAATAGATATTTATTCATTAAATTAAATCCTAGTCACCAAGTTATCTTCAACCACTAGAATTTGAGTCAAAGTATAACAGTGTGGATGTTGAACCAAAACTGAACAAATAGGGGTTAATTTTGGATTAAATAAAAAATTTAGGGACTAAACTGGACAAAAATAAAATCATATTAATCTCAATTTCATTTTCACCGCGAAATATTCTTAAGAACAATGTCTAGTGCATGCCTCAATCAAGTTCATTTTCAACCCTTTTTCAATTTATCCAAATATTTTCCCTACAATCTTAAGGATATTTACCCGATGGTTCTTTAAACCAAAAGTTCTACGACCTCTTAACAAAGATTTTCATTGGTGTTATTGTTGCTGTCACGCTGTCCGTGCATTACTCTGATGCATCACCTTACTGTCGTGTTGATCAACAGTTCAAATTCAATGCCGCTAAAATAGGTATGTATTATCTATGAATTTTTTTGAGGGCTTTTAAATAATAATTTCAATTTGTCCATGCTATGACTTTAGATTCTTAAAAAAGTATTTATATATGGTTTCATAGTGAGCCTTATAATTAGACTATTATTTTTCTAGCTTAGACTCTGGATGCAATATTTCATGATATGAATATAGGCTGAACCTTCATGTTTTTAGTATACCGGGCCTTACAATTAGAGTTTAATAAAATAAAATTTTACTACAGTAAAATAGATTAAGCTTTGATTAAAATTTAATCCAAGAGCTAAGTTGAATGAAATCTTATGCCTAAATTTTTTAGCTTATAAAATTTTGTGAGTTGAACTTTAAGCATGATCCATATTATTTATATTCTTATAGTTTATTACAACCCAAATAATATTTCAAAACAAAACGAAAAAGGAAATTAATTTATATGTGGCAAAATTCATAACTGGTTGTTGGGATAATGTGAAAATGCAAGTCTATGTTTGATTGTATCAAAGACTTGGTATTTAAGAATGGCTTGTACACCACCTCTCTTTCTTAGGAACCTACCTGGTGCATTATTCATTGACTATACCCACAATGTTTTTGCTCTCCAATTATGATGACACATTGGGCCACCATATAAATTAGTGCATAAATTTCAATGAGAAATGATTATCCTGTTAAGATAATTATTAATTTTGTTGAAATAGATGTCATTAATCCTATTAAATCAAATATTAATTTGGTTGAAACATGTGACAATGAAAAAAAGATAACGCTATTAAGCGAAATTTTAATTTGGTCGAAACAAATGAGATAATTTGTGTGATCCTTTCTCAAAGTTGATATTTAAACTAATATAAAAAAATGCATGATAGACAATGGTGCTACTAGACACATTTTTTTGGATATTTAAATGTCTTTATATCGTACTCCCTTACGGAGGAGGGAGAAGAAACTGTTTATCTTAAAAATCGTTTAAAATTGCATAAGTATTTAAAAAAATAAAATGTTATTTAAAGTTAAATCTAAAGAAAAAAACTTAGCCTAAGTTCCGTTGAAATATGAAAAATCGATAATATACTTTGTGAAGAAAAAAGTTTATAACATGTTTATTCAAATTATTATTCATACTAGTTATATGACATGCTAGTGTGAGAATTTGTGTTATTATGATTAATATGACATGTTAATAATAATATAACTTGTAAGATGTGAAAGTTGAATTTTTTATGTGAAAATGATTTGAGACACTTTAGATATATAAAAGATAAATTCTTAAAATGTTTTAAAGTGTTGGGTGTCTTATTAAATTTACGCTTCTAATTTGTAAAGAAAAATAATTGACATTAAAATATTTGATTGCATGTTCATATTGTTGCATATATGTTGTATGCTTTGGGTAATAACATATTTGATTGAAATAAATTTGTTGAACAAATAATGACTAGGTTTTATGTCACTTTTAATGATATGTGTTTTCAAGATACACCATATTTTATTTTAGTAATAAAGATGAAACTTTTGAAAATCTTGTTAAGTATTAAACATAAGTAGAAAATCTCTTAAGTAAAAGATTAAAAGAGATAGTTAAGACATATGAGATGTTTATTCTGCTTAATAACTATAGTGGGAAAAAAATCATAATATTTGATCTATCCTATCTTATAAAATGGTGTAACATGAAAAAATAGATCATTGAATTACATGAAGAAAAAGTTGTTACTATTGAACGTAACTCTTTTATACAACATTTATAAATTAGTTGTTTACCTTATACAAAAATTTTTTTTATTATTTACAAAGAATTCTTTATACAAACAAATTTTAAAATTGATGGTTCTATAAATATTTACAAAAGGTTTTACTTAAAACAATACAAATTGTTTTCATATTTTGCTCTAGTTATAAGAATTATTTCACTAGAAAATTTTGCTCTAGTTTCAACATAATTTTTATCAGCCAAATGGATGTTAAAATCATGTTTTTAGCTATTTAAAAGTATATATTGAACAACCTAAAGAATGCATTGAATCAAGTATTGAAATTGAAGTTTGTAAATTTTTTTAAATTATTGTGTCAAAAAAACTTCCAAAATAGTTGAATGAAAAATTCAATCAAGGGTTAATGAATAATTACTTTCAAATTGATAAGTGAAAATACAAATGATTATTTTTTTGTGTTGATAATATGACTATCTTAATAATTGTTTGTTTGTATCAAACTAATTGACGGTGTTTTTGTGATTATTTGTTTATGTGTTGATTACATGTTTATCTTAATAATTATTATGTGAGACTGAGAGGTATCTTTCTTCAAAATTTTATATGAAGGATATGAATGAACCAAATGTCATATTGAGTGTTTAAATCATAAGAAAATGTGGTAGTAATATGCTATCACAAGAACATGACGTTGATTTTTTTAAAAAGTTTGAATATATTAATATCAAACATGTGAATACTCATTATGATGCTAATATTAAAATGAGAAAAATATACACGTGATCATGTTTTTCAATCTAAGCATGCACAAACTATTAAAATTTTGATACACTTGATGAATTTTACTAGATATGAGATGACACATGTTATTTTTCAATTGAGCTAATATACACACAACTCAAATCATGATTGTTGAGTTGTTGTAGCAAAGTTAATGAGATATTAAGAAGATTCTATGAATTATGATATTCTACTTAGTGGAGTACCTACTTTAGAAATGATACTTTGAGTTTGAATATATTGATATCAAACATGTGAATACTCGTTATGATGCTTATATTAAAATGAGAAAAAACATACATGTGATCATGTTGTTCAATCCAAGCATGCACAAACTATTAAAATTTTGATGCACTTGATGAATTTTACTAGATATGAGATGATACATGTTATTTTTCAATTGAGCTAACATGCACACAACTCAAATCATGATTGTTGAGTTGTTGTAGCAAATTTAATGAGATACCAAGAGGATGCTATGAGTTATGATATTCTACTTAGTGGAGTACCTAATTTAGAAATGATACTATGAGTTTGAATATATTGATATCAAACATGTGTATACTCATTATGATGCTAATATTAAAATGAGAAAAATATACATGTCATTATGTTGTTCAATTCAAGCAAGCACAAACTATTAAAATTTTGGTGCACTTGATGAATTTTACTAGATATGAGATGACACATGTTATGTAATGCCCCGGTTTTGGGCTTGGATGTTTAAGGGTTGATTTGAAGGCCTGGTGGACCGGTTTTAGAGATTTAAGTCGATTTTGGGATTAAATTAGATTAAATATTTTTTTGAAGGTGATAAAATTGTGGAAAATATTCTAAAATCATTATTAAATATATTAATGATTTTTGTGAAATCAATTTTGCAAAACAAGTTTTGGAAATTGGACATTTTGGACTAGTGACCAAAATGCAAACTTTGAAAACTGTTTTTAGTGACTTTTTTGTAAAGAGTCAAAACTTTGAATTTTTAAGGAGCTAATTACCCAAAAATTCTAATATTAGACTTTATCCCTTAATTGGTTATTTTAAAGTGTTTTGCAAAAATATAAATAGGTTGGGGAGAATTAATTTGTAATTAAAAGCTTTAAAACAAAAATCAAGTAACTAACTTTCTTAAATATTTTTTCTCCAAAATCTCTCCAGCCAAACATCAATTTCTTCTTCTAAATCTTCAGGTAAAACTTTCTTTTCTTAAATATTTTGTATCCAAATGATTTCTTGTTGTTAGTTTACCAAAACCTTATTGTTTTAACTTTATTTTCTCATGTAAATCATCCAATTAAGGGAGAAAGCATCAATTAGAGGTAAGGTTCGTTTTCCTCCTCTAATGAAAGGTTATTTACTGAAATTCCCAAGTTCTTGAGTCTTTACAATTGTTTTCTAATGTGTTTTGATAGTTTATGTAACACCCCTTCTCGTATCCATCATTGAATACGAGACAGAGATGTCACAAAATATTTGTAAAACCATAAAATATTGATAATTCGGTAAACACATTTTTATTTTTTTATTTTATAAAAACAATATTTCAATTTAGTCTTTATTTACAAATCTAATTAATCGCTTAAAATTTAAACTTTATATTTTTGTCTTCAAATCAGGTTTAATTTCAGGCAGCAACTTTTCTATTAAATTTGACTTTATATAATTAGTGAAACTGCCTGATTCAAAATTCATCTAGATTCCAAATAAAATCCGATTTATATCAGAGCATGTATAACCTTTTAATAAACATGCCAACTAGTGAATATCAAACAACCTTAAATATTATATTACTGATACTGATGTACCTGTTCTTGATAGCTGATGTCCATTAGTGCCCCTTACTCCAAACGCTCCACTTTTCCTACGCGTGAAACAGTCACACGCTAAGTATTCACTTAATGAGGCAATAATTCAAATTCAAGTGCAAATGCCATAACATCAATATCAATATTTATAATTAACAATGCATATGATCACCTTACCATTACATGCTCGTTAACATAATTAAATATGTGATAGCATATATGTATATCAAAGTGATAAGATTAGATCTTACCAATACCGTTGCCATTTTCACCCGTAAGCTTTCAATGCTTACCAATACCTCTTTCCATTTCTATCTGCAAGCTTTCAATCTTATCATTCTGTTTCTTTGATTTCATTTCAATTTACTTAGCCCAATGTATCGAATTAAGAGATTCTATGTACACGAGTCATCCCCCCATACCCAACTTTTCTTGAGTATGTGTATTAATTGCACTCTACCGGGAGTGCTTAGCACCGAAGTGCTTCTGTATACTTACCAGAGTATACAATATATCCCTCATTGAGTTTTTATGAAATTACACTGAAGTGCTAAGCACCCGTAATAAGTCCGTATACTCAAACCACGCATGAGTATACTCCTCAATGAGTATTTATAAAATTTTCACTTTACTTGAAGTGCTTAGAATCTTTATACAATAGTTTATGACTCTATGGCTAGCCAACTATACTTTTGAACCTCTATATCATACATTGGGCTTCATTTCATCATTTAAGTCATCAATGGAAACATTTATCAATATATCAACATTTAATAGTTCATAACCAAAATAACATTCATATTATACCATCATCAATAACTAGTGATCAATGCATTTATTTTTAACCTTTGACATATTTAAAATATGTCAATATATGATCAATGACATAAATATCATGACAATATATAAACAGGTAGACTCATCGCAAGTCCTACCGGTGATGTATAAAACATCCATGTATAATGTTATGTATGCATTGCACTCATCTGGACCATTTATTTATATGCCTCTCTAAGTCCTCTTTAATCTTTTTCTTCATTACCCCTCGAACCTCTCTTGATTCGAACTTAAACTTCATAAATCAAATAAAAGAAATATTTGTTAGATCCCAATCTAACATTATCTTAGACATACTATTAATATAACCACCCGAATATAACATTTATAAATTTTTCCTTTCTTCCTTGTACTGTTCAAAACATATTACGGTCCTTAATGACCAATTCATGCTCTAAATATTCCAATTCTTCTATTTCAAAATCATTCATGTCATTCTCCATAAAATTTCAAACTTTACTAAGGTGACATTTTAGTCACTAATTTTACCAAGGTACTTAAATTTAAACTTAATTCAAGTAATCACCTGTTACCAATAATTACAACACTTTCTCTTTTATTTTCCATTTGACCGAATTGGTCACTAAACTTTGGAAAGTTTGAAATTCCCCTATTTTAGTCCTTAATAAGCTTGAATAATCAATTCTAGCTCATTTTCATCTAAGCCACCATCAAAACAATAATTTCCAAAAATAATCTTCTATTTTCCCATTCTTGCCAAAATGGTCCTTTTTCATCATTTCAAGCCAATTTGATCACATTTTCAATAACTGCTCTTTAATCCTTCTTCAACAAAATAATTCCATAAACATCCTCTTAATTTTCTCAATTTGCTGAATAGGTCCCTAGACTTTTCAAAATTTTCATTTTGGTCCAAAATGCTAAAATAAACTTCTAACATCACAATTTCATCATTTTCACCACCAAAATAAATTTTTGAAAAATTAGTCCCCAATTTCTTAAAAATGCCGAAATGGTCCTCAACATTACTAAAATATATAATTTGGTACTAAATTGTCAATTCAAGCTTGAATCATCATTTTCTATTCATCTACATCATCAATTAAATTTTGACAATTTAATCCCAAATTTTCCTCAAATTTTTGAATTTGTCCCTAAAGAGAATTTGACCTTCAAGCATCAAAATTGAACTTCCATCATCAATATAATGATTCAAACATCATAATATAACCATTTTCATCCTTAATTCTCAAAAACCTAACAAATCCCTAAATTTCAAGATTAGGGTTTATAACTTTCAACATGAATTTAACTTGATTTCAGGCTTGATTTCAACAATACTAAGCTTAATTCATCATCTACTACTTGAATTCTATAAATTTTCCATGAAACCTTAATTTCTCTCTCTTCAAACCGTAATCTAAAACTTCATAATTCCATGAAATTCTACTATCAAAACGTAGAGAATGAAGAGTATATCACTTTACCTCAAACAACCTTGCTTGAATTCTTGATCAAAAGCCTTGAAAATAGCTTGAGAAAAATTTTGATATTTTTCTCCCAATTCCCTCTTGGTTTCGAAATGCTAGGGAAGAAGATGAACTTTGTTCATCATTTTTTAACAATAAACTAATATAAAATCATAAAATGCCACATGTCACTTTTAAAAATGAATTTAAAATTCATTTTTTTCTTTCAAAAAATAATCGTCTAACTAAATCAAATTTACAACTAGTTCAAAATTCCATTACATTTGAACTAGGTTGGTTCCAATCCAACCGGTCACCATCATTAATTAATCATAAAATATCATTTACGATTTTCGTTCGATCCAATTTCCCGATTTTCACCTTCTACGATTTTTCCTTTATCGAACTCTCAACTCTAACTCAGGAATTACATATTTCCTTAATTCCATAAATAGATCCATACTTTCATACAAAATCCTCCACTTTAATAAAGTCAAAATTAGAAATTTGACTTGATCTGAAAATATCAATAACTACCCAAAATCTCTATCGGGTAACATCTTTCTTGAAAATCCTTCATTAAGCATTTATAATGAACTTTTATAACCTTCCTCTATCTGATGATGAAATCTCATAATTATTTGATTCAATTCGGATATCCAAATTCCATTTAAACTTTGACTGTAATTTCCCAATAATAGAAACATCAGATCCAACAAAAGTCTTCACATTCGGTCCACACCCTTAGGTGATCTATTTATTTATGAAATAAAACCCTTAAATTTTGGGAAATTACTGCTCTAGTCCCCAACTTTTTCCAAAGTTTATACTTTAGTCATGAAATTTCCAAAAATTACATTTTGGTCACTAACTTTTTAAACTTTAATTCCCATTCCAAATTTCATTGTAATTCAACCAAACTTTAAGAAAACCTTATTCAATTCACCATTTATCACATGAAACCTTTAAACCTTAGAGATTTCCTTTTCAAAACCCATAATTAGAGAAATCCCAACTTTTGCATTTTTGTAATTTTAGTCACTAAGTTAGCTTTTAAGCTAATATCTTAGTACTAAATGATCCTTAATCAACTTAGTAAATTTTGGGGTATTACAGTTTAATTGTTGGAAATTGGTTTAATTGCGTTTTGATTGATAAAATTTGTGGATCTTCGTACTTTCTGTTTTGTTGGGTTTATGATCAAATTAGATCATGATTTTGATGTTTAATTGAGTTAATAACTTGGTTTTAATGTTGTAATCCCAAAACAGGTTGAATCTCTATTGTTTAAAGTTGTTAATCAAGGGTTTTTGTAGTGTTATTCGACCTTAATCATTGCTGGAAGTAAAAGGATGTTGGAAAAGGGTTTTTAGATGTTAATTGATGAAGTTTGAGGGATTGAATTGTTATACTATGGCTGGGTTAGGTTTTGGAAGGGTTTGATGATGTTTTCGATATATTTCGGATGGATTTGAGTGGGAAACTTGAGAGTTACGGGTGATTGATGTTAGGCAATGGTTTGAATGCGTAATAAATGCATTTTCCTTCTGGTTTTATGTTGTTAAAATAGGGGATAATCAAGGCGATGAAGTTCAATTTTGATTGTTGCTTGCTGGGAGGTCGATTCGCATTGGCGAGCAAGGCGATGTGTATCGGTGAGTGAAACCTGTTTTAAACGCCTTTAAAAGGTTGAATAAAGGTTGTTGGGAGTTTAGGGTAAGCATGAAACACTTACCTAAGCTCGGAAGTAAGTTTCCCTTATTTCGCTCTTGAGTATCGGTTTAGATATGATCACGTTGACTTCATGTTTTGGTGTTAAACATGGTTTAATTTACTACTGTAAATGCATGGTTATGAACACATATGCAATGGATTTTATGTACATAAATGCTAGTGAACATTGGTTTTCATTCCGATTAGGAATGGGGTATTGCTTTGGGCAATGTGGATTGCATATGTAGTGGTTTTGGTTTAATGCATTGAAAAAATAGTAGGTAAACGGTTTTGTAAATGATATATTGACTATGTGACAAGGTAAGAAACATTCGGATATAGTTGGCATGCCATAGGATTAAAGTGCACTATAAAATATGAACAAAATCGATCGTGACCATGGGTTCTTGAGGTATGGCGGTTTAACAAGGCCACTCGGACTGCTGGGGACCTCATTTGGGGCATGCGATTTAACTAGGCAACCCAAATTGATGGTGATCTTGCGGTTTAACCAGGCAAGGTCTGTACACTTGCGGATTAACTAGGCAAGGGTGGTAAATCTCGCTGTTTAACTAGGCGAGGGTGTCGAATCTTGCAGTTTAACTAGGCAAGGTTTGGGATATCATGTCGATTGACTAGGCATGGTATGCGAGATCTGTGTATCCGATGTGTTGGATAGAGGGTAGTCTATCCAGGTCACTATTAATGCCAATATATTTGAAAGTTCATGTGTTGAACCTATTTTATAATGCTTTGGGATTTAAGCATGGTAATGTGAGTTAATGCTTTGGGATTTAAGCATGAGATGATTAAATGCTTTGGGATTTAAGCATGTGATTTATAAATGTTTTGCATATGGTCGATATGCATGCTGGTTTTGGAATCAATGAAACACTTGGGTTGCAATCATGATTTGAAAACAAGTGCTTGGTTTTCAAAGGTTTTTAAATGCATCATTGTTATAAGAGCATACTCACTAAGCATGTGTGCTTACGCTCTCTTTTTCCTAATGATGCAGAGCATTGAAGTTGTGGGGCAGCAAAGGCAAAGTCTAAGTGTTCCAAGGATAAGATTACCTTGAGTATGAACTCAGTTTTAGTTTTCGGTTAATAAGGCAATATGTTCGCCATGGATTTTGGGATATGTAATTCTGTTTTTCTCTAGAATTTGAGCATATTTAATGCTTTATTCTGGAGTTGGTTGATTTTGTTAAGCATGTTAATGGTTTTTGGTTTATGATTGATGCTAGGTAAATGCCTAGGTATGCATCTAGATAGCTTTGATTGATTAGCATGTTTTGATGAGCTTAACATGTTGAGTATGGTATTAAAGATATGTTGGTATGTTGCTTGTGCTGGAAAGTATCCTATTGAATGTTTTGGTATGTTTGGTGGAAGCTTTAGGGAGCATGCCTATAGATGGAATCTTTTGGAAGCATGTAATTGTTATGTTGCTAAATTTGGGTGCAAGTGTTAGAATATACATAGATGAATGTTTGTATGCATGTATGGAAGTTTCTAGGACCTAAATGCATCTAGATTCGAGTGAAAAACTAGCTAGAAATGACATTATAGGCCTAGGCGTACCAATAGGTGGGGACCGTATCGGTACGGCTAGGCAATTTTAGGCAAATTGTATCAGTACGGGTGCAGGTGTTTCGATACGGTTTGATGCTACTAGAATTTGCTTTTTGAACTAAGTCTGCATACTGAAACGCATGCTTACCGTATTGGTACGGTGTGTAATAAAATTAAATGAGATTTTTGTATTCGAAGTGGTGTAATGGTACGGTACATTGTGTACTAAAACAAGACTGCGATACCGTATCGATACGGGTGATAGTATATCGATATGGATGGTTGTTAATTCAGTTAATGTTATGGAAGCTCAGTTTTGGTTTCTTTCAATTTAGTCCCTAATCCTTGTTTTATCAATTAAATGAGTTTGAATGGTCGGATTGAATTGAGAATTAACATGCAAGTATGTAATCTGACTAATTGAGGATTGGCAACCTTAATTCTAGTAAAGGTCCTTAATTTTATGATATTTACATTTTGGTCCCTAAATTGTACGTTATGCAATTGATTGCCTTTCTGTGGTCCGTTTCCTTTGTAATTTCATTCGTTGCAAGCATGAACACTTAGGTTTAATAACATACATCTAGAAAAGATAAAAGGAAAAAAAATGGACCAGTTTTCGTAATCTTCCTCCAGTTTTCTTCGGCAAGCCTAATGTAGCTCTCTCGATTCGGTCGGACGTCTAGGCCGGGTCGAGGGGGTTACATGTTATTTTTCAATTGAGCTAATATACACAACTCAAACCATGATTATTGAATTGTTGTAGCAAAGTTATTGAGATATCAAGAGGATACTATGAGTTATGATATTCTACTTAGTGGAGTACCTACTTTAGAAAGGATACAATCATGATAATTAAATATCTCATTCATGCGAGACTAGAACTACTGATGGTTATGCGTTCACCCTCAGAGGTATAACAATATCTTGAAAATTTGCCAAATAGACATTTGTAAAATATTTACTCTAAAGTTTGAATTTGTTGTTTTAAAGTTGTAAAGGAGTTTTAAAAACTGTTTGATAAACCTAAAGGGCTTTATCAAGTCGAATAGATAAGTCCTTTCTGTTGGGTTGGCTTAGCTCATTAAGATCTCGGCTCCAGTTCGAGTTCGAGCTCGACTCGAGTTCGAGTTTGAGCTCGACTTGAGTCTAATAGAGTCGAGCTTTGACCAAGACAGACTCGATTAGCTCGTGATCTGTCTCGTCTCATTTACAGCGGTACCTGAATCCATCCCGACCTGGTGCGTCCTGCCCCGTCTTTTCCAAGTTTTTCCTTTTTGAATTTCTAGTTTAGGAAGGTCAGAGCGGGAGTTAGAAAGAATTGATTTCAGACAAATCATGTTCAGGTTTAGGACAAAAATTCTCTACTCTTCTCCATCCTAATATATTTATAAATATTATATTTAATATTTTTATTAATTTTTTCCTAAATGGGTCAGATTTAGTTAAATTTTTGTTAAAATTTTAGTGTCTGGATCAAATTAGAACTTTTAAATTTTGAGTCGGGGTCGAGGCAGTCAAAAAGCTACCCCGTTACCATCCTTAACATCACTCTAGTACAAGCCACTATAATGCTATATAAAAATATAAACCGCATTTTCACTATGAGGAATTTTACTATGTAACGCCCTAAAAATGGGCCTAGATGTGAACCGGGTTTGGAAGAAGGTTCGAGAGAACCGGTTTAGGCAATTCGAATAGTTTCAGGAAAATAATTTTATAAGAGTATTTTGGGGAAAATAAAAACTAGAAAATGGTCCAAATTATTTAAATAATATTTTAAGTAAGTTGGTAAGTTCAATTTGATGAAATTAAATATGATTTTAAGACATTTTAATCTAGTGACTAAATTGAAAGTTTTCAAGACTATTTTTGGTGACTAAATCGAAAGAGGATCAAAACTTAGAATCTTTAAGGAGCTATTTGACCATTTTTCTCAACATATTTCTATTTTAATTTAAGCTATTTTAAAGTATTTTTAAATGGTTTATTAATTGGCTTAAAAGGGATTTAATAAAAAGATCTTTTATTTTCCAAAAATATTTTCTTACGTAACTACTTTCTCAAAATCTTTTCTCTCAACTTTCTCAGAAACCAAAGTGAGATTTCTACTCCTAAATCTCCATGAATCAATCTTCATTGATTTCCTTTTTGATTTCTTCAATTACCTTTGCAAAACCTCTTTGGATTTCATCAAAGCTAGGCCAACTAAGGAGAAATCAACAATTAAAGGTGATTTTCGTTTCTCTTCTCTAATTAAAGGTTCTTTAATGAAATTCCCAAGTTCTTGATCCTTTTTGTTGATTTATATTATGGAATTATGTTTTAAACATTGATTTCTTAATTAAATTGAGCTTTCTTGGAAAATTTATGGAAAATGAATTGGATCTATTTTGGTGATGGATTTAATTGATTTACATCTTAATTTGGATGAGTTTTAATGTTGAAAGGGGTGATTAATCAATGGAATCCCGAAACTATATTTCTAGGTTGTTTATAGTTGGTTTTTGGTGTAATCTGGTTGATGTGGTGTTGCTGGGGAAATAAGGACGTGTTTAGGTTGTTGTTGGATGTTAATTGATGTTAGCAACGTGTTAGAATTGTTAGATGTTGGCTGGGCTTTGCTTGAGTGAGGTTTGGTGGTGTTCTTGTTGGTTTTAGGAAGGTGTTCGATTTATTCTTGAGAGGTGTTGTTGAGTTTGTTGGTTCCCGAAGGGTTTTGATATAGAGATGTGTTTTAATCCTCTATTTTGATTGGGTAAAGTAGGGGAGCTAAATCCTTTACCAATCGAAGAAGGCGTGAGAGTTGCGGAGGCTTGATTCGCGCATCAGCATGCAAGCGTTGGATTGTTGGTGAGTGGAAAAGTGTTTTATTGATGTTAAAAGGTTTCAAAAGGAGTTGTGAGAGTTTAGATAAGGTTTGATACACCTCTCTATGCTCGAAAGTAAGTATCGGTTGAGCTTTTTCTTGATTTCGGTTTTGTAAAATGAAATCTCATGCACATGTTTAAGGTTTTATTACTCACTGTATTATGTATGTTTTGAAAGTGAAAGATGATGCAAATAATCATTGTTGATGACTTTTGAGAATAGCATATGGGTTATGCAAGTAATTTGAGGTTATGAAAATACATGGTTTAATGTATTTGTGTTGAAATAATTTGATGCATATGTAAAATAATGAGGTAATGTTGGTTATTGAATATATTGGCAAGTGGCTGTGTTTAAAATGTTATCAGATATAGTTGACCGGTCATAGGATGGAAAGTGCACTATAAAAAGTTGTCTCATGTGTGTCGAGGGGTGTTAAAGTGTCCGTAATCTCCACCATGAGAACCGCAACAGTTGAGGTGGGTAAATGTTTCATTTTCTCCTGTTGGTAGATTAATACATCCAAACCGTAGAGGTGAGTAAATGTTCTGTTACTCCGGTTTGAACCATTGAGGTGGGCAAGTGTGTTGTTACTTCGATTGAGGTACGTATGTGAAGTGGTTTTGTGAACCACTTGAGAATCCGTGCATCTGATGTGTTTTTATAAAATGTAAGGTTACTGGTTTTGAGTCACTTAAAAGCCAATATATGAGATAATGTATCATGGGAAATGGATTATGTTGTATAATGTGATTTATACATGTGCTACTCTTTAAGCTTGTTGTATGGGAGTTGTGTTGTGAAGCTTAAATTGATGTAGAGATTGAATCCATGATACATGTGTTGAAAATGATTTGTATGTGCATATTTTGAGATAACATGAGAAGCATGAGATGTTTTACCATGAGATATTTATATGTAATTTGCACTAAATGGTTTTAAATTCATTGATGGGTGTTTTAGCGGTTTCTCTCACTAAACCTAGTGCTTACGCTCTCTTTTCCTCATCAATGCAAAGAAATAGCTTTGGCGGGCAGCACGTGAGCAAGGAAGGATCCAAGGATTTGATACAATCCAAAGTATGGTTTTAATACGTTCTAAGTAGTATTAAGAATGCAATGCGACCGAGTTTTGTTTTAGGAGATGTGGTTTGAGATACTCTCTGATGTAATAATTTGGATTATTGTTTTGGACTTGTATGATGCTTACTACTTGTGTTTGAGGGGTTTGGGAGCATTAAAGCTTGCTTGGGTAGAAATCATGCCTTTAGGTGATTGTGTGAGTATGCCATGCTTGGTGTGACCTCTTGTTTTGTTTCTATGTTTGATGGTTGAACGTCTAGGATGCTATACGATGTTTATAAGTTGATTGAACCAAAATGTCATATTTTAGACCTAGAGGTCATTATAGGTCTCACCGTACCGGTACGGTACCTTAGAGTGTCGGTACGCAGGGACTTGTACAAGCTCAAATGGTGCAATTTTACCTTACCATACCGGTACGCCTGGTAACCATATCGATACGCGTAGTTATGAAATAGGGAGGGTTTCGATATGCGAGTTACTGTTCTGGTACAGTTCATAGCCACTAGAATTTAGATTTTCAAAATTATACAAGCCGTAACGATACGCTTGAGGACCGTATCAGTAGGCTAATGCTCATTGGAACTGTATCGATGCGGTGGACACCTGCACAGAAACACTGGTAGTTATTTCTGTTGATATGTTGTCTGATGTTTGAAATGTTTGCATTTTGGTCCCTGTTTCTTATATTTGCAATTAATTGAGATTTGATGATCTTTTTGAGTTGCGAATTAACATGAAGGCATGTAATATGACTAATTGAGGATTGGTAAATCTAATTTCGTGGAAGCTCGTATAAATATTAGAAATTACATTTTAGTCCCTAGAATACAGTTTTGAGCCATTAGACGCCGAAATGACCCCGATTAAGTTGAGATTTTAACCATGACTTGTATGCACACTATAGGACCTAAAAATGCATCTATAAAAGATAAAAATGGATCAGTTCAAATGTAAATTCTTTAGGGTTTATTTCGGTAAACCCTAATGTAGCTCATTCGGTTCAGTCTTGCGACTAGACCAGGTCAAGGGGTTTACATTTGGTGGTATCAGAGCCATTTTATGATTGTTGGGAGGTGTGTTGTGGTTGTTTGTATGATTGAATATGTTGTTTGAAACACACGATGGTTGAATTTAAGGAATTATATCTGATATGTGTATGCTTGGGAGATAGACCTTGGGACACATTGCCTTATTACTACTTAAGTTAAATGATTTTGTTTTTAAGCAAGAGTGACTTGGATTCTTGTTGCGAGCTGGCCTAATTGATTTGTTTTGTTGCATTATCATGTTTAGACTCATATTATCGAGTATGGGACCAGGACAAGAGACTAGAGCTCACATGGGTAGCATTATGTATACGCATGATGAAGAGTTACCTCCTCCACCACCTATTTCTCCTAGTGATGCTAGAGTAGAGGGAGGCGCGCCTCAGGCACCACAAGTACCTAATTTTGGTGATATGGCACCGTTGGTGCAAGCGATGAGGGAGCTTTCCAGGCGGTCATGGTTGGAGTGCCTGTAGCTGTACCAACGCTTGTAGCTGTTAACACCACCTACCTTTGTAGTGTCTGCGTAGCCGATGTGGTGTTGAGTTTTGAGGGTTGGCTCCTGAAGTAGCCGAGGAATAGTTTGCTAGTACAGAAAGGATCCTTGGCCAAATGGAGTGCACCGATGTACGAAAATTAAGGTGTATCATATCATTGCTCTAGGCTGATACGTACAGTTGGTGGATAATTGTGATCGCGGGTTTGGAACATGCTAATGTTATATATGAATTCTTTTGTGAGGCTTTCAAGAAGAAGTATTTGGGAACTCAGTACAAGGATGCGAAGAAGAGAGAGTTTATGGTTTTAGAGCAAGGAAACATGTCTATTTCCGAGTATGAAATTTAGTTTATTTGGCTGAATATGTATGCTACTGAGTTGGTTCTGGACGAGTGAGAAATGTGTGATTGATTCTTTTACGGGTTGATCAAGGAAGTGAAGACATATATGTCGGCGACCGATTACACAGAGTTTGATGTTCTGGTGTCATGGGAGAATGACATAGAATAGAATTTGGGTTTGCCTATCTGTTCTGGGGGTTCTTCATCTAGTAAGAGGAGTTCAGAGTTTGATGCTAATCGAGATTGTTATAAGAGGCATCGAGACAGAAGGTATTGTCTGGATCAAAGATGGGGAGGATATGGTGCTGGACGTGGATTTCAAGGGTCAGAATGCTTATGCTGGAGATCTTGAGTGTAGGAGATGTAGCCGGAGGTATTCGGGAGAGTGCTGGGGTACTACAGGCACTTGTTGGAGTTGTGGGTCGAGGGATTATCTCCGTAGGGATTGTCCGCAGTTAGTTAGAGAGGGTCAGGCTAATGCACCTGTTGCTGGAGTGCAGAGAGTCGTGGGCACAACCTTGGACATTTTCAGCACAGGGATGAGGGGCAGTGCATACCGTGGTGGTTCAGCCAGAGGATGGTGGGTCGACAAGGGTCTTTGCTCACCATTTTAGGAGGAATGATACCGACGTGATCGCATGTACCTTTACCTTGCAGTCAATACCTTTGTTATCTTTGATTGATTCCAGTTCTACGCATTCCTACATTTTGCACGAGTATGTATGTATGTTGGATTTACCTATTGTGTTGTTAGATGTTGGCATGTAGGTAGCCAGTTCCTTTGGTGAGACGATTGTAGCTAGGAAGTTGTATGTGTTTGAAGCCAACATAATGTAGTTACCATTTTGCAATTTTTACGTGATTCTGGCATGGATTGGTTGTCACAACACAAGGCTGTAGTGGATTTTGAGGCCAAGCAGGTTTCTTTGAGACTTGCCGAGGATTACAAAGTTAGTATTATGGGCGAGAATGTCAAGTTTATGTCAAATGTGGTTTCAGTTTTAGAGGCGCGGAGGTTGTTGGAGTTTGGGGGTTAAGCATACATAGCTTATGTTATAAACCCGAATATGAAGGAAGTACGTGCCTAGGATATTCGCACGATTTGTGACTTTTCAGGAGTGTTTTCGGAGGAGTTTCCTAGTTTGCCGTCGGATAGGGAGGTAGAGTTTTACATAGAGACGTACGTGGATACGGCTCCAGTGTCAATTGCTCCGTATCGTATGGCACCGAAGGAGTTGAAATAGTTGAAGACGCAGTTACAAGAGTTGCTTGATCATGGGTTCATTCGTCCAAGTGTGTCACCGTAGGGTGCATCGGTGTTGTTTATGAAGAAGAATGATGGCACGATGAGGATATACATTGATTATCGACAACTGAACAAGTTGACGATCAAGAACAAGTACCCTTTGCCGAGGATTGATGATTTATTTGATCAGCTCTGAGGTGCTACAATGTTTTCCAAGATTGATTTACGATCAGGATATTATCAGTTGAAGGTGAAAGATAAGGATGTGCCGAAAATAGCTTTTCGCACCCACTATAGGCATTACGAGTTCCTAGTGATGCCGTTTGGTTTGACCAATGCACCGGCAGTGATGAATAGGGTGTTCCATGATTTCCTAGACCAATTCATGGTAGTGTTCATCGATGACATTCTTGTGTACTCTCATACCGAGAAAGATCAAGATCGACATCTCTAAATTGTGTTGCAAGTTCTGTTGGACAACAAGCTTTATGCCAAGTTAAGTAAATGCGAGTTTTAGATCAAGCAAGTGGTTTTCCTTGAGCATGTGGTTTCGGCCAAGGGTATTCGCGTGGATCCATAAAAAGTCAAGGCCATTGTGAATTGGAAGCTGCCAAAATCTATATCAGAGGTTTGTAGTTTTCTGGGGTTGGCAGGATATTATCGATGGTTTGTTGATGGTTTCTCGAGGATCACAGCCCATTTGACGAAGTTGTAGCAGAAAGATGTGAGTTTCAAGTGGACGGAAGTTAGGCAACAAGCTTTCGACAAGTTGAAGAAGGCTTTGAAACACGCTCCAATCTTGATTCAGCCTGAGTCAGGGAAGAAGTTTGTTGTGTATAGTGATGCGTCCTACATGGGTTTGGGATGCGTGTTAATGTAGAAAAGAAGGGTTGTCGCTTATACATCTACAAAATTGAAGGTGTATGAGCGCAATTACCCTACGCACGATCTTGAGTTGGCTGCTATGGTGTTTGCCTTGAAGATTTAGCGACACTATCTCTATGGTGAGAAATGTGTTGTCTACACTGATCACAAAAGTTTGAAATACTTGATGTCTCAGAAAGAGTTAAATCTTAGGCAGCGAAGGTGGTTGGAGCTGTTAAAGGATTATGACTTGACGATTGAGTACCATCCAGGGAAGGCAAACGTGGTAGCAGATACTTTGAGTAGAATGGTCGCGGTAGAGTTGAAGGCGATGTTTGCACAGCTGAGTGTGTCGCGAGATGGTGGGTTGTTAGCGGAGTTGCAAGTGAAGCTTTCGATGTTCTAGATGATTAAAGAGAAGTAACCTTATGATGATAAGCTAGTGTCGCATGTTAAGGATATCTTGGATGGGAATCAAACGGATTTTGGTTTTAGTGAGGACGGGGTTTTGTGTTTCAAAGGCCGAGTGGAGGTGTAGATGGATGAAGAGTTAAGGCACACTATCTGAACATAGGAACATTCAAGTCCTCTTGCGATGCATCCGGGGAGTACGAAGATGTATCAAGACTTGAAGAAAGAATATTTTTGGGTTGGCTTGAAGAGGGATGTTACGGAGTTTGTGGCTCATTGTATGGTCTGCTGATGTGTTAAGGCAGAGCATTAATTTTCTTTGGGGTTGTTACAACCGTTGAGGGTTCCCAAGTGGAAATGAGAGAGAATCACCATGGATTTTGTGTTTGGGTTTCCTTTGACGCCGTCAAAGAAGAATTCTGTTTGGTTGATTGTGGATAGGTTTACGAAGTGTGCACATTTTTTGGATGTGCATACAACGTATACTCTGGATAGGTTGGCAGAGTTGTATATTGTTGAGATCGTGAGGTTGCATGGGGTGCCAAAGTCTATAGTGTTGGATAGAGATCCACATTTCACCGCGAGATTCTGGGAATGTTTGCATAGGGCCTTGGTATACGGTTGAACTTTAATACCTCGTATCATCCACCAACGGATGGTCAGTCGAAACATGTTATCCAAGTGTTGGAGGATATGTTGCGGTGTTGTATCATAGATTTTCAGGGATCGTGGGAGAAGTAGTTACCGTTAGTGGAGTTTTCTTATAACAACAATTATCAATCTAGTATCCAGATGGCTCCATACGAGGCTTTGTATGGTAGATGATGTCGTACGCCACTTTGTTGGGCAGAGGCAGGAGAGAAATATGTTTCCTTGCCGGATATATTGAAAGATACCAATGAAAAAGTGAAGCTTATCAATGATCGTTTGCAGGCAGCTTCGGATCGGTAAAAGTCCTATGCTGATTTGAAGCGAAGAGAAATTGAATATGCAGTTGGTGATCATGTTTTGCTGAAGGTTTCACCTTGGAAGAAGGTGATGAGATTTGGGCGAAAGGGCAAGTTGAGCCCTAGGTTTATTGGACCGTACGAGGTGGTGGAGCACGTTGGTTCTGTTGCGTCTAGATTGAGGTTGCCGGCTGAGTTAGAAAATATACATGATGTTTTCCATATGTCTATGTTGCGGAGGTATAGATCGGATCCTTCGCATATTATGCCCGTTGAGGAAATTGATTTGAATCTGGACTTGACTTATGATGAGGAGCCTATGAGGATTCTGGATTCGAGTAGTAAAGTTCTCCGCGAAAAAACCATAGTGTTGGTAAAGGTGTTGTGGATGCACTGCGGTGTAGAGGAAGCAACCTGGGAGAGCAAAAATGATATGTTGAAACAGTTTCCCCATCTTTTTCTTCCAGGTAAATTTTGAGGACGAAATTTCTTTACAGGGGAGAGTTGTAACGGCCTGAACATGGGCCTAGATGTAACCCGGGTTTGGAAGAAGGTTCGAGAGAATCAGTTTAGCCAATTTGAATTGTTTTAGGAAAATAATTTTATAAGAGTGATTTTGGGGAAAATAAAATATGTAAAATGGTCTAAATTACTTAGATAATATTTTAAGTAAGTTGTTAAGTTCAATTTGATGAAATTAAATCTAATTTTAGGACATTTTCATCTAGTGACTAAATTGAAAGTTTTAAAAACTATTTTTCGTGACTAAATCGAAAAAGGATAAAAACTTAGATCTTTAAGGAGCTATTTGACCATTCTTTTTCAAAAGATTTCTCTCTTGAAGTATCTTTAAATGGTTTATTAAGGAGCTATTTAAGGCTATTTTAAAGTATTTTTAAATGGTTTATTAATTGGGTTAAAAGGGATTTAATAAAAAGATCTTTTGTTTGCCAAAAACATTTTCTCTCAACTTTCTCAGCAACCAAACCGAGATTTATACTTCTAAATCTCTAGGAATCAATCTTCATTGATTTCCTTTTTGATTTCTATTTGATTTCTTCAATTACCTTTGCAAAACCTTTTTGGATTTCATCAAAGCTTGGCCAATTAAGGAGAAATCAGCAATTATAGGTGATTTTTGTTTCTCTCATCTAATTAAAGGTTCTATAATGAAATTCCCAAGTTCTTGATCCTTTGTTGTTGATTTATATTGTGGAATTATGTTTTAAACATTGATTTGTTAATTAAATTGAGCTTTCTTGGAAAATTTACGGAAACTAAATTGGATCTATTTTGGAGATGTTTTAATTGATTTACATCTTAATTTGGATGAGTTTTAATGATGAAAGGGTTGATTAATCAATGGAATCCCGAAACTGTATGGATTGCTAATTTCTAGGTTGTTTATAGTTGATTTTTGGTGTGATCTGGTTGTTGTGGTGTTGCTGGGGAAATAAGGACATGTTTAGGTCGTTGTTGGTTGTTAATAATGTGTTAGAATTGTTATATGTTGGCCGGGCTTTGTTTGTATAATGTTTGGTGGTGTTCTTGTTGGTTTTAGAAAGGTGTTCGATTGATTCATGAAAGGTGTTGTTGAGTTTGTTGGTTGCTGGACGATTTTGATACAAAGATGTATTTTAATCCTCTGTTTTGATTGGGTAAAGTAGGGGAGCTAAATCCTTTACCAATCGAAGAAGGCGTGGGAGTTGCGGAGGCTTGATTCGTGCATCGGCAAGCAAGCGTTGGATTGTTGGTGAGTAGAAAAGTGTTTTACTGCTATTAAAAAGTTTGAAAAGGACTTGTGAGAGTTTAGATAAGGTTTGATACACCTATCTAAGATCGAAAGTCAGTATCGCTTGAGCTTTCTCTCAATTTCAATTTTATAAAATGAAATCTCATGCACATGTTTATGATTTTTATTACTCATTGTATTATGCATGTTTTGAAAGTGAAAGATGATGCAAATAATCATTGTTGATGACTTTTGAGAACAACATATGGGTTATGAAAGTAATTTGAGGTTATGAAAATACATGGTTTAATGTATTTGTGTTGAAATGATTTAATGCATATGTAAAACAATGAGGTAATGTTTGTTATTGAATATACTGGCAAGTGACTGTGTTTAAAATGTTATCGAATATAGTTGACCGGTCATAGGATTGAAAGTGCACTATAAAAAGTCATCTCATGTATGTCAAGGGGTGTTAAAGTTTCCGTAGTCTCCACCATGAGAACCGTAGCAGTTGAGGAGGGTAAATGTTCCGTTTTCTCTTGCTAGTGGATTAATACATCCAAACCGTAGAGGTGGGTAAATGTTCTGTTACTCTAGTTTGAACCGTTGAGGTGGGCAAGTGTGACATTACTCTGATTGAGGTATGTATGTGAAGTGGTTGTGTGAACTACTTGAGAATCCGTGCATCTGATGTGTTTTTATAAAATGTAAGGTTACTGGTTTTGAGTCACTTAAAAGCCAATATATGAAATAATGTATCATGGGAAATGGATTATGTTGTATAATGTATTTTATACATGTGCTACTCTTTAAGCTTGTTATATGGGATTTGTGTTGTGAAGCTTAAATTGAGGTAGAGATTGAATCCATGATACATGTGTTGAAAATGATTTGTATGTGCATATTTTGAGATAACATGAGAAGCATGAGATGTTTTACCATGAGATATTTGTATGTAATTTGCACTAAATAGTTTTAAATGCATTGATGGGTGTTTTTGCGATTTCCCTCACTAAGCCTAGTGCTTACACTCTCTTTTCCTCATCAATGCAAAGAAATAGCTTTGGCGGGCAACACGTGAGCAAGAAAGGATCCAAGGATTTGATACAATCCAAAGTATGGTTTTAATACATTCTAAGTAGTAATAAGAAGGCAATGGGACCGGGTTTTGTTTTGGGAGATATGGTTTGAGATACTCCTTGATGTAATAATTTGGATTATTGTTTTGGACTTGTATAATGCTTACTACTTGTGTTTGAGGGGTTTGGGAGAACTAAAGCATGCTTGGGTAGAAATCATCCCCTTAAGTGATTGTGTGAGTATACCATGCTTGGTGTGACCTCTTGTTATGTTGCTATGTTTGATGGTTAAACATCCAGGATGCTATATGATGTTTATAGGTTGATTGAAGAAAGTTAGATTGAGCCAAAGTGTCATATGTTGGACCTAGAGGTCATTACGAGTCTCACCATACCGGTACGGTACCTCAGAGTGTCAGTGTGCGGGGACCTGTATAGGCTCAAATTATGCAAATTTTCCTTACCGTATCGATACGCCTGGTAACCGTATTGGTACGCGTAGTTATGAAATAGGGAGGGTTTTGGTATGCGAGTTACTGTTCCTACGGTTCATAGCCACTGGAATTCGAATTTTCAAAATTATACAAGCCGTACCAATACGCTTGAGGACCGTATCGGTACGCTAATGCTCATTGGAACCGTATCGATACGATGGACACCTGTACCGAAACACTGGTAGTTATTTCTGTTGATATGTTGTCTGATGTTTGAAATGTTAGCATTTGTTCCCTGTTTCTTATGTTTGCAATTAATTGAGATTTTATGATCTTTTTGAGTTGCAAATTAACATGAAGGCATGTAATATGACTAATTGAGGATTGGTAACTCTAATTTTGTGGAAGCTCGTATAAATATCAGAAATTACATTAAATTCCCCAGAATGTAGTTTCGAGCAATTTAAATATTTTATTGTATTCATGTGATTAATTAAGTCAAGTCTGGATCAAAGAAGGTTCGAGGTACTATGAAAGAAAGGATCGAACTAGGACATAGTAAGGCATTGTGTTAAGTGGCCAAGGTGAGTGCATTTTTACCTAATTTGTATATATGATATGAGGAAGACTTGTGAAAATTTGACCTTGATATTAACGAAAATGTATGTTGATCAAAGTTATGGAAATGGCATGGAATATTAAATGGCATACATGATACATTTATATAGCTAATATCGACATATATGATTTATATTGATGCCTTGAACATGGAATGTTGATTATAATGTTGATTTTGCCCAAGTACTATTGTGAAGTCTTTGGTATAGTTGGATATCCATAGAGTCCTAGCAACTGCGTCATAGCATTACGGTGCGAGATAGACTCTTTGAGGTCGAGATAGACTTTACAGAGTTGGTTCAAACACTACGGTGTTACATAGCACAAAATGTGCGAGTATGAGGAGCAAAGAGCATCCTCATGTACGTACTCCTCATTAGACGCTACGGAGTTGTAGACACTAAGGTGTCGGTTATGATGACTCTTGTACCGAAGTATCATATTATATTGTACTTCGCGCTATAATACATGAAATATATTTATGCAGACAGTTAAGTTAAAAAATCTTAACATATATTTGATTAATAAAATAAAGGTTTGATGATATGATATAAACTATAATTAGGACTCATTTGCCATTTTGCAGGAACTGTATTGCACTGTTACATGACAGAGGAATGACCTTGATAAGTCAGTTTTATACGACAGTATATTTTATATAATATACACAGTAATTTGTTTATTTATATTACTTCTATACATTGAAATGCTTTACTTTAATTTATAGTTGCCTCTAAGTGAATACTTAGCGTGTGCTGTTTCACACGTAGGTTTTTGGGAACTTACCGGAAGAGGAGTCAAGCATGTTGATCAAGCTGCAATATGCCAAACATCAGTATGACATTCTAAATTATGATATTCTTCAGTGGGTATATATCAATTTATTATGTAGTTGTTTTAAAGTTATAAGTTTGATAAATAGTCAGATAAATATAAATTATTTGTATGGTTAAAGAATTACTAGTAATGATATTTATTCGGGTAAAATTTTATTTATCGTTTATCGCATAACGATTTTAAATTTAAGAAAGGGCCTAGGCAGTGTACCTAGTTTTCACCCTGAGTTACATACTTATTTTAATAACTGACTAACATGTTTTATAAACCAATTCAGGTTCGAAACTACCAATCTGCAAATAGGCTACGAATACTTCAAAAGTCGAGAAATGGTTATTTTATAAACTAGTTTTATGTCAGATGTTTTAAAAAAACTACAAGTCTAGAACTCTGTTAAATAATATTGTGACATCCTTAATGTGCATTCGTACTACGAGTATACGTTAATGGTGTTACATTTAGTGGTATCAGAGCTACAGGTTTAGTCAGTTCTGGATGCTAAGCCGAGTTTGTTATAAGTTTGTCTGTAAATACATGACCTTAGAATGTCATATTACTAATGTGTTGATTGTATGACTTGAAGCTGTTCCTCATTAGCATAAGATAGAATAAGATTATAGTAAGGAAAGTAAGATGCTACTGGATTTCGGCAATCGACAAATCTCAGAGTTCAAGAACGGACTCATAGTGAGTACAATGAAGTGAAATAAGCATTGTAATCAACTTCAGATTGAGTTGAGTTACTTGCATTGTAAAGAGCTAATGCAGTAATTATAAGATGGTAGTCCTTAACATCTATATATGCACTTATGTTTATAACAACATAGGTTACAAGAAAATTTAGATAGTAAGGGCTCACATTTCAAGATAAAAAGGCAGACGTAAGATTTTTAGTTTGTGATTAAATGATATTAAGATATTCGGATATGAAGAAGTAAGAAGAAGAAGAAGTATCTTTACTTGGGAAATATATATATGCTTCAAGGTCGAATATAGCACTCCATAAGACAACATTGATTAAGTTATGAGAAAGAAAGCTGGAAAACTTAGTAGTAGGAAATTATTAGACGAGAATTATACTTAACCCGGTAAAGAAAAAATGTTTGATGAAAAGCAAATTTTCTCTAAATGGATAGCTAACTTGCTTAATAGAGACCAAGAATTAAGAAATATGAAGATTTCATTAATAGTGGTTTTCTCAAGGAAATGTAAGATAAAAGAAGTTATTAGAAGGATCAAGGCAAAATTGAAGAAGTAGTAACAAAGTTAGACATTAACCATTTTTCGCTCAATATGATGTTAAAGTGCTGGTGAAGGTGGAAATGCTTAGTTAAATCGAGATTTATTATTTTGAACCCTGGATATGATTTTAGAGAAAATCCAATCCCAAGTTCCTTAGACTTTTATTACTAGAGAGATAATGATAGAAGGGCTTCGTTGTGATGATCGAAAAAAAAGAGCTCAATATGATGGAAACTTATCCCTTGGGACATAGCACAAGGGTTAGTCAAATTTATAAGAATTACTCAATAGTAATTCAACGAATTCAAATTTTTAGTAAGCTTAATGGAATTGCCTTTTATGAATTGTGATTATTGGGGGCATGAATTGGTTATATTCCTACCATGCCATTGTGGATTGTCGCTTAAAGCGATTAATATTGAGGAACTCGGAAGGCATTGAGATAATATTAGTTGGTGAAAGGGTAAATCCCTTATCCAATATAATTTTAGTTGTTTCTGCCAAGAAACTGTTGCTACAAGGCTACCAAGCTTTATTAGCAAATGTAGTATATACTCGAGTTTCTGAGGTTAAATTGGATGATATCCTGATTATCCAAGAGCATTTAGATATGTTCCCAGATGAGTTACCAAGATTTCCTGCAGATCGAGAAGTGGAATTCAAAATAGAAGTGTTACCAAGTACAACGCCTATATCGATGGCCCCGTATAGAATGGGTCCAACCTAGTTTCTGGAGTTAAAGTTACAATTGCAAGAATTGTTAGATCAAGGTCTTATAAGGCCAGGTATGTCACCTTGGGGCGCACCAGTATTATTTGTGAAAAAGAAAGATGGATCCATGCGATTATACATAGATTACAGTCGGATAAATAAGGTGACAACAAAGAATAAGTATCCTCTTCCGAAGATTGATGATCTTTTTGATCAGTTAAAAGGCAACTATATTTTCTAAGATTGATCTCCGATCGGGGTATCATTAGTTAAAAATCAAGGAAGAAGATATTGTGAAGACAATTTTCTAAACTCGTTATGGAGATTATGAGTTTGTAGTGATGTCGTTTGGTTTGACAAATGCTCCTGCATTATTCATAGATCTGATGAACAGAGTATTTCAACCTTACTTGCATCAATTTTGGCGGTATTCATCGATGATATTTTAGTTTATTCAAAGACAAAGGAAGAACATGATGCCCATCTTCGCATTGTTTTTCAGGCCCTTCGAGAAAAGAAGTTGTATGCTAAGCTGTCAAAGTGTGAATTTTGGTTGCCGAAAGTTGCTTTTCTTGCCATGTGGTTTTGGTAGAGGGGATAAGAGTAGATCCCAAGAAAGTACAAGCTATAGTTGAATGAAAAACTCTAAAGAATGTTTTCGAGGTTCGAAGTTTCTTGGGACTTGTTGGTTATTATCGAAGGTTTGTAAAGAAATTCTCTATAATTGCCTCCCCACTAACAAGGCTATTAAGGAAAGGTGTACCATTTATTTGGATGGATAAGTGCCAAGAAAGTTTTGAGACATTAAAAATGATCTTAACAAAAGTCCTGGTGCTAGTACAATCAGAATCGGGCAGAGATTATGTGGTTTATAGCAATGCTTCTCATAATGGTTTGGGATGCGTACTTATGCAAGAAGGAAAATGGTGGCCTATGCTTCAAGGCAACTTAAGATGCATGAGAGGAATTATACTACTCATGATTTAGAGTTAGTAGCAGTTGTATTTTCTTAAAAGATATAGCGCCATTATCTATACGGTGAACGATGCTACCTTTACACAGATCATAAAAGTTTAAAGTATCTGCTAACTAAAAAGAAGTTGAACATGAGGCAAAGAAGGTGGATCAAATTTCTTAAGGATTATGATGTTGTGATTGATTACTATCTTAAAAAAACTAAGGAATAAGTCGATTCCTCTTGTTAAAGCTCTTTGGCGAAATCATAAAATTTAGAAAACGACTTGGGAAAGAAATGAAGATGTGAGAAAGTAGTTCCTCACCTTTTTGAACCAGGTACGTATTGAAAATTTGAGGAAAAAATTTCTTAAGGGGAGAGAATTGTAATATCCCAATTTTTGGCTAGTGACCAAAATGTAAATTTTGAAAGTTTTATGGCTAAAGTATAAACTTTTGAAAAGTTCAGGGATCAAAGTGTAATTTTCAAAAGTTATGTATTTTAACCCCGTAAATGAATAGTTTACCCCCAAGAATGACTTTTATGTTTTACCCAGATTTTCGTACGAAGTTTGTATTAATGGCTATAAAGTGATAAAGTTCAGAAAAAAATATTCGGATAATCGGATCGAGCTAAAATTTCAGTGATAGTTCCATGGACCTTATAAGAGTCATAAAATATCATTTTATGGATATTTGGATGTTAAAAAGATCGGGAAAAATTTAAATCGATCGAAATGACATGGAATGGCAAATTTTGTGAGTAAGTTAATCAGTAAAGGGCATTTTGGCCATTTTGCCAAAAGGGACATGGAGGGAATTTTGAGATTTCTTTTATGGGTGAATAGTGTCTGATTAGAATCCAACTAAGTCTAGTTGGAATGTTACAAAATGGTAAATTAGAAATATAAATCTAGTTGGAGGGTATTTTTGGAAAGTGGAATTTATTGAATTAAAAATTCATTTTTAATGATACAAGTGTCTTAAATATATGAAATATGAAGGAATTATCAGAAAAATACTCTCCAAAACGTTGGTGAAGAGAAAAAGAAGAGAAAAATTTTACAAGCTCGATTTAAGCCCTGAATCTCGATTTTTAGATAATCTTTCGAACTACAAAGTTGTTATACTCTGTGAGCTCTATATTTTGATGTAAATAATTCATAGAATACTTTCTTAGTTGATGAGATTTGATATGATGAAGAAATTAGGGTTTATGAACAAATTGGGGCTTTTATGATTTTACGAATCCATGGTTGATTTTAAGTTAGAATCATGCTTGTATGATGTTAGAATCGTGTTATTCAGTTGAGATTTAAAACCTATATATTTTGGTTTGTATAGAGAAGATTAGGGTTTTTAGATTCAAGTCTAACTTAGGGTTTGTGATGTTGGATTAATGATCTAGTAAGCTTGATTTGTTGTTTGGAAGCAAAACCCTAAGTTAAATACACATGGACCATTTCGACAAGCTTCAAAATTAAGGGACCAGATCTGTTTTTTATGAATTTGATGTGTATTTATATCATTAATGATGTTAGAGACATGAAAATGAAGTTAGAATGCTAAACCGACTATTAATCACATTAGTGACCATTTTGACAAATTGTCAAACTTGAATGGTCTATTCAGCAAAGAGGATATGTAGAAGGAGTAAATCTGATTTTTTAGTTAAAATGATGGAATTAAGGTAGTAATGTTGATTGGAGGACTAATTTTCAAAGTTAAGAAGCTTGAATCCTTATATTTGAAAATTTGGTGACCATCTCGACAAATCAAGAGAAATTAGAGAAGTAAAGGTTTAAGCCTATTTTGATGAAGGATGTAAAGAGAACATATGAATGCAAGCTTTATTCTAGTCATTCAAAGTAAAGTGATGGGACTAAATTGACAAGTAGAGAAATAAGGAACAATTGGTGTAAATTAGAAGTTATTTATGGAAAGTTAAGTTGGAATTTGAATTATGACAGTAAGTTTAAAAATTCGCCATAAATTCTACAAAAGTGGTTAGATGATGAATTTTATATTGTTCTAAAGATTTGTTAGTCTAGTTTCGTTTTCAACAAACGGAAATTGATTTCGAGTTTGGTGTTAAAAGATATAGATTTTTATTCGAAAGAAGGTCAGAAAAATTACACAACAATTTCTGCCTGGATAGCTCTGTGACGTGAATGTAAAGAATTTTTATAATTTTGGTAGATTTTGCTAATTTATGCGGCTTATACCATTAGAACCGTTATCGAATCTAGTTTCTACAGTATAAAGGAAATTAAGATCCAATATATATTCTGCCCTGTATAAGTAAATCTTTGAAGGCAGCGCAATTTGTCAGAAAATGGAATTTGAAACATTTTGTATTTAAATGTTAGTTAGCAAGCTTGGAAGAATTATTGGAAGTTCAAATTGGTCACTAAGGACCATAATGAAGTTTTTCAACAGTACAAGTAAGAAAGGAAATTTTTTTGAAAATTTTATATTCGAATGATTATATTTGATAGCATGTTTAAGGTATTGCTAGATTTGAATCTAACAAATATTTTATTGTATTCTTGTGATTAATGAAGTCAAGTCTGAATCAAAGAAGGTTTGAGGTACTATGGAAGAAAGGATCAAACTAGGACTTAGTGAGACATTGTGTTAAGTGGCCAAGTTGAATGCATTTTTACCTATTATATATATATATATATATATATGATATGAGGAAGACTTGCGATAATTCGACCTTGATATTAATGAAAATGTATGTTGATCAAAGTTATGCAAATGACATGGAATATTAAATGGCATATGTGATACATTTATATGGCATAATGATTTATGTACGATAAATCGGATTTTAGATATTAGGTATGAACTGCCTAATATCGACTTATATGATTTATATTAGTGCCTTAAACATGGAATGTTGATTTTGCCCAAGTACTATTGTGAAGTCTTTGGTATAGTTGGATATCCATAGAGTCCTAGTAGCTGCATCATAGCACTACGGTGCAAGATAGGCTCTTCAGGGTCGAGATAGACTCTACATAGTTGAGTTAGACTCTATGGAGTCGGTTCAAACACTACGGTGTTACATAGCACAAAATGTGCGAGTATGAGGAGCAAAGGGAATCATCGAGTACGTACTCATCATTAGACACTACGGCATTGTAGATACTATGGTGTCGGTTATGATGACTCGTGTACCAAAGTATCACATTATATTGTACTTCGGGCTATAATACATGAAATGCATTTATGCAAGCAGTTAAATTAAAAAATCTTAACGTATATTTGATTAATAAAATAAAGGTTTGATGATATGATATAAATTGCAATTGGGACTCGCTTGCCATTTTGCAGGAACTGTATTGCACTGTTACATGACAGAGACATGACTTTGATAAGTCAGTTTTATACGATTCTATATTTTTATACAATATACACACTAATTTGTTTATTTATGTTATTTCTATACATTGAAATGATTTACATTAATTTATAGTTGCCTCACTAAGTGAATACTTAGCGTGTGCTGTTTCACACGTAGGTTATTGGGAACTTACCGGAAGAGGAGTCAAGCATGTTGATCAAGCTGCAATCTGCCAAACATCAGTAAGACATTCTAATTTATGATATTCTCTAGTGGGCATATATCAATTTATTTGTTAGTTGTTTTAAAGTTATAAGTTTGATTAATAGTCAGATAAATATAAATTATTCGAATGGTTAAAGAATTACTGGTAATGATGTTTAATTGGGTAATTTTTTTATCATTTATCGTATAACGATTTTAAATTTAAGAAAGGGCCTAGGCAGTGTACCTAGTTTTCACCCTGAGTTACATACTTATTTTAATAACTGACTAACATGTTTTACAAACCAATTCAGGGTCAAAACTAGAAATCTACAAATAGGCTACAAATACTTCAAAAGTTGAGAAATGTTTATTTTATAAACTAGTTTTATGTCAGATGTTTTAAAAAAATACAAGTCTAGAACATTGTTAAATAATATTGTGACATCCTTAATGTGTATTCGTACTACGAGTATACGTTAAGGATGTTACATTCTGTATCACTTGGCAAAGTTCCATGGGGTCTATTACTAATTACGCTGGCAAGCTGTCCAATCTGGATTTCCAAGTTTCACATAGAGGATGCCAAACTTTGGACAGTTGCATTATTCCTTTCTATGTATTCCGTCAAAGCCCACTGGTTCTTCCTTTGTCCTCCATAAGAATTGTTTTGTGCCCTTTATGGCATTTCATTCTGGTTGACCCCTGGCACGACATTGTTCTGATGCTGGGCATGGTTGTTCTGTTGTTGGGCATTATATTAGTTGCTTTCTTGATTCCCCCAGGATAAGTTTGGGTGCTGCATACATCCTGCATTCTAGGTATTTGCGTTAGAATTAAAATTGCAACTTATATTGCCAACATAATTTATTGACTCAGGGTTGGCAGGGCAATCATCCACATGGTGGCTCTCTCCAAAAATAGTGCAAAATGGATCTAATGATTTAACTTCTTGGGATTCATTGTTCTTTTGCAAAGTTTTGACCATGCTAGTGAGATTGGAAATTTCAGAATGGATAGATGTTAATTCATCAACCTTTAATTTTCCACTAGTTTTGGTTTCGGTTCCAATTCTAGTAACAGGACATTCAAAATCATTAATTGAAATCCTCTCAAGGATGCCAACGGCCTCAGTGTAGTTCTTATCAAACAATGAACCGGCTACCGAAACATCAACAATAGTCCTTGTTTGTGCATTTAATTCGTTGTAGAAGGTCTGTATTTAGGTCCAATTCGAGAATCCATGCATAGGATATATTCTCAACAGATCTTTAAATCTTTCCCAATTATCATATAAGGTTTCATCTTAGCCTGCCTGAATGTAATGATCTCACCCCGCAGCTTGGCAGTGAGTGTTGGCGGCTGAAAATACGTTAGAAACTTCTGGCATAGGTCCCCCCATGAGGTGATAGAGACAAGTGGCAAAGAATTGAGCCAAGTTTTGCTCTATCTCTCAAGGAAAAAGTGAATAATTTCAGCTTCATGGTATCCTCTGATACTTCAGGCTGTTGAAACAGCTGGCAAATCTGCATGAATTGCTTCAAGTGTTGCCTTGGGTCTCTAGTAAGTGCTCCATCAAATTGTCCTACATTGAAAAGTGTTTGTATCATTACCGGCTTGAGTTCAAAATTAGGTGTAATTACCTCATGACCAATTAGTCCTGGCATTAAATTGTTAATGTTTGGTGCCGAATGTTTTCTAATATGTCTCTCTTCCTCCACATTATTAGTTGGGGCAATAGGAGCTAGTGGTATTCCATTTTTATTGAGTGGATCATTGTTTAACACATTATTTCCTCCATTTCCATGTTAAGCCATTTCTCGAATATTTTTCTTTAACCTTCGTAGGGTTTTTTCGATTTTCAGATCATATAGCCAATCTTCCACCACAAGGCAGTTTTTGGTCATACACCGGTCAAAACAAATAAAAATAAAAAGAAGACAAGTAAAAATTAAAAACAACAAACTCCGTTGCAATGCCTGGCAACGGCGCCAAAAACTTGTTGCGACTGTACGTTGGAAGTGTCTAAAAACAGTGCTAAGACTAAGTATTTTACGTGCAAGTATACATGGTCTACAAGTAATACAACAATAAGCTGGTTATCGATCCCATAGAGATTGGCCAAGAGTTTTAATTACTTCACTTGTTTACTTGTCAAGGGGAAAATGTTGTTTGAATTGAGAATGATTTTGGAAATATTCTAAAAAGAAAAGAAATGAAAGAAAACAGTGTTGGCAAGGATAGTTTTCAAATAAGTGATGAGCGTTGGAAAGAGATGTCTGGCTTTCACGCTATGCTTGCCATGCCAGCCTTTAATAAAGCTGTCTTGGCATTGTTTGCCGAGCAGATTTAAGTTTCCATTGCCTCTCTCGATGGCAAAGCCCTAAATTAACCATGTAAAAACTCTTATATCTCTATAGTGTAGTTTTTTCATAAATCAATTTGTTTAAGTTCCAATCATTGCTCCTAAGGGGTAGAGTCACTCTCGTAGTAAGTTTATCTACTTGAACATCTTCTCTCGAAGTATCTCGCCTTAGTATCTGGCAATAGATCATTGCCCCCTAAGTCTGTTAAGATGTTAAGGTTTAATAAGCCAACAATGTCAGCTCTCGCTTGGCACCGTTATTATAAAACATTGAAGAACATAACAGATAGGGAAAACAATGCCAAGGCATTTTAATTATTAAAGACAAAACATAGAAATAGCGTTCAACACAAACATCCCTCACCAACTGTTAAATTAGTTCATGGTGAGGGTATCCAACCAAAAGCCTTCATCATTTTTTACCAACATTATCATTTAAAAGAAATAAAGATAAAATAGACAAAGAGAATGGGCTAGAATAGGGTCTCTCGATACAGCCCTTCTTGGTCCAGGCTCTCGGTCATGTTCGGTCGAACCACATCTCTTTGGTGCAGCCGATTGTGATCAATGAGTTTTTCCTTCCCAATCGTCCCCCTCAAGTGATTGCTTGAGTTCTTTAAATAGGCGTGCACAGATGACCTAGGATAAGCCTTGAATTTGAATTTGAATGTTCAAGGATAAGGAATATGATCGTCTTATCCAACGTTTAAATCCTAGGGCTGACATCATCAATGGTTCATCGTCAACTCGATCAGGCATCAAACACCTATTCTCTGCCAATCGGTGCTTCGGTAAGTTTTGGTCCTTCACTGCCAATAGCTACTCGGCATCTTCCTTGGCATCATTCCCTTCTTGGGCTGATCTTCTTTGTCGTGCCTACAATACTGCCAACAAACAACCCTTTGAGGAGGTAAATATGCTCAAAGACAAGCAAAGATATTGTAAAATAGGCATGAAAAGCAGTACTTTTGAGGAGGTAACAGGTGTAGTGGCATTTTTGGTTATACAACACCTAAAAAGGCAAAACAAAGAAAAGGAAAAACAAAAATAAAGCTATTAGAAACAACTACAAACTTAAATAAAGAAAACTGAATTGCAAGCAAAACATACAGACATAATAATGCCATCTCCGGCAACGACACCAAAACTTGATTGGTGTGAAAACATCACACTATTTAGTGCAAGCTACACTATCGATGCAAGAATAGAAACAATGAAATCTTATTTGAATATTGATCCTACAAGGATGGAGTATTACGATTATGCTTATGTGACTACAATACAATTCTATGATTGTGGTAGTTGTGGGTACAATGGTGGTTGCAATAGCAGTAATAAAAGGAAAGTAAATGATTCAATGTGGTAGCAAAAACAAAGTGTAATAAAGGATAAAGAAATATAAAAAATAAGCCTAGATCTCCTTGGTTCAGCTCGACAAAGATCAAATACACTTCGAGGATAAAGGATGGTTCAATCAGCGATGATGTGGTCAGCTTGCATACTAGCTTCCATTTAACCTTCAACCATTGACTCGGGGATATAGATCGGCTTCAACTTTCATCGTAAGTCAAGACTAAATCCCCTTGAACGAGTAGATCAAATTTTGTTGTGTCCAGGCAACTTTCGTTGCAATAACTTGTTAATTTGACTCGTCACTACATCTGTCGATGTTAGTGGCTGGTTTTAACACTCTCATGCAAAACATAAATCAAATCCAATGATTAAAGCTTAAGAAAATGCTAACAAATAAATATATTAAGATGAGAAAATAGTTTAAACAAGTTCAACAAGCTCCAAAAAATTAAACCATCATCAACAAGAGCCCAAGTACAAGTAAATCTCCAAAACAACATCAAAATGAAGAGAAGTTTAAGAATATAACAAGATATTTCCTTGATTTAGCACTTGACTCCTTATCTCCTTGGATAGATCTGCCTTACTTCACCATGGATCTCTAGAAAATAAGCTTAAGCCACCATGAGAGGAGGATAAAAGCTCGGAGGTTGAAGATGGTGTGAAAAAAATAAGAATAGCGTGACTCTCTCTTCTCCAAAATAGTCATTTTATAGGCCACCTAAGGGAGGAAACCTGTCATGCAGGTTATTTGCATGCTAAGAGTTATACAATTTTTTTGTAACTGATTGGACAATTGGCATATTCGTTCTTATCCTCCAGTAGACTGGAAAACTGGAAGATGCAGTGTCAAACTGGCAACAGTGGCAAAAACTTCCTCTACAAGGACATTAGTAATACAGCAACAACAAGGCAGAAATAGGCAGAATATACAAAACATAAGCCACTAGAACTAAGTTATAAATAACACATAAATAGACATGAAAATACAGAAATACATGCAATGAGCATCAATGTGGGGACAACTAGACCTATAAATCAAGGAAAAATACATGCTCTTTAAAGAGCTATCAGATAGCAAGAACAATAAAAGAATGCTTTAGCAAAAAGTAAGTTGAAGCAAATGTTGAAGAAGGAGAAACTGATGCTAACTCACAAAGGTTACTAATGAGAATGGATAGCTGGGTCTATTGCTAAGTACGATGCTCAACTATTACTCAGATGCTATAGCAATGAAACTATACTTATCTACTCAACAAGATTTTCATAAAAACTTCTAAACTATGTCTAGCTAGAAGTTGATAACAGAATGTTATGGCGATACATGTTTGCGTTAACCCTAAAGAACTATTATCTACTTTGGGTCCCCTTATTAGTCGTTGATACCCTAATCTTATGTCTAAGAAGGATTAGAACTTAAGTTAACAGCTTAAGCTCTATTGTTCACACGATCTAACTTAACTTTCTTGATATTAACCCATAATTCATAGCCTATGGCTACTCTTGATAGCTCTTACAAGACTAAGTATTAAGAACAATGAACAAAATAGATAAGCAAAAATAATGCTATGGCATTAAGCAATAACTAAACAAAGTCCTAAACAATAAACCCAACTAAAGAGCATTTAGCTCATGTTTGAGCAATAAACATCAATCCAAATAAAGTATGATATCATGGCAGAACAATAAAGCTGCAAAAGAAAATAATCGAAGCATTCTAAGAATCCTCCTTTGTGTTGTGAGTTTCACTGCATCATCTCCAAACTCCTCGAGCCTCTCTTGATAGCTTGTGTTGCTTAGAGACTCCTTTCTACCTTCGACGATGGTGGTTCTGCAAGGTTGAAGACAAACGACTTGTTTCCTCCAATCTCTATTTGCATTAAATGTTTCCCTTCTTGTCTTTTTAGAGAGGTAGCTCTTTTAGGGTTTTATACCCTAATATGGCATGTGGTCCATTAAACAGGATCTTAACTTTGCACGTGTGTAATGGCTCAAAAAAGAGAGGGGGACCACGCGTTGAATGACGTCAAGGGATAGAGGTTTTTGTCCTTAGCTTAGAAAGAATAGTATGGCATTTGTAATTCTTCATGAGAGGGTGCTGAACAATTCTCCACACATTGGACTAGGACAAAACTCGGACCGTAAGATTTTTCTAAACCAGTATCGGAAGAAAATTTGCATATGTCATCAGAATTAAATTAAAAGATCTTCCCCAATTTTGTCCTTCTTGAATTTCTTCTTTGCTTGTCATCACTTTCTTGGAGTTTGACTCAATTAGATGTCCAGTTGGTTTATTGATGCGAATTGTAACAGTGCGCGAACCCGGGTGTTTATTTATGTACTGGTTTTTATCTAGTTCTTCTTTTAGCTCAGTATGCCCCTTTTCTTTGGCCATAGCCATCACCATAGTTATTATCTCAACCATTTGCCTTTTTAGTTCTTGCATCTCATTAACAAAATTTGATGTGTGACCCATAGATGAACTGTCCTTCACTCATTTTATGGTTTGTCCCGGACACTGCTTCATATTTGCATTATCCTTTATTGGATTAGAATTCCCTTTATTCATTATGATCATCTTCTAATTTGATAACCACTTTTGAATTAATACCTTTATGCAATGAAGATGTGGTGCAAAAATGGAAAACAAAATAACAAAACAAAAAAATGAGTCAGTGCAGTAAAATAATTGTATAAACAAAAATTAAATTGTTATAAAATAAAACAATTTATATCAAGCAAAGAAATAACTAGAGAATCGTATTTAAAACAATAGCACTCTAACAATATTATGTCTAATTCTAGGTCCCTGTCTGGCTCTAGTGGGGTGGGCTCCTAGATTAAAACATGTGGTTTTTGTTTTAGACTCTGGGTACCTGAACTATCATTACTGTCTACTACGACAACAAGACATCGATTCAGGAGTACACGTCCTCTTATAGCGGAGGCGTAACCTCATAGTGTATAAGGTTGATATACAACAAGAAAGACAAAATTTCGATCACGGAGATGGATACCTCACGTAGGATCATGTTTCGCTCCCACATAAAGGAGAAAGCCTGGGTAAAAAATTTATTCATGAATGACAGTTTATATCATAGAAATAAAAAGCATATCTCCATTCTTTCTAAAAATCCATCCAATAATTATTGGAAAAATTGAATTCAAACTACCATTCTAAAATGCCAGTATACCTCGTAAAATTAATTAGGCCTGACTCTCAAAGATCTCCCCAGTGGAGTCGGTAAGCTGTCGTGACCATTTCTAAATCGGGGTAAAAATACCTTGATGATTAATTTTGAAATTAAGGGGTTTCATTTAAATTCGATTTTGAAAATCATTTTGGAATCGCCACCGATCACATTGAGGTAGACCGGATACCATAAAAATAACCAGAGACTCATTCTTTAAAAATAAAGGTTCAGGAGTCAGTTACGTGTGGGGAAGGATTAGCACCCCACAAACGCCTGTTATCATTACCTTTTAATTTTACAGGGTAGTTTGGCTCTACAAATAACATTTTAAATTTAATTTAACCATTAATTGTTAATTGGATTTTAATTCCAAATGAAGATATTCCTTGAGAGGTGTTGTTGAGTTTGTTGGTTGCTGAAGGGTTTTGATATAGAGATGTGTTTTAATCCTCTATTTTGATTGGGTAAAGTATGGGAACTAAATCCTTTACCAATCGAAGAAGGCGTGGGAGTTGCAAAGGCTTGATTCGCGTATCGGCATGCAAGCGTTGGATTGTTGGTGAGTGGAAAAGTGTTTTACTGCTGTTAAAAGGTTTCAAAAAGAGTTGTGGGATTTTAGATAAGGTTTGATACACCTCTCTAAGCTCGAAAGTAAGTATCGGTTGAGCTTTCTCTTAATTTCGGTTTTGTAAAATAAAATCTCATGCACATGTTTATGGTTTTCTTACTCACTGTATTATGTATGTTTTGAAAGTGAAAGATGATGCAAATAATCATTGTTGATGAAAATAATCATTGTTGATGACTTTTGAGAATAGCATATGGGTTATGCAAGTAATTTGAGGTTATGAAAATACATGGTTTAATGTATTTGTGTTAAAATGATTTGATGCATATGTAAAACAATGAGGTAATGTTGGTTATTGAATATATTGGCAAGTGGTTGTGTTTAAACTGTTATCAGATATAGTTGACCGGTCATAGAATGGAAAGTGCACTATAAAAAGTTGCCTCATGTGCATCGATGGGTGTTAAAGTGTCCGTAATCTCCACCATGAGAACTGCAGCAACTGAGGTGGGTAAATATTTCGTTTTCTCCTGCTAGTAGATTAATACATCCAAACCGTAGAGGTGAGTAAATGTTCTGTTACTCTAGTTTGAACCGTTGAGGTGAACAAGTATGCTGTTACTTCGATTGAGGTATGTATACGAAGTGGTTGTGTGAACCACTTGAGAATCCGTGCATCTGATGTGTTTTTATAAAACGTAAGGTTACTGGTTTTAAGTCACTTAAAAGCCAATATATGAGATAATGTATCATGGGAAATGGATTATGTTGTATAATGTGATTTATACATGTGCTACTCTTTAAGATTGTTAAATGAGAGTTGTGTTGTGAAGCTTAAATTGAGGTAGAGATTGAATCCATGATACATGTGTTGAAAATGATTTGTATGTTCATATTTTGAGATAACATGAGAAGAATGAGATGTTTTACCATGAGATATTTATATGTAATTTGCACTAAATGGTTTTAAAATCATTGATGGGTGTTTTAGTGGTTTCTCTCACTAAACCTAGTGCTTACGCTCTCTTTTCCTCATCAATGCAAAGAAATAGCTTTGGCGGGTAGCACGTGAGCACAGAAGGATCCAAGGATTTGATACAATCCAAAGTATGGTTTTAATACGTTCTAAGAAGTAATGAGAAGGCAATGTGATCGGGTTTTGTTTTAGGAGATGTGGTTTGAGATACTCCCTGATGTAATAATTTGGATTATTGTTTTGGACTTGTATGATGCTTACTACTTGTGTTTGAGGGGTTTGGGAGCATTAAAGCATGCTTGGGTAGAAATCATGCCCGTAGGTGATTGTGTGAGTATGCCATGCTTGGTGTGACCTCTTGTTTTGTTGCTATGTTTGATGTTTTTAAGTTGATTGAAGGGAGTTAGATTGAGCCAAAGTGTCATATGTTAGACCTAGAGGTCATTACAGGTCTCGCCGTACCGGTACGGTACCTCAGAGTGTCGGTACGCGGGGACCTGTATAGGCTCAAACGGTGCAATTTTGCCTTACCATACCGATACGTCTGGTAACCATATCGGTACGCGTAGTTATGAAATAGGGAGGGTTTCGATATGCGAGTTACTGTTCATAGCCACTAGAATTTAGATTTTCAAAATTATACAAGTCGTACCGATACGCTTGAGGATCGTATCAGTAGGCTAATGCTCATTGGAATTGTATCGATGCGGTGGACACCTGCACTAAAACACTGGTAGTTTTTTTTGTTGATATGTTGTCTGATGTTTGAAATGTTTGCATTTTGGTCCCTGTTTCTTATATTTGCAATTAATTGAGATTTGATGATCTTTTTGAGCTGTGAATTAACATGGAGGCATGTAATATGACTAATTGAGGATTGCTAAATCTAATTTCGTGGAAGATCGTATAAATATTAGAAATTACATTTTAGTCCATAGAATACAATTTTGAGCCATTAGATGCCGAAATGACGCTCGATTAAGTTGAGATTTTAACCATAACTTGTATCACACTGTAGGACCTAAAAATGCATATATAAAAGATAAAATATGGATCAGTTCAAATGTAAATTCATCAGGGTTTATTTTGGTAAACCCTAATATAGCTTATTCGGTTCGGTCTTTCGACTAGACTAGGTCAAGGGGTTTACATTTAGTGGTATCAGAGCCAGGTTATGATTGTTGGGAGGTGTGTTGTGGTTGTTTCTATGATTGAATATGTTGTTTTAACGCACGGTGATTGAATTGAAGGAATTATATCTGATATGTTTATGTTTGGGAGATAGACCTTGGGACACATTGCCTTATTACTACTTGAGTAAAATGATTTTGTTTTTAAGCAAGGGTGACTTGGATTCTTGCTGCGAGCTGGCCTAATTGATTTGTTTTGTTGCATTATCATATTTAGACTCATATTATCGAGTATGGGACCAAGACAAGAGACTAGATCTCACATGTTTAGCATTATGTATACGCATGATGAAGAGTTACCTCCTCCACCACCTATTTCTCCTGGTGATGCTAGAGTAGAGGGAGGCGCGCCTCAGGCACCACAAGTACCTATTTTTGGTGATATGGCACCGTTGGTGCAAGCGATGACGGGAGCTTTCCAGGCGGTCATGGTTGGAGTGCATGTACCTATACCAACGCCTGTAGCTGTTTACACCAGCCTACCTTTGGAGTGTCTGCGTAGCCTAGGTGGTGTTGAGTTTCGAGGGTTGGCTCCTAAAGTAGCCGAGGAATAGTTTGCTAGTACGGAAAGAATCCTTGGCCAAATGGAGTGTACCGATGTATGAAAATTGAGGTGTATCATATCGTTGCTCCAGGCTGATGCGTACAGTTGGTGGACAATTGTGATCGCGGGTTTGGAACCTGCTAATGTTACATAGGAATTCTTATGTGAGGCTTTCAAGAAGAATTATTTGGGAACTTAATACAAGGATGCGAAGAAGAGAGAGTTTATGGTTTTAGAGTATGGAAACATGTTTGTTTCCGAGTATGAAATTCAATTTATTCAGCTGAATATGTATGCTCCTGAGTTAGTTCTGGATGAGCGAGAAAGGTGTGATCGATTCTTTTACGGGTTGATCAAGGAAGTGAAGACATATATGTTGGCGATCAATTACAAAGAATTTGATGTTCTGGTGTCATGGGTGAAGGACATAGAATAGAATTTGGGTTTGCCTATCTGTTCTGGGGGTTCTTTGACTAGTAAGAGGAGTGCAGAGTTTGATGTTGACCGAGATCATTATAAGAGGTATAGAGACAAAAGGTATCATCTGGATCAAAGGTGAGGAGGATATGGTGCTGGACATGGATTTCAAGGGTCAGAATGCTTATGCTGGAGATCTTGAGTGTAAGAGATGTGGCCGGAGGTATTTGGGAGAGTGCTGGGGTACTATAGGCACTTGTTGGAGTTGTGGCTCGAGGGATCATCTCCGTAGGGATTGTTCGCAGTTAGTTAGAGAGGGTCAGGCTAATGCACCTGTTGCTGGAGCGCAAAGAGGTTGTGGGCACGGCCTTGGACATTTTCAGAAAATGGATGAGGGGCAGTGAGCGGTAGTGCATACCGTGGTGGTTCAGCCAGAGGATGGTGGGCCGACAAGGGTCTTTGCTCACCGTTTTAGGAGGAATGATACCGACGTGATCGCAGGTACCGTTACTTGCAGTCAATACCTTTGTTATCTTTGATTGATTCCAGTTCTACGCATTCCTACATTTTGCACGAGCATGCATGTATGTTGCATTTACCTATTGTATTGTTAAATATTGGTATGCGAGTAACCAGTTCCTTTGGTGAGACGATTATAGCTAGGAAGTTGTATGTGTTTGAAGCCAACATGATATAGTTACCATTTTACGATTTTTATGTGATTCTGGGCATAGATTGGTTGTCACAACACAAGGCTGTAGTGGATTTTGAGGCCAAGCGGGTTTCTTTGAGACTTGGCGAGGATTACAAAGTTAGTATTATGGGCAAGAATGTCAAGTTCATGTCAAATATGGTTTCAGTTTTAGAGGCGCGGAGGTTGTTGGAGTTCGGGGTCAAGCATACCTAGCTTATGTTATAAACCCGAATATGAAGGAAGCACGTGCCTAAGATATTCGTACGGTTTGCGACTTTTCAGGAGTGCTTCTAGAGGAGTTGCCTAGTTTGTCGTCGGAGGGAGGTTGAGTTTTACATAGAGATGTACGTGGATATGGTTCCGGTGTCAATTTTTCTGTATCGTATGGCTCCGAAGGAGTTGAAAGAGTTGAAGATGCAGTTGCAAGAGTTGCTTGATCATGGGTTCATTCATCCAAGTGTGTCACCGTAGGGTGCATCGGTGTTGTTTATAAAGAATAATGATGGCACGATGAGGATGTGCATTGATTATCGACAACTGAACAAGTTGACGATCAAGAACAAGTACCATTTGCCGAGGATTGATGATTTATTTGATCAGTTCTGAGGTGCTACAATGTTTTCCAAGATTGATTTGCGATCATGATATTATCAGTTGAAGGTGAAAGATAAGGATGTGCCGAAAATAACTTTTTGCACCCACTGTATGCATTACGAGTTCCTAGTGATGTCGTTTGGTTTGACCAATGCACCGGCATCATTCATGGATATGATGAATAGGGTGTTCCATGATTTCCTAGACCAATTCATGGTAGTGTTCATCGATGACATTCTTGTGTACTCTCATACCGAGAAAGATCACGATCGACATCTCTAAATTGTGTTGCAAGTTTTGTTGGACAACTGCTTTATGCCAAGTTAAGTAAATGCGAGTTTTAGATCAAGCAAGTGGTTTTCCTTGGGCATGTGGTTTCGGCCAAGGGTATTCACGTGGATCCGCATAAAGTCAAGGCCATTGTGAATTGGAAGCCGCCAAAATCTATATCAGAGGTTTGTAGTTTTCTGGGGTTGGCAGGATATTATCGACGATTTGTTGATGGTTTCTCGAAGATTGCAACCCATTTGAAGTTTTTACAGAAAGATGCGAGTTTCAAGTGGACGAAATTTAGGCAACAAGCTTTCGACAAGTTGAAGAAGGCTTTGACACACGCTCCAATCTTGTTTCAGCCTGAGTCAGGGAAGGAGTTTGTTGTGTATAGTGATGCGTCCTACATGGGTTTGCGATGCGTGTTAATGCAGGAAAGAAGGGTTGTCGCTTATACATCTAGGCAATTGAAGGTGTATGAGCGCAATTACCCTATGCATTATCTTGAGTTGGCTGCTGTGGTGTTTGCCTTGAAGATTTAGCGACACTATCTCTATGGTGAGAAGTGTGTTTTCTACACTGATCACAAAAGTTTGAAATACCTGATGTCTCAGAAAGAGTTAAATCTTAGGCAGCAACGGTGGTTGGAGCTGTTAAAGGATTATGACTTGACAATTGAGTACCATCCAGGGAAGGCAAACGTGGTAGTGGATACTTTGAGTAGAAAGGTCGCGGTAGAGTTGAAGGCGATGTTTGCACAGCTGAGTGTGCCGCGAGATGGTGGGTTGTTAGCGGAGTTGCAAGTGAAGCTTTCGATGTTCTAGATGATTAAAGAGAAGTAACCTTATGATGATAAGCTAGTGTCACATGTTAAGGATATCTTGGATGGAAATCAAATGAATTTTGGTTTTAGTGAGGACGGGGTTTTGTGTTTCAAAGGTTGAAGTGAAGGTGTAGATGGATGAAGAGTTAAGGCAAACTATCTGAATCGAGGCACATTCGAGTCCTTTTGTGATGTATCCGAGGAGTACGAATATGTATCAAGACTTGAAGAAAGAATATTTTTGGGTTGGCTTGAAGAGGGATGTTACAGAGTTTATGGCTCATTGTATGGTATGCCGACGTGTTAAGGCAGAGCATTAATTTTCTTCGGGGTTGTTGCAACCGTTGAGGGTTCCCAAGTGGAAATGAGAGAGAATCACCATGGATTTTGTGTTTGGGTTTCCTTTGACGCTGTCAAAGAAGAATTCTGTTTGGGTGATTGTGGATAGGTTTACGAAGTGTGCACATTTTCTAGCTGTGCATACAACGTATACTCTGGATAGGTTGGCAGAGTTATATATTGGTGAGATCGTGAGGTTGCATGGGGTGCCAAAGCCTATTGTGTTGGATAGATATTTGCGTTTCACCACGAGATTCTGGGAATGTATGCATAGGGCCTTGGTACACGGTTGAACTTCAGTACCTCGTATCATCCGCAAACGGGTGGTCAGTTGAAACGTGTTATCCGAGTGTTGGAGGATATGTTGCGGTGTTGTATCATAGATTTTCAGGGATCGTGGGAGAAGCAGTTACCGTTAGTGGAGTTTTCTTATAACAACAATTATCAATCTAGTATCCAGATGGCTCCATACGAGGTTTTGTATGGTAGAAGATGTCGTACGCCACTTTGTTGGGCGGAGGCAGGAGAGAAATATGTTTCCTTGCCGGATATGTTGAAAGATTCCAATGAAAAAGTGAAGCTTATCGGTGATCGTTTGAAGGCAGCTTCAGATCGGCAAAAGTCCTATGCTGATTTGAAGCGAAGAGAAATTGAATATGCGGTTGGTGATCGTGTTTTTCTGAAGGTTTCACCTTGGAAGAAGGTGATGAGATTTGGGCGAAATGGCAAGTTGAGCCCTAGGTTTATTGGAGCGTACAAGGTGGTCGAGTGCGTTGGTCCTGTTGCATATAGATTAAGGTTGTCGGCTGAGTTAGAAAAGATACATGATGTTTTCCATGTGTCTATGTTACGGAGGTATAGATCGGATCCTTCGCATGTTATGCCTGTTGAGGAAATTGAGTTGAATATGGACTTGACTTATGATGAGGAGCCTATGAGGATTCTAGATTCGAGTAGTAAAGTTCTCTGCGAAAAAACCATAGTGTTGGTAAAGGTGTTGTGGATGCACTGCGGTGTAGAGGAAACAACCTGGGAGAGCAAAAATGATATGTTGAAATAGTTTCCCCATCTTTTTCTGCTAGGTAAATTTTGAGGACGAAATTTCTTTATAGTGGGAGAGTTGTAACGGCCTGAAAATGGGCCTAGATGTAAACCGGGTTTGGAAGAAGGTTCGAGAGAATCGGTTTAGCCAATTTGAATACTTTTAGGAAAATAATTTCTTAAGAGTGATTTTGGGGAAAATAAAATATGGAAAATGGTCTAAATTACTTAAATAATATTTTAAGTAAGTTGGTAAGTTCAATTTGATGAAATTGAATCTAATTTTAGGATATTTTCATCTAGTGACTAAATTGAAAGTTTTCAAAACTATTTTTCGTGACTAAATCAAAAAAGGATAAAAACTTAGATCTTTAAGGAGCTATTTGACCATTCTTTTTCAAAAGATTTCTCTCTTAATTTAGGCTATTTTTAAAGTATTTTTAAATGGTTTATTAATTGAGTTAAAATGGATTTAATAAAAAGATCTTTTGTTTGCCAAAAACATTTTCTTAGTAACTACTTTCTCAACAACCAAACCGAGATTTCTACTTCTAAATCTGCAGGAATCAATCTTCATTGATTTCCTTTTTGATTTCTATTTGATTTCTTCAATTACCTTTGCAAATCTCTTTGGGTTTCATCAAAGCTTGGCCAATTAAGGAGAAATCAGCAATTAGAGATGATTTTTGTTTCTCTCATCTAATTAAAGGTTCTTTAATGAAATTCCCAAGTTCTTGATCCTTTGTTGTTGATTTATATTTTGGAATTATGTTTTAAACATTGATTTGTTAATTAAATTGAGCTTTCTTGGAAAATTTATGGAAATTGAATTGGATCTGTTTTGGTGATGGATTTAATTGATTTACATATTAATTTGGATGAGTTTTAATGATGAAAGGGTTGATTAATCAATGGAATCCTGAAACTATATGGATTGTTAATTTCTAGGTTGTTTATAGTTTGTTTTTGGTGTGATATGGTTGTTATGGTGTTGCTGGGGAAATAATGACGTGTTTAGGTCGTTGTTGGATGTTAATAATGTGTTAGAATTGTTATATGTTGGCCGGGCTTTGTTTGTATAAGGTTTGGTGGTGTTCTTGTTGGTTTTAAGAAGGTGTTCAGTTGATTCTTGAAAGGTGTTGTTGAGTTTGTTGGTTGCTGGAGAGTTTTGATACATAGATGTGTTTTAATCCTCTGTTTTGATTGGGTAAAGCAGGGGAGCTAAATCCTTTACCAATCGAAGAAGGCGTGGGAGTTGCGGAGGCTTGATTCGTGCATCGGCAAGTAAGCGTTGGATTGTTGGTGAGTGGAAAAGTGTTTTACTGCTGTTAAAAAGTTTGAAAAGGAGTTGTGAGAGTTTAGATAAGGTTTGATACATATATCTAAGCTTGAAAGTAAGTATCGGTTGATCTTTCTGTCGATTTCAATTTTATAAAATGAAATCGCATGCACATGTTTATGGTTTTTATTACTCACTGTATTATGCATGTTTTGAAAGTGAAAGATGATGCAAATAATCATTGTTGATGACTTTTGAGAATAGCATATGGGTTATGCAAGTAATTTGAGGTTATGAAAATACATTGTTTAATGTATTTGTGTTGAAATGATTTGATGCATATGTAAAACAATGAGGTAATGTTGGTTATTGAATATATTGGCAAGTGGTTGTGTATAAAATGTTATCGAATATAGTTGACCGGTCATAGGATTGAAAGTACACTATAAAAATTCATCTCATGTGTGTCGAGGGGTTTTAAAGTTTCCGTAATCTCCACCATGAGAATCGCAGCAATTGAGGTGGGTAAATATTCCATTTTCTCTTGCTAGTGGATTAATACATCCAAACCGTAGAGGTGGGTAAATGTTCTGTTACTCCAGTTTAAACCGTTGAGGTGGTCAAGTGTGACGTTACTCCGATTGAGGTATGTATATGAAGTGGGTGTGTGAACTACTTGAGAATCTATGTTTCCAATGTGTTTTATGAAATGTAAGGTTGTTGGTTTTGAGTCACTTGAAAGACAATATGTGAGATAATGTATCATGAGAAATAAATTATGTTGTATAATATGATTTATACATGTGTTACTCTTTAAGCTTGTTATATGAGAGTTGTGTTGTGAAGCTTAAATTGAGGTAGAGATTGAATCCATGATACATGTGTTGAAAATGATTTGTATGTGCATATTTTGAGATAACATGAGAAGTATGAGATGTTTTACCATGAGATATTTATATGTAATTTGCACTAAATAGTTTTAAATGCATTGATGGGTGTTTTTGCGGTTTCCCTCACTAAGGCTAGTGCTTACGCTCTCTTTTCCTTGTCAATGCAAATAAATAGCTTTGGCGGGCAGCACGTGAGCAAGGAAGGATCCAAGGATTTGATACAATCCAAATATGGTTTTAATACGTTCTAAGTAGTAATAAGAAGGAAATGCGACCGAGTTCTGTTTTGGGAGATGTGGTTTGAGATACTCCTTGATGTAATAATTTGGATTATTGTTTTGGACTTGTATAATGCTTACTACTTGTGTTTGAGGGGTTTGGGAGAACTAAAGCATGCTTGGGTAGAAATCATGCCCTTAAGTGATTGTGTGAGTATACCATGCTTGGTGTGACCTCTTGTTATGTTGCTATGTTTGATGGTTAAACATCTAGGATGCTATATGATGTTTATAGGTTGATTGAAGGGAGTTAGATTGAGCCAAAGTGTCATATGTTGGACCTAGAGGTCATTACAGGTCTTACCATACCGGTACGGTACCTCAGAGTGTCAGTATGCAGGGACCTATATAGGCTCAAATTGTGCAAATTTGCCTTACCGTATCGATACGTCTGGTAGCCATATCGGTAGGTGTAGTTATGAAATAGGGAGGGCTTCGGTATGCGAGTTACTGTTCCTACGGTTCATAGCCACTAGAATCCGAATTTTCAAAATTATACAAGCCGTACCAATACGCTTGAGGACCTTATCGGTACGCTAATGCTCATTGGAACCGTATCGATACGGTGGACACTTTTACCGAAACACTGGTAGTTATTTTTGTTGATATGTTGTCTGATGTTTGAAATGTTAGCATTTGGTCCTTGTTTCTTATGTTTGCAATTAATTGAGATTTTATGATCTTTTTGAGTTACGAATTAACATGAAGGCATGTAATATGACTAATTGAGGATTGGTAACTCTAATTTTGTGGAAGCTCGTATAAATATCAGAAATTATGTTTTAGTCCCTAAAATGTAGTTTCGAGCAATTTAAATATTTTATTGTATTCATTTGATTAATTAACTCAAGTATGAATCAAAGAAGGTTCGAGGTACTATGAAAGAAAGGATCGAACTAGGACTTAGTGAGGCATTGTGTTAAGTGGCCAAGATGAGTGCATTTTTACCTATTTTGTATATATGATATGAGGACGAATTGCGATAATTCGACCTTGATATTAACGAAAATGTATGTTGATCAAAGTTATGAAAATGGCATGGAATATTAAATGGCATATATGATACATTTATATAGCTAATATCGACATATATGATTTATATTGATGCCTTGAACATGGAATGCTGATTATAATGTTGATTTTGCCCAAGTACTATTTTGAAGTCTTTGGTATAGTTGGATATCCATAGAGTCCTAGCAACTGCTTCATAGCACTACGGACCATAATGAGTTTTTGAACAGTACAAGGAAGAAAGCAAAAATAATTGAAAATTTTATATTCGAATGATTATATTAGACATCATGTTTAAGGTATTGTTAGATTTGAATCTAACAAATATTTTATTGTATTCATGTGATTAATGAAGTCAAGTCTGAATCAAAGAAGGTTCGAGGTACTATGAAAGAAAGAATCAAACTAGGACTTAGTGAGACATTGTGTTAAGTGGCCAAGGTGAATGCATTTTTACCTATTTTATATATATATATATATATATATATATATGAGGAAGACTTGCGATAATTCGACCTTGATATTAATGAAAATGTATGTTGATCAAAGTTATGCAAATGGCATGGAATATTAAATGGCATATGTGATACATTTATATGGCATAATGATTTATGTAAGATAAATCAGAATTTAGTTATTAGGTATGAACTGCCTAATATCGACTTATATGATTTATATTGGTGCCTTGAACATGGAATGTTGATTTTGCCCAAGTACTATTGTGAAGTCTTTGGTATAGTTGGATATCCATAGAGTCCTAGCAACTGCGTCATAGCACTACGATGCGAGATAGACTCTTTGAGGTCGAGATAGACTTTACAGAGTTGGTTCAAACACTACGATGTTACATAGCACAAAATGTGCGAGTTTGAGGAGCAAAGAGCATCCTCGTATACGTACTCCTCATTAGACGCTATGGAGTTGTAGACACTATGGTGTCGGTTATGATGACTCGTGTACCAAAGTATCACATTATATTGTACTTCGAGCTATAATACATGAAATACATTTATGCGGATAGTTAAGTTAAAAAAGCTTAACATATATTTGATTAATAAAATAAAGGTTTGATGATATGATATAAACTACAATTGATACTCGCTTGCCATTTTGCAGGAACTGCATTGCACTGTTACATGACATATGAATGACCTTGATAAGTCAGTTTTATAGGATTCTATATTTTATTTAATATACACAGTAATTTGTTTATTTATATTATTTCTATACATTGAAATGCTTTACTTTAATTTATAGTTGCCTCTAAGTGAATACTTAGCGTGTGCTGTTTCACACGTAGGTTATTGGGAACTTACCGGAAGAGGAGTCAAGCATGTTGATCAAGCTGTAATCTGCCAAACATCAGTATGACATTCTAATTTATGATATCCTTTTGTGGGCATATATCAATTTATTCGTTAGTTGTTTTAAAGTTATAAGTTTGATTAATAGTCAGATAAATATAAATTATTCGTATGGTTAAAGAATTACTAGTAATGATATTTATTCGAGTAAAATTTTATTTATCGTTTATCGCATAACGATCTTAAATTTAAGAAAGGGCCTAGGCAGTGTACCTAGTTTTCACCCTGAGTTAAATACTTATTTTAATAACTTACTAACATGTTTTATAAACCAATTCAGGGTCGAAACTACCAATCTGCAAATAGGCTACGAATACTTCAAAAGTCGAGAAATGGTTATTTTATAAACTAGTTTTATGTCAGATGTTTGTAAAAATACTACAAGTCTATAACTCTGTTAAATAATATTGTGACATCCTTAATGTGTATTCGTACTACGATTATACGTTAATTGTGTTACATTTAGTGGTATCAGAGCTATAGGTTTAGTCAGTTCTGGATGCTAAGCCGAGTTTGTTATAAGTTTGTCAGTAAATACATGACCTTAGAATGTCATATTACTAATGTGTTGATTGTATGACTTGAAGCTGTTCCTCATTAGCATAAGATAGAATAAGATTATAGTAAGGAAAGTAAGGCACTACTGGATTTTGGCAATCAACGAATCTCAGAGTTCAAGAAAGGACTCATAGCGAGTACAATGAAGTGAAATAAGCATTGTAATCAACTTCAGTTTGAGTTGAGTTACCTGCATTGTAAGAAGCTGATGCAGTAATTATAAGATGTTAGTCCTTAACTTCTATATATGCACTTATGTTTATAACAACATAGATTACAAGAAAATTTAGATAGTAAGGGTCACATTTCAAGATAAAAAGGCAGTCGTAATATTTTTAGTTTGTGATTAAATGATATTAAGATATTCAGATATGAAGAAGTAAGAAGAAGAAGAAGTATCTTTACTTGGGAAATATATATATATATGCTTGAGGGTCGAATATGGCACTCCATAAGACAACATTGATTAAGTTATGAGAAAGAAAGCTGGAAAACTTAGTAGTAGGAAATTATTAGACGGGAATTATACTTAACCCGGTAAAGAAAAAATGTTTGATGAAAAGCAAATTTTCTCTAAATGGATAACTAACTTGCTTAATAGAGACCAAGAATTAAGAAATCTGAAGATTTCATTAATAGTGGTTTTCTCAAGGAAATGTAAGATAAAAGAAGTTATTAGAAGGATCAAGGCAAATTTGAAGAAATAGTAACAAAGTTAGACATTAACCATTTTCCGCTCAATATGATGTTAAAGTGCTGGTGAAGGTGGAAATGCTTAGTTAAATCGAGGTTTATTATTTTGAACCCTGGATATGATTTTAGAGAAAATCCAATCCCAAGTTCCTTAGACTTTTATTACTATAGAGATGATGATAGAAGGGCTTCGTTGTGATGATAAAAAAAAGAGCTCAATATGATGGTAAGTTATCCCTTGGGACATTGCACAAGGGTTAGTCAAATTTATAAGAATTACTCAATAGTAATTCAATGAATTCAAATTTTTAGTAAGCTTAATGGAATTGCCTTTTATGAATTGTGATTATTGGGGGCATGAATTGGTTATAATCCTACCATGCCATTGTGGATTGTCGCTTAAAGCGATTAATATTGAGGAACTTGAAAGGCACTGAGATAATAGTAGTTGGTGAAAGGGTAAATCCCTTATCCAATATAATTTTAGTTGTTTCTGCCAAGAAACTGTTGCTACAAGGCTACCAAGCTTTATTAGCAAATGTAGTCGATACTCGAGTTTCTGAGGTTAAATTGGATGATAGTCTGATTATCCGAGAGAATCTAGATATATTCCCATATGAGTTACCAAGATTTCCTGCAAATCGAGAAGTGGAATTCAAAATAGAAGTGTTACCAGGTACAACGCCTATATAGATGGCCACGTATAGAATGGGTCCAACCTAGTTTCAAGAGTTAAAGGTACAATTGCAAGAATTGTTAGATCGAGGTTTTATAAGGCCAAGTATGTCACCTTGGGGCGCACCGGTGTTATTTGTGAAAAAGAAAAATGGATCCATGCGATTATTCATAGATTACTGTCGGATAAATAAGGTGACAACAAAGAATAAGTATCCTCTTCCGAAGATTGATGATCTTTTTGATCAGTTAAAAGGCGCAATTGTATTTTCTAAGATTGATCTCTGATCAGGGTATCATTAGTTAAAAATCAAGGAAGAAGATATTATGAAGACAATTTTCTAAACTCGGTATGGACACTATGAGTTTGTAGTGATGTCGTTTGGTTTGACAAATGCTCCTGCATCATTCATAGATCTGATGAACAGAGTATTTCAACCTTACTTGCATCAATTTTTGGTGGTATCCATTGATGATATTTTAGTTTATTAAAAGACAAAGGAAGAACATGATGCCCATCTTCGCATTGTTCTTCAGACCCTTCGAGAAAAGAAGTTGCATGCTAAGCTGTCAAAGTGTGAATTTTGGTTGTCGGAAGTTGTTTTTCTTGGCCATGTGGTTTTGGTAGAGGGAATAAGAGTATCTCCCAAGAAAGTACAAGCCATAGTTGAATGAAAAACTCCGAAGAATGTTTTTGAGGTTTGAAGTTTCTTGGGACTTGCTGGTTATTATCGAAGGTTTGTAAAGAAAATCTCTATAATTGCCTCCCTACTGACCAAGCTATTGAGGAAAGGTGTACCGTTTATTTGGATGGATAAGTTCCAAGAAAGTTTTGAGACATTAAAAATGATCTTAACAGAAGTCCTGGTGCTAGTAGAATCAGAATCGGGCAGAGATTATGTGGTTTATAGCAATCTTCTCATAATGGTTTGGGATGCGTACTTATGCAAGAAGGAAAATGGTGGCCTATGCTTCAAGGCAACTTAAGATGCATGAGAGGAATTATCCTACTCATGATTTAAAGTTAGTAGCAGTTGTATTTTCTTAAAAGATATGGCGCCATTATCTATACGGTGAACGATGCTACCTTTACACAGATCATAAAAGTTTAAAGTATCTGCTAACTAAAAAGAAGTTGAACATGAGGCAAAGAAGATGGATCGAACTTCTTAAGGATTATGATGTTGTGATTGATTACTATCTTAAAAAAAACTAAGGAATAAGTCGATTCCTCTTGTTAAAGCTCTTTGGCGAAATCATAAAATTTAGAAAACAACTTGGGAAAGAAAAGAAGATATGAGAAAGCAGTTCCTCACCTTTTTGAACCAGGTACATATTGAAAATTCGAGGAAAAAATTTCTCAAGGGGGAGAGAATTGTAATATCCCAATTTTTGGCTAGTGACCAAAATGTAAATTTTGAAAGTTTTATGGCTAAAGTATAAACTTTTGAAAAGTTCAGGGATCAAAGTGTAATTTTCAAAAGTTATGTATTTTAACCCCGTCAATGAATATTTTACCCCCAAGAATGACTTTTCTATTTTACCCAGATTTTCGTACCGAGTTTGTATTAATGGCTATAAAGTGATAAAGTTCGGAAAAAAATATTTGGATAATCGGATCGAGCTAAAATTTCAGTGATAGTTCCATAGACCTTAGAAGACTCATAAAATATCATTTTATGGATATTTGGATGTTAAAAAGATCGGGAAAATTAAATTGATCAAAATGACATGGAATGGCAAATTTTGTGAGTAAGTTAATCAGTAAAGGGCATTTTGGTCATTATGCCAAAAGGGACATGGAGGGAATTTTGAGATTTCTTTTATGGGTGAATAGTGGCTGATTAGAATCCAACTAAGTCTAGTTGGAATATTACAAAATGGCAAATTAGAAATATAAATCTAGTTGGAGGGTATTTTTGGAAAGTGGAATTTATTGATTTAAAAATTCATTTTTAATGATACAAGTGTCTTAAATATATGAAATATGAAGGAATTATCAGAAAAAAATGCTCTCCAAAACGTTGGTGAAGAGAAAAAGAAGAGAAAAATTTTACATGCTCGATTTAAGCCCCGAATCTCGATTTTAGGTAATCTTTCGAACTACAAAGTTGTTCTACTCTTTGAGCTCTATCTTTTGATGCAAATAATTCATAGAATACTTTCTTAGTTGATGAGATTTGATATGATGAAGAAATTAGGGTTTATGAACAAATTGGAGCTTTTATGATTTTACGAATCCATGGTTGATTTTAAGTTAGAATCATGCTTGTATGATGTTAGAATCATGTTATTCAGATGAGATTTAAAACCTACATATTTTTTTTGTATAGAGAAGATTAGGGTTTATAGATTCAAGTCTAACTTAGGGTTTGTGATGTTGGATTAATGATCTAGTAAGCTTGATTTGTTGTTTGGAAGCAAAACCCTAAGTTAAATACATAGGGACCATTTCGGCAAGCATCAAAATTAAGGGACCAGATCTGATTTTTATGAATTTGATGTGTATTTATATTATTAATGATGTTAGAGACATGAAAATGAAGTTAGAATGCTAAACCGACGATTAATCACATTAGTGACCATTTTGACAATTTGCCAAACTTGAATGGTCTATTCGGAAAAGAGGATATGTAGAAGGAGTAAATCTTATTTTTTAGTTAAAATGATGGAATTAAGGTATTAATGTTGATTGGAGGATTAATTTGCAAAGTTAAGAAGCTTGAATCCTTATATTTGAAAATTTGGTGACCATCTCGACAAATCAAGAGAAATTAGAGAAGTAAAGGTTTAAGCCTATTTTGATGAAGGATGTAAAGAGAACATATGAATACAAGCTTTATTCTAGTCATTCAAAGTAAAGTGATGGGACTAAATTGACAAGTAGAGAAATAAGGAGCAGTTGGTGTAAATTAGAAGTTATTTATGGAAAGTTATGCTGGAATTTGAATTATGGCAGTAAGTTTAAAAATTCGCCATAAATTCTACAAAAGTGGTTAGATGATGAATTTTATACCGTTGTAAAGATTTGTTAGTCTAGTTTTGTTTCCAACAAACGGAAATTGATTTCGAGTTTGGTGTTAAAATATATAGATTTTTATTCGAAAGAAGGTCAGAAAAATTACACAACAAATTCTGCCTGGATAGCTCTGTGACGTGAATGTAAAGAATTTTTATAATTTTGGTAGATTTTGCTAATTTATGTGGCTTATACCATTAGAACCGTTATCGAATCTAGTTTCTACGATATAAAGGAAATTAAGATCCAATATATATTCTGCCCTGTATAAGTAAATCTTTGAAGGCAGCGCAATTTGTCAGAAAATGGAATTTGAAACATTTTGTATTTAAATGTTAGTTAGCAAGCTCGGAAGAATTATTGGAAGTTCAAATTGGTCACTAAGGACCATAATGAGTTTTTGAACAGTACATGGAAGAAAGCAAAAATAATTGAAAATTTTATATTCGAATGATCATATTAGACAACATGTTTAAGGTATTGCTAGATTTGAATCTAACAAATATTTTATTGTATTCATGTGATTAATGAAGTCAAGTCTGAATCAAAAAAGGTTCGAGGTACTATGAACGAAAGAATCAAACTTGGACTTAGTGAGACATTGTGTTAAGTGGCCAAGGTGAATGCATTTTTACCTATTATTTATATATATATATATATATATGAGAAAGACTTGCGATAATTCGACCTTGATATTAATGAAAATGTATGTTGATCAAAGTTATGCAAATGGCATGGAATATTAAATGGCATATGTGATACATTTATATGGCATAATGATTTATGTAAGATAAATAGGATTTTAGATATTAGGTATGATCTGCCTAATATCGACTTATATGATTTATATTGGTGCCTTGAACATGGAATGTTGATTTTTCCCAAGTACTATTGTGAAGTCTTTGGTATAGTTGGATATCCATAGAGTCCTAGCAGCTGCGTCATAGCACTACGGTGTGAGATAGACTCTTCAGGGTCGAGATAAACTCTACAAAGTTGAGTTAGACTCTACGGAGTCGGTTCAAACACTACGGTGTTACATAGCACAAAATGTGCGAGTATGAGGAGCAAAGGGCATCCTTGAGTACGTACTCATCATTAGACGCTACGGCACCTACGGTGCCGGTTATGATGACTCATGTACCAAAGTATCACATTATATTGTACTTCATGCTATAATACATGAAATGCATTTATGCAGGCAGTTAAATTAAAAAATCTTAATGTATATTTGATTAATAAAATAAAGGTTTGATGATATGATATAAACTGTAATTGGGACTCGCTTGCCATTTTGCAGGAACTGTATTGCACTGTTACATGACAGAGGCATGATTTGATAAGTCAGTTTTATAAGATTCTATATTTTTATATAATATACACAATAATTTGTTTATTTATGTTATTTCTATACATTGAAATGCTTTACTTTAATTTATAGTTGCCTCACTAAGTGAATACTTAGCGTGTTCTGTTTCACACGTAGGTTATTGGGAACTTACCGGAAGAGGAGTCAAGCATGTTGATCAAGCTGCAATCTGCCAAACATCAGTAAGACATTCTAATTTATGATATTCTCTAGTGGGCATGTATCAATTTATTCGTTAGTTGTTTTAAAGTTATAAGTTTGATTAATAGTCAGATAAATATATATTATTCGAATGGTTAAAGAATTACTGGTAATGATGTTTAATCAGGTAAAAAAATTTATCGTTTATCGTGTAACAATTTTAAATTTAAGAAAGGGCCTAGGCAGTGTACTTACTTTTTACCCTGAGTTACATACTTATTTTAATAACTGACTAACATATTTTATAAACCAATTCAGGGTCAAAACTAGCAATCTACAAATAGGCTACAAATACTTCAAAAGTCGAGAAATGTTTATTTTATAAACTAGTTTTATGTAAGATGTTTTTAAAAAATTACAAGTCTAGAACTCTGTTAAATAATAATGTGACATTCTTAATGTGTATTCGTACTACGAGTATACGTTAAGGATGTTACATTCTGTATCACTTGGCAAAGTTCCATGGGGTCTATTACTAATTACGCTGGCAAGCTGTCCAATCTGGATTTCCAGGTTTCGCATAGAGGCTGCCAAACTTTGGAAAATTGCATCATTCCTTTCTATGTATTCCGTCAAAGCCCCCTGGTTGTTCCTTTGTCCTCCATAAGAATTGTTTTGTGCCCTTTATGGCATTTCATTCTGGTTGACCCCTGGCATGGCATTGTTCTGATGCTGGGCATGGTTGTTTTGTTGTTGGGCATTATATTGGTTGCTTTCTTGATTCCCCCAGGATAAGTTTGGCTGCTGCCTACATCCTGCATTCTAAGTATTTGCGTTTAAAATTTATATTGCCAACATAATTTACTAACTCAGGGTTGGCAGGGCAATCATCCACATGGTGGTTCTCTCCACAAATAGTGCATAATAGATCTAATGCTTTAACTTCTTGGGGCTCATTGTTCTTTTGCAAAGTTTTGACCATGCTAGTGAGATTGGAAATTTCGGCATGGATAGATGTTAATTCATCAACCTTTAATTTTCCACTAGTTTTGGTTTCGGTTCCAATTCTAGTAACAGGACATTCAAAATCATTAATTGAAATCCTCTCAAGGATGCCAACGACCTCAGTGTAGTTCTTATCAAACAATGAACCAGCTGCCAAAGCATCAACAATAGTCCTTGTTTGTGCATTTAATTCATTGTAGAAGGTCTGTATTTAGGTAAAATTTGGGAATCCATGCATAGGACATCTTCTCAACAGATCTTTAAATCTTTCCTAAGGTTTTATCTTAGCCTGCCTGAATGTAGTGATCTCACCCCGCAGCTTGGCAGTGTGTGTTGGCGCTGAAAATACGTTAGAAACTTCTGGCATAGGTCCCCCCCATGAGGTGACAGAGCCAGGTGGCAAAGAATTGAGCCAAGTTTTTGCTCTATCTCTCAAGGAAAAAGTGAATAATTTCAGCTTCATGGTATCCTCTGATACTTCGGGCTATTGAAACAGCTGGAAAATCTCCATGAATTGCTTCAAGTGTTGCCTTGGGTCTCTAGTAAGTGCTCCATCAAATTGTCCTACATTGAAAAGTGTTTGTATCATTACCGGCTTGAGTTCAAAATTAGGTGTATTTACCTCAAGACCAATGAGTCTTGGCATTAAATTGTTAATGTTTGGTGCCAGATGTTCTCTAATATGTCTCTCTTCCTCCACATTATTAGGTGGGGCGATAGGAGCTGGTGGTATTCCATTTTTATTGAGTGGATCATTGTTTAACACACCATTTCCTCCATTGCCATGTTGAGCCATTTCTCGAATATTTTTATTTAACCTTCGTAGGGTTTTTTTCGATTTTCAGATCATATAGCCAATCTTCCACCACAAGGCAGTTTTTGGTCATACACCGGTCAAAACAAATAAAAATAAAAAAAGACAAGTAAAAATTAAAAACAACAAACTCCGTTGCAATGCCCGGCAACAGCACCAAAAACTTGTTGCGACTGTTGGTTGGAAGTGTCTGAAAACAGTGCTAAGACTAAGTCTTTTACGTACAAGTATACACGGTCTACAAGTAATACAACAATAAGCTGGTTATCGATCCCACAAGGATTGGCCAAGAGTTTTAATTACTTCACTTGTTTACTTGTCAAGGGGAAAATGTTGTTTGAATTGAGAATGATTTTCGAAATATTCTAAAAAGAAAATAAATGAAAGAAGATATAGTTGGCAACGAGAGTTTTCAAATAAGTGATGAGCGTTGGAAGGGGATGCCTGGCTTTCACGCTATGCTTGCCATGCCAGCCTTTAATAATTCTATCTTGGCATTGTTTGCAGAGCAGATTTAAGTTGCCATTGCCTCTCTCGATGGCAAAGCCCTAAATTAACCATGTAAAAACTCTTATATCTCTATAGTGTAGTTTTTTCATAAATCAATTTGTTTAAGTTCCAATCATTGCTCCTAAGGGGTAGAATCACTCCGTAGTAAGTTTATCTACTTGAACATCTTTTCTCGAAGCATCTCGCCTTAGTATCTGGCAACAGATCGTTGCCCCCTAAGTTTGTTAAGATATTAAGGTTTAATAAGCCAATATTGTCAGCTCTTGCTTGGCACTGTTATTATAAAACATTGAAGAACATACCAGATAGGGAAAACAATGCCAAGGCATTTTAATTATTAAAGACAAAACATAGAAATAGTGTTCAACACAAACATCCCTCACCAACTATTAAATTAGTTCATGGTGAGGGTATCCAACCAAAAGCCTTCATCATTTTTTACCAACATCATCATTTAAAAGAAATAAAGATAAAATCGACAAAGAGAATGGGCTAGAAGAGGGTTTCTCGATGCAGTCCTTCTTGGTCCAGGCTCTCGGTCAAGTTCGGTCGAACCACGTCTCTTTGGTGCAGCCGATTGTGATCAATGAGTTTTTCCTTCCCAACGTCCCCCTAAAGTGCTTGCTTGAGTTCTTTAAATAGGCGTGCATGGATGACCTAGGATAAGTCTTGAATTTGAATTTGAATGTTCAAGGATAAGGAATATGATCGTCTCATCCAGCGTTTAAATCCTAGGGCTGGCGTCATCAATGGTTCACCGTCCACTCGATCAGGCATCAAACACCTATTCTCTGCCAATCGGTGATTGATTAATTTTTGGTCCTTCACTGCCAACAGCTACTCAGCATCCTCCTTGGCATCGTTCCCTTCTGCGCTGATCTGCTCTGTCGTGCCTGCAATACTGCCAACAAACAACCCTTTACACTGGCATAGCCCTATTCTAATCTCCTTGTGCAAATGCATGTAATTAATAACTAAATGCAGCTAAATATGCTTAAAGACAAGCAAAGTTATTGTAAAATAGGAATGAAAAGCAGTACTTTTGAGGAGGTAACAGGTGTAGTGGCATTTTTGGTTATACAACACATAAAAAGGCAAAACAAAGAAAAGGAAAAACAAAAATAAAGCTATTAGAAACAACTACAAACATAAATAAAGAAAACTGAATTGCAAGCAGAAACATATAGACATAATAATGCCATCCCTGGCAACGACACAAAAACTTGATCGGTGTGAAAACATCACACTATTTAGTGCAAGCTACACTATGGATGCAAGAATAGAAATAAGGAAATCTTATTTGAATATCGATCCTACAATGATGGAGTATTACGATTATACTTATGTGACTACAATACAATACTATGATAGTGGTAGTTGTGGGTACAATGGTGGTTGCAATAGCAGTAATAAAAGGAAAATAAATGATTCAATGTGGTAGCAAAAACAAAGTGTAATCAAGGATAAAGAAATATAAAAAATAAGCATGGATCTCTTTGGTTCAGCTCAACAAAGATCAAATGCACTTCGAGGATAAAGGATGGTTCAATCAGCGATGATGTGGTCAGCTTGCATACTAGCTTCCATTTAACCTTCAACCATTGACTCAGGGATATAGATCGGCTTCAACTTTCGTCGTAAGTCAAGACTAAATCCCCTTGAACGATTAGATCAACTTTCGTTGTGTCCAGGAAACTTTCGTTGCAAGAACTCATTAATTTGACTCGTCACTACATCTGTCGATGTTAGTGGCGGTTTTAACACTCTCATGCAAAACATAAATCAAATCTAGTGATTAAAGATTAAGAAAACGCTAACAAATAAATATATTAAGATGAGAAAATAGTTTAAATAAGTTCAACAAGCTCCAAAATATTAAACCATCATCAACAAGAGCCCAAATACAAGTAAATCTCCAAAACAACATTAAAATGAAGAGAAGTTTAAGAAGATAACAAGATATTTCCTTGATTTAGCACTTGACACCTCATCTCCTTGGATAGATCTGCCTTACTTCACCATGGATCTCTAAAAAATAAGCTTAAGCCACCATGAGAGGAGGATAAAAGCTCGGAGGTTGAAGATGGTGTGAAAAAATAAGAATAGCGTGACTCTCTCTTCTCCAAAATAGTTATTTTATAGGCCACCTAAGGGAGGAAAATTGTCATGCAGGTTATTTGCATGCTAAGAGTTATACAAATTTTTTTGTAACTGATTGGACAATTGGCATATTCGTTCTTATCCTTTAATAGACTGGACAACTGGAAGATGCAGTGTCAAACTGGCCACAGTACCGAAAACTTCCTCTGCAAGGACATTAGTAATACAGCAGCAACAAGGCAGAAATAGGTAGAAATATACAAAACACAAGCCACTAGAACTAAGTTAGAAATAACACATAAATAGACATGAAAATACAGAAATACATGCAATGAGCATCAATGTGGGGACAATTAGACCTATAAATCAAGGAAAAATACATGTTCTTTAAAGAGCTATCAGATAGAAAGAACAATAAAAGAATGCTTTAGCAAAAAGTAAGTTGAAGCGGATGTTGAAGAAAGAGAAATTGATGCTAACTCACAAAGGTTACTAATGAGAATGGATAGTTGGGTCTATTGCTAAGTACGATGCTTAACTATTACTCAGATGCTATAGCAATGAAACTATACTTATCTACTCAACAAGATTTTCGTAAAAACTTCTAAACTATGTCTAGCTAGAAGTTGATAACAGAATGTTATGGCGATACATGTTTGCGTTAACCCTAAAGAACTGTTATCTACTTTGGCTCCCCTTATTATTCATTGAAACCCTAATCTTATGTCTAAGCAGGATTAGAACTTAAGTTAGCAGCTTAAGCTCTATTGTTCACACGATCTAACTTAACTCTCTTGATATTAAGCCATAATTCATAGCCTATGGCTACTCTTGCTAGCTCTTACAAGACTAAGCATTAAGAACAATGAACAAAATAGATAAGCAAAAGTAATGCTATGGAATTAAGCAATAATTAAACAAAGTCCTAAACAATAAACCCGACTAAAGAGCATTCAGCTCATGTTTGAGCAATAAACATCCATCCAAATAAAGTATGATGTCATGGCAGAACAATAAAGCTACAAAAGAAAAGAATCGAAGCATTCTAAGAGTCCTCCTTTGTGTTGTGAGTTTCACTGTAGCATCTCCAAACTCCTCGAGCCTCTCTTGATAGCTTGTGATGCTTAGAGACTCCTTTCTACCTTCGATGATGGTGGTTCTGCAAGGTTGAAGACAAACGGCTTGTTTCCTCCAATCTCCGTTTGCATTAAATGTTGCCCTTCTTGTCTTTTTAGAGAGGTGGCTCTTCTAGGGTTTTATACCCTAATATGGCATGTGGTCCATTAAACAGGATCTTCACTTTGCACGTGTGTAATGGCTCAAAAAGGAGAAGGGGACCACACATTTAATGACGTCAAGGGATAGAAGTTTTTGTCCTTAGCTTAGAAGGAATAGTGTGGCATTTGTAGTTCTTCATTAGAGGGTGCTGAACAATTCTCCACACGTTGGACCCAGGCAAAACTCAGACCATAAGATTTTTCTAAACCAGTATCGGAAGAAATTTTGCATATGTCATCAGAATTAAATTAAAATATCTTCCCCCATTTTTTCCTTCTTTAATTTCTTCTTTGCCTGTCATCACTTTCTTGGAGTTTGACTCAATTAGACGTCCAGTTGGTTTATTGATGCGAATTGTAACAGTGTGCGAACCCGGGTGTTTATTTACGTACTAGTTTTTGTTTAGTTCTTCTTTTAGCTCGGTATGCCCATTTTCTTTGGCCATGCCATCATCATAGTTATTATCTCAACCATTTACCTTTTTAGTTATTGCATCTCATTAACAAAATTTGATGTGTGATCCCTAGATGAACTGCCCTTCACTTCTTTTATGGTTTGTCCCAGACACTGCTTCATATTTGCATTGTCCTCTATTGGATTACAATTCCCCTTATCCATTATGATCGTCTTCTAATTTGATAACCACTTTTGAATTAATACCTTTATGCAATGAAGATGCGGTGCAAAAATGGAAAACAAAATAACAAAACAAAAAAATGAGTTAGTGTAGTAAAATAATTGTATAAACAAAAATTAAATTGCTATAAAATAAAACAATTTATATCAAGCAAAGAAATAACTAGAGAATCGTATTTAAAAAATAGCACTCTAACAGTATTCTGTCTAATTCTAGGTCCCTGTCTGGCTCTAGTGGGGTGGGCTCCTAGATTACAACATGTGGTTTTTGTTCTAGACTCTAGGTACCCGAACTATCATTACAGTCTGCTACGACAACAAGACATCGATTCAGGAGTAGCGGAGGCGTAACCTCATAGTGTATAAGGTTGATATACAACAAGAAAGACAAAATTTCGATCACGGAGATGGATACCTCACGTAGGATCATGTCTCGCTCCCACTTAAAGGAGAAAGCCTGGGTAGAAAACTTATTCATGAATGACAGTTTATATCACATAAATAAAAATCATATCTCCATTCTTTCTAAAAATCCATCCAATAATTATTGGAAAAATTGAATTCAAATTACCATTCTAAACTGCCAGTATACCTCGTAAAATTAATTAGGCCCGACTCTCAAAGATTTCCCCAGTGGAGTCGGCAAGCTATCATGACCATTTTTAAATCGGGGTAAAAATAGCTTGACGATTAATTTTGAAATTAGGGGGTTTCGTTTAAATTCTATTTTGAAATTCATTTTGGAGTCGCCACGATCACATCGAGGTAGACCGGATACCATAAAAATAACTAGAGATTCATTCTTTAAAAATAAGGGTTCAGGAGTCGGTTATGTGTGGGAAAGGATTAGCACACCACAAACGCCCGTTATCGGTAACTTTTAATTTTACGGGGCAATTTGGCACTACAAATAACATTTTGAATTTAATTTAACCATTAATTATTAACTGGATTTTAATTCCAAATGAAGATATTCCTTTTATAAGGAATATATTTTTTTTATCCGAATATGAGATTAGAAGCACCCCTATACGTTCAGGGCACCCCTATTTATATTCAAAAAATATATTTCCAAGATAAAAGATTTTTAATGCATGACCAATTATTGTCTTGTTTATTTTAAGTTATACCTTAAAAAGTTTCTAATTAATTTTTTGTATTTATTAAATATATGAATATTATTTAATTTAAATATTCACATGAGACAACACCCAATTATTTGAGCATCATCCATATTTAAACCCCAAAATTATATATATATTCCCTAATGATTTAATTAATCTAATTATTTAAAGTTCTAACCCTATTAAGGCTCTAATTAATTGATCTAGATCATTTATCAATTTTCTAGTAGTTTTAATGTATATTGAATTTTCTACTTAAAAGCCCATCTTGAACAACGCCCAGTTATATTGGGACACCATTCAAATTAGGACTTAAAAGTTTCCCACTTGATACACGTTAATTTTCTATAATTATCTACCTAATCAAATTATTAAAGGCCTAATAAGAACCTAATTCTAAGGCTTTAAAACAATCAAAGAATTAAAATCATGCATCAATCAAATAATAATATAATGCATTTAATTAAGTAATTAAAGCAAAAAATGACTAAATTAAAAGGATAGAAAGATGAAATAAATGGAAGGCTTAAATGAAAAATAGGTGCCCAAAGTATGTCTTTTTTAAACTTTAGGTGCCTAAAGTGTTTTTTGTAAAAAATAGGTGCCCAAAGTTTCAAAAGTTATAATTTTAGGTGTCTGACCGTTAATGGTGTTAAATTTTTTTAACCAATTAATGCTTGACATGTGACATATTTAATTTATTTTTAAAATTTTTAAAGAAAAATACCCAAAATTTTCTATTTTTAAAAAAATCTCGAAAATTTAAAAATTTTATTGTCGAGAGTTTAAAACCATACTATTCATCCATAATACTTAGGTTACAAGCCCATTTAAAATAAATAAACTAACTTATAAGTTTAGTAATACAAAACAACTGCAAATTTAAAATACGAGTACATGCCCACTAGACTAGGATGTAAGTGTACATACTATTGGTTATAAGCGATATCTCGATTTCCAAAAGTGTCGCTCCTTCTTCGATAGTACTAGCCCGGTCGACCTACGTGTATTACGAAACACACGCTAAGTATAACTGAGTGAGGCATAATTTAACAACATGCACAATTAACATAAATATCACAATCCCTGCAAAATGTCAAACGATTCCTTGTGCAGTTTATAACATTTCATCATTTATCATAGTAAAGAAGAAACTAACTTATTTCAATGAATCATGGTTGCATGTATATATAAATATTCAAAGTCGTAATATCATTCTTACTTTATCTGTAATAAATACGATAGACTTACTGGCCTATCTACTTGCATAAATGCATTTTATGAATTATAGCCCAAAGTACAATTTTATGTGAACCTATGGTATACGAGTCATCACGACACCGTAGTGTCTACGACGCCATAGCGTCTGCATCGTCGTAGGGATGAGATGAGTACGTACTCGAGGACGCTCTTTGCTCCTCATTATAGCATCTTTTTGTGCTAGTCGACACCGTAGTGTCTAAACAACACCGTAGTGTCTACAACGCCGTAGCGTCTGTGCAATGCCGTAGCGTCTGATGTCAACACCGAAGTGTCTGGTTTTCACCATAGTGCTAGATTGCAGCTGTTAGGACTCTATGGATATCCAACTATACCAAAGACTCTCACACTAGTACTCGGGCATAACAATATAATATTTTTCATATTCAATATCCAATCCATTCATAATTCGATAATGGGCAGTTCATACCCAAAATATAAAATATGATAAATCATTATGCCATATCAATGTATCCCATATGCCATTTAATTTCATGCCATTTGCATAATTTGATCAACATACATTTTTTTATTAATATCAAGGTTGACTTATCTCAAGTTGTCATATTTTGTAACATGTCATACATGCATATAATGCACTCACCTGGGCTATGCAAAATAATAGCCTCACTAAGCTTATCCACTACTTTTTCCTTGCCTCTTTTATCTCGTTTTTCCTTGTCCTGCTCGGATGCTGCAAATTTACCCATCGAACATATACAATAATATACATGTTAGATTTTTTTTAATCTAACACTGCTTAACTATAAAATACTAGTATAATTATTCGAATATAGAATTTTTTTCCAGAAGTTTCTCTTTTTCTCCTTTAGTAGCCGAAAAGTCCATTTTGGTCCCTAATGACCATTTTGCAATTTTTTGCAATTTATTCAAGCTCATCTCACAATTAGTCCATAATTCTAACATTCTCACTAACTTTTATTCATTGCCCTTTAATCCACTAACCATTGTTAAAGTGACATTTTAGTCACTAATTTCACACAAAGGTTTACAAACTTGTACTAATTAATCATTCCAATATTTTACAATGTTTCTCAAAATTTTCCTTCTATTTTAGCTCTTGACTGAATTGGTCACTAAACCTTCCCATTGTTGTTTTTCATTCAAACAACATTCTAATATGCTCAAAATAAATTTTCCAACATATATTCTTCATTTCCAAGAATTAACACTTAAAACCCCAAATTCTTCCTACATGGCAAATTGGGTGTCTAAACTTTTCAAGGACTTTATTTTGGTCCCAATGCCATAATCAAGCTTCTAAATTCATAATCTTTTCAAATCCATCACTAGGATAATTTTCACAATATTTCTCCAAATTTCCTTATGTATACCAAAATGGTCACTTAAAGGACTAGTTAAGGATTTTTCATTCTAACATCAAAATCAAGCTTCTAATATCATAAATCTTTCATTTCCATCATCAATTTCAAAACCCTAAATAAAATCCCAAATTCTAGGGTTAGGGTTTATGTCTTAAATTATGAAATTAATCTAAATCTAAGCTTGATTTCAACTCCATAACACTTGATTTACTTAAATTAAGCTTCAATCTCAACATAGAATATGAAACCCAATTTTCTCTCTCATCAATATCATTAACAATCCTTCAAATTTCCATGCAAAATTATCATCAATAGAAAGAGTATTAAGCATAGACCATTTTTTTCCAAAGCAACATACCTTGATTCGAACTTTGGAGCCTTCAAAATTGCCTAGGAAAATTTTGTGCATTTTTTCCCCTCTCTTTCTCTTGGTTTCGAAATGGAGGAAAGAGATTAACTAATTTTTGTTCATCTTTTTCTTATTTATGCCAAGTGTTTCTAATTAAATGAATATTAAATTCATTTAACTACTTAATTCCAATAACCTTCCAACTAACTTTTATTTTCTAATTTGCCATCTCATAAAAGTAAAACCAAATCTAGTTAGAATCCAACTAGAAACATTAAAATATTCATAAAAATAATATTTTATGAATTTTCCATGGCTTATTGAACTGTCTTTGAAATTCCAATTCGATCTAATTACCTGATAATCACTTACTACAAGTTTCCATTTTTCGAACTATCAGATCAATTCTGAAGTTCTCATATTTCTAACTTCCATAAATAAAAATTATTGATATACAAAATATTCCATAATTTTGTAAAAATAAAAATCTTGAAATTTTGACTCGGTCCAATATATTGATAATTTACCCGAAATCTTTATCGGATAAAATTCTCTTAATACTCCTTTATCAGATATCAATACGAATAATATTAACTCGAACTGATTCCCTTTTATCAGTCTCAAGTACTGACATGAGACTTTCCCATTAGGTCACCCATCCTATGCCCTGAGCACGCTTAACTTTGCAATTCGATCGAAATTCGATATCTTATACTACATTTTTATTCGAATCAAGCATCTGCGTATCCCCTAATTGTTCGATCAAAAATAGATTTTCACATAAATCCATTACCGGAAATCTAATTTTACAGATCAACTTCATGTAACCTGTACTACTTATCTGTGCAATAAAAATATTCCATCATGTAACCCCCTAGGCCCGCCAATGTGTTACACCTAATTCTAGGTGGTTACAATAGGGTCCCAAGAGAGACCCACAGTAAAACTGAATAAATTTCTTCATATACATTAAAACTATAAAACAAACTTTTTGTTTAAATACCAATTCAGAAATTATATAAACATATAACAAACAGAAAACATATTACTGACTCTGACATAAAATAAAAGACGAGATACATGCCCACTAATTGTACCGGTACCGTACTCCGAAAGCAACGCCGATAGAACTCCAACCACTGATGTCGATCACTATACCATGATAGTTTTCTTTTATCCTGCAATGGTAAAAACAACATGAGCTTGGGAAAACTCAGTAATACAAAACTACCAGATGATGTCGTATGCAATAAACAGGTATAAGGTTAATCAGAACTGACATGATGAGCCACTATCAACATGTTTCATGCATAAACTGTAATTCATAAAGTTGTTACGCTTGCAAGCAACAATTTCATTTTTGATTTAGTCTCCCGAATACCAGACAAGATATCTATTACTTAGATGATCAGAGAGAACAAATAGATTACCAAAATTGAGTTAGGAAGAATAGTGTGTTCCATCAATAGCCGATCAAGAATGATAAACAGAATGTTTCCGATAATTGAATAGTTTTGACAAGGTCAAAAAAGGGACAGAATGTTTAATATCAACTTAACTACCCTCTAACTGTACACCGACATGCAGAACCCCATAACAGTATCCAGAAAGACTTACCTTTGGCCCATTAGGCCTAGGAGCTTACAGAAAGACTTACCCTAGGCCCATTGAGCCTAGGAGCTTACCTAAGGGGATGCCTTAGGTCCAGAAGGACTTACCATCGCTGAGCCTACAGATCTTCAATCATAACCCAGAAATACACTAATTCAGATAGTTTAGTAGATAGACGGAACAAGAAAAATCAGAAATCATACATATATTTTCAGAGTATCAGAAAGCATATTTTTCATATCAGATATAACGGTATATTTTTAGACAAACAAGATTTATGGTTCGGATCAAAAAGAGTCTCTTAATTTCAAAACAGAGAAAGTATATATGTGTAAGGAACACACCAGATGGTTCAATTTATTACCTAGAGAACCTTGATAAATACAGATAGAATATACTGAACTTTAGTCCATACAATACTGATTTCAGAATTTAGGGAACTTATTCATAGAGTCACATAATCATCGTCTTCATCCAGGTGCACAGGGTTTTGTACCTCATGGTCATTCAAGAATTTCGGTATTTCATGACTATACAAGATTTCAAGTACAACAGATTTATTCAGAATTTTAAATATACTCAGAGAGTACCAAACAATTTGCTCATGAGGGCATTTTAACTCCTAGGGCAATTTGGTAATTTAACTTAAAAGGGTAAAATTGAACTTGCAATGTATGTGATCTTATGCGGCTAATCCGACTTTCACAATCATACATTTTAACCATAACCCATATTAATATGGTTCCTAGAGTTCCGATAGATACGACTCACGAGCGTTCTTCCCTTAATAATAACAGCATCATATGCTGAACCCATCTTTATCATATTCGTTACTGATCTTCCACCACATAGTCAAACATTTCTTTATATTTGATAAACCAACTTTACAGTACTATTAGAGATGGACAACATTCTAGATTCAATTCCTCATCCTTTAGAAACGATACAGTTATCACACTTTATTTGAATTAAGACTTATCCTGGGTATACACTTATGCCACAATATGAGGGTAATTTAATTATTCCAGATGTCATGGATGTCTTAGTCATTGAAAGTTTTGGCACACAAATCTATTTTGGTCATTACAGACATTCTAGCTTATCTTCGATCCTTTCAAATATTTTAATTATTTCTAAAACTCATGGCATATCCGTCATTTTTGAAAATTTAGCAAATTCAGTGCTTGAAAATATTTTAGTCATTCAGGTACTTTCGGTATTCCCAAACAATTCATTCATTTTAGTTAATTTGGTAATTTCAGAGCCTGAGGTTATTCGGTCATTTCAATCATTCCAATCAATTCATTCTATGATGTCATTTAGATCAGTTTAGGAATACATAGAATCTTCCAGTAATTTATCTTCAGGTGATTGTCCAAAGTTCAAGTAATCCAAATGTTTTGATATCATACATATTTGCATCTTGATACCGAAGTCTTTTCCCAATAGAATAGGGATTTCAGATAAAATCATCATTTTATCAGGTTGAGTATAAAATTTCAAAACATTTCCTTTGTTAGGGGGTATTTAAGTCATTCACACTTTTAAGGGTATTTTCGTCATTTCTTAACAAAATATTTCAAATATCAAATCTTTAAACTCTAATAACCGAATCGGGAGATTATCTGTTTCATTAATCATTTACTGATCTCAAGATTCTTCCGGTTTATTAAACTTCTCTTTCAAATAGTTCAATCTTATCCAGATTACTATTTTCTTTTTATTTCGTAATCAAATTAACACAAGCAGAGTTAAAATTACACTTAATCACAATCATGCATACCTTAATCGATTACCCACATGTTTCATAAAGCATGCCAAAGGTAGTAATGTATTACCTTGATTCGGTGCTACATTTGTCGATCCAAGGTACTCTATTCGGTCATTCCTGAATCCTGAATTCGACGTCATCTCAGAGCTCGGATACTAAGAACCGCGATTTCCACAACTGTAAGCGACTAAAACTAGCTAAAAATGAGGAAACCCGAAGGTTTTCTCGTAACTCTGGTGACCCTCAACCGACAACGAAAAGACGATCGACGGTAAAGGTTTTGCTCGCCTCAGCCTGAAGACCATGATGGTGATGGTTGCGCCACGAACGGACGATGACCGTGGCCGAAAATGGTGAAAAAAAGAGGGGCCAAATTTAGGGTTTCTCGTCAAATTTCAACGCAAAATCCACGGTGATCGACTGCTACTCACTGCGCGTGAAGACCAGGGGTTTGATCGGGCTGAGCTGGGGAACACTTTGGTGCTGACGGTGCACGCCATCGTATGACGGTGACCGTGATCAGCCGGCAAAATGATCTGGGGAGATAAAGAGTTAGAACACTCTGGAACTCTCTCTTTCTCACACACACAAAATGGGTCAGATGGGTAAATAGGGAATTTGGGTTGTTTTAATTTAATTTTTTTATACACTCAGATGAATAGCTTAAAATTAAACCAAGGTAGACATAGACCAAGAATGGTCTTGGCTCAAACGGTTAAGGCATAGGGGTACAAGGCATGGTTCATGGGTTCGAAACCCTTTCTTACTCTCTGTCAAACGGTATTCCAAATTCTCAGAAATTCCTTTCTTAGAATTCATAATTAAAGAAATCATACATTTTATATTTGTCATTTTAGTCACTAAGTTAGCTTTTAAGCCCTTATCTTAGTACTAAATGACTCTTAAACAACTTAGCAAATTTTGGGGTATTACACCAAACCGGTGTGCTCAGAGGCGGCGATAGGCTATGGAATCGGCGATGATTTAGGGGTTTGAGTTTGGGTAATTTTAGGGATTTGGGGACTATTTCATAAAAATTGTAAAATTTTGGGATTTTTTGAAAACTGAAAGTTTTTTTTAATTTTTTTATTTTGGAAAAAAATTAAATATGCCACATGTCAAGCATTAATTAGCCGTTTGTGTTTCTTTTAAAGTTTTTCCTGAAGAGTTGTCGGGTTTATCGCTTGATAGAGAGGTAGAATTCAGGTTTGATACGTATTCGAGTACGGCACCAGTGTTCATTGCTCCTTATATGGTGGCACCGAAGGAATTGAAAGAGTTAAAGTCACAACTTTAGGAGTTGTTGGATCATAGGTTCATTCAACCGAGTGTTTCGCCTTATGGTGCTACGGTTCTTTTTGTGAAAAAGAAAGATGGTACGATGCTCATGTAAATTGATTACCGGTAGTTGAATAAGTTAACAGTGAAGAATAAGTACCCGTTACCATGAATTGATGACTTGTTCGATCAGTTTCGCAGGGCAGCAGTGTTTTCCAAGATTGATTTGCGATCAGGGTATTACCAGTTGAAGGTTAAGGATGAGGATATGTATAAAACTGTGTTTCATACAAGGTACGGGCATTATGAGTTCTTGGTCATGCCTTTTGGTTTGGCAAATGCCCCGGCTGTGTTAATGATATAATGAATAGGGTGTTCTATGAATATCTTGATCAGTTCATGGTGGTGTTTATAGATGATATTCTCGTGTACTTTCACACCGAGGAAGAACATGATCGACATTTGTGGGTTGTGTTGCAAGCTTTGAAGGATAATCAGTTGTATGCCAAACTCATCAAGGGTGAGTTTTGATTTAAGAAAGTGATGTTCCTTGGTCATGTGATTTTTGCAGAGGGTATTCGTGTTGATCCAAAAATTGAGGCTATTCTCAATTGGAAGCAACCAGACAGTATCAGAAGTCCGTAGTTTTCTTGGGTTGGCTGGTTATTATCGTCGCTTTGTTGATGGGTTTCCTAGTACTGCTGCATCATTGACGACGTTGTTGCAGAAGAATGTTCTTTATATGTGGGTGGAGAAGCAACAATACAGTTTTGAGAAGTTGAAGGAGGTTTTGACACATGCTCGTGTGTTGATCCAACTCGAGTTAGGAAAAGTGTTTGGTTTACAGTGATGCATCTTACGTTGGTTTGGGTTGTGTGCTGATACAAGACGGTAAGGTTGTATCCTATGCATCGAGACAACTGAAGGTTCATGAGTGCAACTGTTCGACTCATGATTTGGAGCTTGTGGCTATGGTGTTTGCCTTGAAAATTTAGATACGTTACCTTTATGGAGAGAAATGTGTGGTTTTTACGGACCACAAGAGTTTGAAGTATTTGGTGTCTCAAAAGGATTTGAATCTTAGGCAACGTAGATGGTTGGAGTTGCTTAAGGATTACAACTTGACAATCGAGTATCATCATGGAAAAGCTAATGTTGTGCGTTGAGTCGTAAGGTTGCAGTTGAGCTTCGGGCTATGTTTACAAGGTTGAGTGTGACACGGGAAGGTGGGTTGTTGGCTGAGTTTCAAGTTAAGCCTACATTGTCACCAGCGATTAAAGCTAAGCAACCATTAGATGATTCCTTGGTTTCGCATGTTAAGGACATATCAGATGGTAATACGATGGATTTTCATTTTGATGATGTTGGAGTTTTGTGTTTCAAAGGTCAAATTTTGGTACCAGATGATCCGGAGGTGAGGCACACTATTTTGACGGAGGCACATTCTAGTCTTTTTGCTATGCATCCCTGTAATGTTAAGATGTATCGTGGGTTGAAATAAGTGTACTATTGGGTTGGTTTGAAAAATGATGTTGCTGAGTTTGTTTTTAAATGCATGTTGTGTCAGCGGGTTACGGCTGAACATCAGTTTCCATCGGGTTGTTGCAACCGTTGAGAATTTTGGAATGAAAGTGGGAAAGGATCATCATGGATTTTGTGTTAGGGTTACCTTTGACACCGTTTAAGAAGGATTCCATTTGGGTGATTGTTGATCGGTTTGCGAAGTGTGCACATTTTCTACCAGTGCATACTATATATTCGCTAGACAAGTTGGCGGATTTGTATATTGTTAAGATCGTGCATTTGTACGGAGTACCGAAGTCTATTATTTCAGATAGAGATCCGAGGTTTACAACAAGGTTTTGGGTGAGTTTGCATCGGGCTTTGGGTATGGGATTAAATTTTAGTACTACGTATCATCTTTAGTCGGATGGACAGTTTGGACGGGTTATCCAGGTTTTGGAGGATATGTTGAGTTGTTGCATTATTGAGTTCCAAGGAACCTGGAAGAAGCATTTACCTTTGGTCGAGTTTACGTATAACAACAGTTACCAAGCGAGTATACAGATGGCACCGTATGAGGTGTTGTATGGCTGGAAGTGTCGTACGCCTTTGTGTTGGGCTGAGGTAGGGGAAAAGCATGTTTCCTTCTGGATGTGTTGAAAGACACAAATGAAAAGGTAAAGCTTATGTGTGAACGCTTGGAAGCGGCCGTGGATCGGCAGAAATCTTATGCGGATTTGAAGTGTAGGAAGATTGAATATGTGGTGGGCGATCGTGTATTCTTGAGAGTGTCGCCATGGAAGAAGGTGATGAAGTTTGGAAGTAAGGGTAAGCTTAGTCCAAGGTTTATTGGACCTATGAGGTTGTTGAGCATGTTGGTCCTGTGGCTTACCGGTTGAGGTTGCCTTCTGAGTTAGAGAAAATGCATGATTTGTTCCATGTATCTATGTTGGAAAGGTATTGGCCGGATCCCTCGCATGTTATGCCGGTGGAGCATATTGAGTTGAGGCCAGATTTATCCTATGATGAGGAACCGGTGGAAATCCTTGATTCCAGTAGCAAAGTTCTTCGTGGAAAGACGATTGAGCTTGTTAAGGTTTTGTGGCAACACTGTGGTGTCGAGAAAGCCACTTAGGAAAGCAAGGCGTACATGTTGGAGCAATTCTGCATTTGTTTCCTCCAGGTTAAAGGTGTTTGGGTGCAGGACATTCGAGCCATTGTGTTTTTTTAAGGTTTTTCCTAAAAAGTTACCGTGTTTACTGCCGGATAGAGAGGTAGAATTCAGGTTTGAGAAGTACGGAGGTACGACATCGGTGTCTATTTCTCATTATAGGGTGGCACCGAAGGAGTTGAAAGAGTTGAAGTCACAGCTTTAGGAGTTGTTGGATCATGGGTTCAATCAACCGAGTGTTTCGCCTTGGGGTACTCTGGTTTTTTTTTGAAAAAGAAGGATGGGTTGATGCATATGTGCATTGATTACTGGTAGTTGAATAAGTTGACGTTGAAGAATAAGTACTCGTTACCTCGAATTGATGATTTGTTCGATCAGTTTCGCGGGGTTGCGGTGTTTTCCAAGATTGATTTGTGATTAGTGTATTACCAGTTGAAGGTTAAGATAAGGATGTGTATAAAATTGTGTTTCGTACAAGGTACAGGCATTAAGATTTCTTGGTGATGCCTTTTGGTTCGACGAATACTCCGGCTGCGTTAATAGATATGATGAATAGGGCGTTCTACCAATATCTTGATCAGTTCGTGGTGGTGTTTTTAGATGATATTCTCGTGTACTCTCGTATCGAGGAAGAACATGATTGGCATTTACGGGTTGTGTTACAAGTTTTGAAGGATAATCAGTTGTATGCCAAACTAAGCAATGGTGAGTTTTGGCTTAAGGAAGTGATGTTCCTTGTTCATGTGGTTTTTACGGAGGGTATTCGTGTTGATCCACAAAAATTGAGGCTATTCTCAATTGGAAGCAACCTAAGATAATATCAGAAGTTCGTAGTTTTCTTGGGTTGGCTGGTTATTATTGTCGCTTTGTTGATGGGTTTTCTAGTATTGCTGCACCGTTGATGAAGTTGTTGCAAAAGAATGTTCCTTATGTGTAGGTGGAGAAGCAACAACACAGTTTTGAGAAATTGAAGGAGGTTTTGAAACATGCTCTTGTGTTGATCCAACCTGAGTCAGGGAAGGAGTTTGTGGTTTATAGAGATGCGTCTTACGTTTGTTTGGGTTGTGTGTTGAAGCAAGACGGTAAGGTTATGGCCTATGCATTGAGACAGTCGAAGGTTCATGAGCGCAACTATCCGACTCATGATTTGAAGCTTGCGGCTGTGGTGTTTGCCTTGAAAATTTGGAGACATTACCTTTATGGAGAGAAGTGTGTGGTTTTTACGGGCCACAAGAGTTTTAAGTATTTGATGTCTCAAAAGGATTTGAATCTTAGGCAATGTAGATGGTTGGAGTTGCTTAAGGATTACGACTTGACGATCGAGTATCATCCTGGAAAAGCTAATATGGTTGCAGATGTTGAGTCGTAAGGTTGCGGTTGAGCTTTGGGCTATGTTTACAAGGTTGGGTGTGACACGGGAAGGTAGATTGTTGGCTAAGTTGCATGTTAAGCCTACGTTATCGCGAACGATTAAAGCTAAATAACCGTTTGATGATTCATTTGTTTTGCATTTTAAGGACATGTCGGATGGTAATCCGATGGATTTTTATTTTGATGATGATGAAGTTTCGTGTTTCAAGGGTCTTATAGTGGTGTCAGATGATCCAGAGTTGTGGCACACTATTTTGATGGAGGCACATTTTTCCTTTTGCTATGCATCTAGTAGCGTTAAGATGTATCGCGGGTTGAAAGAAGTGTACTATTGGGTTGGTTTGAAAAAGGATGTGGCTGAGTTTGTTTCTAAATGCATGGTGTGTCAAAGGGTTAAGGCTGAACATCAGTTTCCATCTGGGTTGTTGCAACCGTTGAGAATTCTGGAATAGATGTGGGAAAGGATCACCATAGATTTTGTGTCAGGGTTACCTTTGATACCGGCTAAGAAGGATTCTGTTTGGGTGATAGTTGATCGGTTTATGAAGTGTGCACATTTTCTGCCAGTGCATACTACATATACGATGGACAAGTTGGCAAATTTGTATATCGTTGAGGTCGTGCGTTTGCACGGGGTACCAAAGTCCATTGTTTCGAATAGAGATCTAAGATTTACATCAAGGTTTTGGGTGAGTTTGCATCGAGCTTTGGGTGCGGGGTTAAATTTCAGTACTACGTATCATCCTCAGTCAGATGGACAGTCTGGGCGGGTTATCCAGGTTTTGGAGGATATGTTGAGTTGTTGCATTATTGAGTTCCAAGGAACCTGGGAGAAGCATTTTCCTTTGGTCGAGTTTGTGTATAACAACAGTTACCAAACGAGTATACAAATGGCACTGTATGAGGCGTTGTATGGTCGGATGTGTCGTACGCCTTTGTGTTGGGCTGAGGTAGGGGAAAAACATGTTTCCTTTCCGGATATGTTGAAAGACACGAATGACAAGGTAAAGCTTGTGTGTGAAAGCTTGGAAGCGGCTGCGGATGGCTAGAAATCTTACGCGGATTTGAAGCGTAGGGAGATTGAATTTGCAGTGGGCGGTCGTGTATTCATAAAAGTGTCACCATGAAAGATGGTGATGCAGTTCAGACGTATGAGTAAGCTTAGTCCGAGGTTTATTAGACCATATGAGGTTGTTGAGCATGTTGGTCATGTGGCTTATCAGTTGAGATTGCCTCCCGAGATAGAGAAAATACATGTTGTGTTTCATGTATCTATGCTGCGGAGGTATCGGCCGGATGTCTCGCATGTTGTGCCAATGAAGCATATTGAGTTGAGGCTGGATTTATCCTATGATAAGGAACCGGTGGAAATCCTTGATTCTAGAAGCAAAGTTCTTCGTGGCAAGACGATTGAGCTTGTTAAGGTTTTGTGGCGACACCATAGTTTCAAGGAAGCCACTTGGGAAAGCAAGGCAGACATGTTGGAGCAATTTCTGCATTTGGTTCCCCCAGGTAAATTTCAAGGATGAAATTTCTTTAGTGGGGGAGAATTTTAATGCCCTAGTTTTGGGTCTAGATGTTTTGAGGCTTGGTTTGAGAGTTTGGTGGACCTGTATTAGAGATTTGGGTCGATTTTAGGATTAAATCGGGCTAAATATTTTTGAAGGTGATAAAATTGTGAAAAAATGTTCTAAAAACATTATTCAATATATTAATGATTGTGGTGGAATCATTTTTATAAAATGAGTTTTGGAAATCAGACATTTTGGACTAGTGACCAAAATGCAAACTTTAAAATTTATTTTAGTGTCTATTTTGTAAAGAGTCAAAACTTTGAATCTTTAAGGAGCTAATGGCCCAAAAGTCTAATCTCAGACTTTATCCCTTAATTGGCAATTTTAAAAGTGTTTTGGAAAATATAAATAGGTTGGGAAGAACTAATTTGGTGATTAAATCTTTTAAATAAAAATCACGTAACCTTCTCAAAATATTTTCTCTCAAAATCTCTCCAGCCAAACGTCTATCTTCTTCTAAATCTTTAGGTAAATCTTTCTTTTCTTAAGTCTCTTGCTTTCAAATTATTTCTTGTTGATTGTTTATCAAAACCTTATAGTTTTAACTTTGTTTTCTCATGTAAAATCATCCAATTAAGGGAGAAAGCACTCATTCGAGGTAATGTCCGTCATTATTTTCTAAAGAAAGGTTCTTTACTAAAAATCCCAAGTTGTTGACTCTTACAATTGTTTTCTAATGTGTTTTGATTGTTTATTTAAGGAAAATTGGTTTAATTGTGTTTTAATTGATGAAATTTGTGGATCTTCGTATTTGATCTATTTTGCTGGGATTTTGATCAGCTTAGATCATTATTTTGATGTTTAATTGAGTTAATAACTTGGTTTTAATATTGTAATCCCGAAACTAGTTGAATCTCTAATGTTTAAGGTTGTTAATCAAGGGTTTTTGTGATGTTAGTAGAGTTTAATCATTGCTGGAAGTAAAAGGATGATGTCAAAGTAATTTTAGATGTTAATTGATGAGGTTTGATGTATTGAATCGTTAGGTTGTGGCTGGGTTAAGTTTGGATAGTGTTTGAGGTTAATTTCAATAAGTTTCGGATGGTTTTTGAGTGAGCAACTTGTGAGTTGCGGGTAATTGCTGGTAGGCAATGGTTTGAATGCATAATGATGCATTTTCCCTCTGGTTTTATTTGGCTAAAACAGGGGATAATCAAGGCGAGGAAGCTTGACATTGATAGTTGCTTGCCGGTAGCTCGACTTGCCCTGGCCATCGCTCGATAGTTGAATCTGAGCTTTATCTTATGCGATAAGGGTAAATCTTGAAAAATTCTACATTTATTTTTGACTTGCCCTGGCCATCGCTCGACAATTGGCTTGGTAATTTGTCCTACACAAAAGAAAGCAAAACAACAACATTTTCTTTACAAATTCAACTAATGCAAGGCCAAGCCCAATAAACAAAAGTACTACGAACTTATGCATGAATTACTACAAATGCAACTAAATGAGTCTAAGTCTAAACAATAATATAAGTATAAAATTTATAAAACATAATACTTTTTCACACTTAACACACCCCCAAACTCGAATTATTGCTTATCCACAAGCAATGCAAAAAGTAATAATTACTTGCCAAGGCATTTGCCAAAAAACATGCGTCAAACTTGACTTCAATCCTCAGAACCATGGGAATAAAGAATTGATTACCTTTCGACCTTCACGAAGCACAGAAAGTCACCCAAAAAAATCATGATATCGGTGCAATTGTGTGAGCATAGTGGTGAACAAGTCCATCAGAAGGATTCTAAAGAAGTTTTTTTAACATAAAAAACAACAATATTGCCAAGGCAATTTATTAACAGCAAACCATAGTTAATTTAGGGCTTCAACTCATAACAACTAATTTCCTAGGCTTGAAGATAATATGGAGCAAACAACGAACCCCCTAGCCTATTGAGCATAGTCATTCTGTGAAGTCTTTCATTCACTCATTCTAAATTATCTTTCCTACTTGGTTTTGGCCATGTGTACCAGATGTGTGTAGCAGCTGAGTGCCCTAAGCACATGGTATTTTATTCGACTAGAGCCAGAAAGGCACCTCTAGTATAAATCCAGTTTTTATTTGTTAATTTTAAGATCGACAAGTCACTCAGTGTAATTATTAGGCAACATTATATTAGGTTTTCAAGTTAATTCCATGCCAATCCTAAAGCCTAAGGATTTCTCATCTAAATGTCGTGGCAATTAACTCATTATAGGATATCACAACAAATCTTTGGCAGTTTAACAAGTAATTATCATGACAAGTAATATATGCAAACTACGATGAGACAAACAAAAATAAAAATAAGACAAACCCCCCAAACTCGAGAGAAACATTGTCCTCAATGCATGCAAAAATAAACAAACGAAAAAGAAAAATGAAATGCAATTGAGTTAATCGAAGAGGCCATCACCTCGAATTCATAGTGTCCTTTGGTCCATTTGCTTCAAGCGTTTGTTGTCTCGCCATGCTGGTGGTGATAGAGTTGGCATGATCACTATCCGCAATTTCCTTGACCTCCTCAATCGGCTCACCGTCCTTCTCGGCTTTTTCCAGTATTGAAACTTTAAGCTTCGATGATGTCTTTGATGGCACTTCCATAGGGGAGACTTCAATGGTACAGAGATGGTATCTTCATAATTTCTCTTATTACCGTGCTCAATGGGTGTTGATGTAGTACAAAAGGAGCTAATGCTTGCTTCAATCTACTGCAATGGATTTAGCTGTGGGCTCAAGAGTTCTTCTAGGATCAGGGTAGTTGTCGTGGCATGTTATTCTTCCGTGATATCTTCCTTTGCCGTGACATGTTCCTTTGTCGTGGCAAGTCTGATTATCTAGGCTTCTTTCAACACCCTGGAATTATTAAAATGGAAAACATAACAAAAACAAAAATCAAATTAAACATAAAAGAAAAGAAAAGTTGAAGGGAGTAGGACTGCCTTAAAGAAAGCTTGAGGAGGGTCGTTTATGATATTTCTTATAGTCCATCCGCACCCTTCATCGGGTGACAATATTGCCCAAAAAGAGTTGGGCCACTACGATCACAACCACTCCCACGTGCACTACCTTGGTGGAGGTTTTTTTTTCTTGTTCCTTTGAAGTCCATGCATACCTTCCACCATGTTATTGTTCCTAAAGGCATGAATATATTAATAGGAAAATTATATCAACACCCAACTATTTGACTACCTCATTCTTGTCGACTTTCATTATGGCTAGGTGTAGCCTTTGATTTCGTGGCAATTGTTGCTCTAGCCAATTGTTGTGGCAATCTTCTACCAAAATTTGGTGTAAGTTAAGGGAATGACTGATTTTCTAAAAGTCTCCAAGAATCCAACGATCTCATTCTTTATGACTTTCAAACATCTCCATCAGTAGAGATGCTGGTGTATAACTAAAAGTGTTGTAACGCCTCAGTTTTGAGGCTTGGTTTAAGGGTCCGATGGATCGGTATTAGAGATTCGAGTCAGTTTTGGGATTAAATCAGATTAAATATTTTTGAAGGTGATAAAATTGTGGAAAATGTTCTAAAATTATTATTTAATATATTAATGTTTGTGGTGGAATCAATTTTATAAAATGAGTTTTGGAAATCAGACATTTCAGACTAGTGACCAAAATGCAAACTTTGAAAACTATTTTTAGTGATTGTTTTGTAAAGAGTCAAAACTTTTGAATCTTTAAGGAGCTAATGGCCCAAAAGTCTAATCTCAGACTTTATCCCTTAATTGGAAATTTTAAAAGAGTTTTGGAAAATATAAATAGGTTGGGGAGAATTAATTTGGTAATTAAATCTTTTAAACAAAAATCGAGTAACTAACTTTCTCAAAATATTTTCTCTCAAAATCTCTCAAGCCAAAGATCTTTGTCTTCTTTTAAATCTTTAGGTAAATCTTTCTTTTCTTAAGTCTCTTTCTTTCAAATGATTCTTGTTCATTGTTTATCAAAACCTTATATTTTAACTTTGTTTTCTCATGTAAAATCATCCAATTAAGGGAGAAAGCACTTATTAGAGGTAATGTTCTTCCTTATCCTCTAATGAAAGGTTTTTTACTAAAATTCCCATGTTTTTGACTCCTTACAATTGTTTTCTAATGTGTTTTGATTGTTTATTTAAGGAAAATTCGTTTAATTGTGTTTTAATTGATGAAATTCGTGGATCTTCATGTTTGATCTGTTTTGCTGGGATTTTGATCAGATTAGATCATGATTTTTTATGTTTAATTGAGTTAATAACTTGGTTTTAACATTGTAATCCCAAAACTAGTTGAACCTCTAATGTTTAAGGTTGTTAATCAAGAGTTTTTGTGATGTTAGTAGAGTTTAATCATTGTTGGGAGTAAAATGATGATGTTAAAGTAATTTTAGATGTTAATTGATGAGGTTTGGAGTATTGAATCGTTATGTTGTGGCTGGGTTAAGTTTGGATAGTGTTTAAGGTTGATTTCGATAAGTTTCAGATGGTTTTTGAGTGGGCAACTTGTGAGTTGCGGGTAATTGCTGGTAGGCAAGGGTTTGAATGCATAATGATGCATTTACCCTCTAGTTTTATGTGGTTAAAATAGGGGATAATCAAAGCAAGGAAGCTTGACGTTGTTAGTTGCTTGTCGAGAGCTCGATTTGTGTTGGCGAGCAAGGCGATGTGTATCGGTGAGTGAAAACTGGTTTGAACGCCTTTCAAAGGTTTAATAAAGGTTGTTGGGAGTTTAGGGTAAGCGTGAAACACTTACCTAAGCTCAGAAGTAAGTTTCCTTATTTTGCTCGTGAATATCGGTTTGGATATGAGGATGTTTGATTTCATGTTTTGGTTTAAACCTGGTTTGATTTACTTACTGTAAATGCATGGTTTTGAATACATGCGCAATGGATTTAAAGTATATGAATGCTAGTGAGCATTGGTTTTTATTCCAGTTGGGAATGGGGTATTGCTTTGGCAATGCAATTTGCATATGTGGTGGTTTTTTATAATGCATGATAAAACAGTGAGTAAATGGTTTTGTAAATGATATATTGGCTATGTGACATATTCAGACAACATTCAGATATAGTTGGCATGCCATAGGATTAAAGTGCACTGTAAAATATAAACAAAATTGATCGTGGCCATGGGTCATTGAGATATGGCGGTTTAACTAGGCCACTCAGACTATTGGGGTATCACTTGGGCATGCGGTTTAACTAGGCAACCCAAGTTGATGGTGACCTTGCAGTTTAACTAGGCAAGGTCGGTAAAACTCGTGGTTTAACTAGGTGAGGTTGTCAAATCTTGCAGTTTAACTAGGCAAGGTTTGGGATATCATGCGGTTTAACTAGGCATGGTATGAGTTGTGGTGGAGGTTAGTCCATCATGTGAATCTGTTTATCCGATATGGATAGAGGTTAGTCTATCCGGGGTCACTATAAATATCAATATATGTGAAAGTTCATGTGTTGGACATATTTTTGATGCTTTGGGATTTAAGCATGGTGATAGGATTTAATGCTTTGGGATTTAAGCTTGGTAATATAATTTAATGCTTTGGGATTTAAGCTTGGTAATATGATTTAATGCTTTGGGATTTAAGCATGTCAAGCATTGATAAATGGTTTTGCATATGGTCGATATGCATTCCGGGTTGGGAACAAAGAGAATGCTATGGTAATAAGCATGGATTTATATATGATGCTGCATAAGGATCATTATGCACATTTCGGTTGGAAACAATGATAATGCTTTGGTCGTTAAGCATGTTTTGAAAACAAGTGGTTTTGATTTTCAAATGGTTTTAAATTCATCATTGTTTTTTGAGCATCCTCACTAAGCATGTGTGCTTACGCTCTCTTTTTTCCAAATGATGTAAAGCATTAAGGTTTGGGGCAGCAAAGGCAAGGTTTGAGTGATCGAAGAGCAAGGACTTTTTTGGAGTATGAACTCGGCTTAAGTTTCTGGTTAATAAGGCAATGTGTTCGCCAAGTTTTTGGGAGTTTGCAATTCTGTTTTTCCTTGATTTTGGGCATGTTTAATGTTGTGTTTTGTAGTTGGATTGATGTTGATAAGTATGTTGTTGATCCTTGCTTATGGTTGATGCTAAGTGGTTGCTTAAGTATGCATCTAGTTAGCTTTGGGTGGTTCCATGTTTTGATGATTCAAGCATGTTGGTTATGATGCTTTAGATGTGTATGATTTTAAAGTGTCAAATGGGAGTTTTGGTACGTGTGGTTGTGTGGTTTTAGGAAGCATGCATATAGTTTATCTTTGGTTGTATGATTGCCATGAATTGATGTTGTATCTATGTTGGTTTGGTCGGGATTGATCCTTGAAAATGTTGATTAGGTGTTCAAAGCATGTTTGAGTGGTTTAGTGACCAATTAAGCGTGTTTAAACAGCAAAATTGGACATTTTAGGCCTAGGTGTATCGAAACGAGTGTCCCCGTACTGGTACAGCTAGGCCAATTCAGGCATATTGTTTTGGTACGTGAGAAGGCATTCTGATACGGGCAAGCATTTTTTAGGCATAACGTTTTGATACGCGAGCAAGTGTTTCCGTACGGGTAAGGGCAATTTGGCATAGCATTTTGATACGCGATGCCGTATCGGTACAGATTTGAGCTACTAGAATCTGAGTTTTGAAATTTGGCGAAGACGTACTGAAACACCTGTGTGCGTATCCGTACGAGTGGCTATTAAAACGGTTGATTGAATATTTGTAAGGTTTCTATTTCTTTCATTTTAGTCCCTGAGTTTCATGAATGCAATTGCATGAGCTTGGATGATTGTTTTGATATATAACTTGGCAAGTAGGCATGTAACTTGACTAATTGAGGATTGGTAACCTTAATTTTAGTAATGGTCCTTTAATTTACCAGATTTATGTTTTGGTCCCTAAAATGCAATGTGTGTATTGGTTGTCTTTCCGTTGTCCGTTTCCTTTGTAATTTCACTCGCTGCAAGTATGAACACTTAGGATTAATAATATGCATCTAGACAAGATAAAAGAAAAAATGGACCGGTTTTTTGTAATCTTCCTCCGATTTATTTCGGCAAACTTAATGTAGCTCATTCGATTCAGTCGGCGACTAGGCCGGGTCGAGGGGGTTACAAGTGTCGTCTCCCAAATGATCATATGCTACTTTTGAGGGCTTCACATCTAACAACATTGGTTCCTCAAGAAATACCTGCAATAGGTGAGGTGATTTTTTAAAGAATTCAAAAGGTTTAACCATCACCTGCTCATATTCTATTAGCAGAGTATCGACATCTTGTTTATCTTGCATGTGGTCGAGCAATTACCAAAGCAAATGTGGATAAGAGCAATCTACATATTCTTGCTTCTACATCAGCATTGTTGTAATATTCTGGGCATCAGGTTCCTTAGAATTTGATGTAACATTACTCTTCTCAGCCTCACTGAATGTTGTCGCAGCATTGCTCTGTTCAGGCTACTCAATAATTGTCGTGGTAATTTGTTGCTTAGTCTCATCAAGTGTTGGGCAGTCTTTCTCATCAACATGCTCTCAGTTTGGAGGTTCTAGTTCTTCCCTACACATCGGGGAGCTCTCTTCACATTGCTCCTTGTCTTCTTGCCTTGGGATTTCAGTGTCCCTAGGAATTTATTGCTGAGGTATGTTATCCATGGCATATGTGAATCTCCTCAATTGATCTTATGAATCTTTCAATAGTACATCCATCCTAGCTATCCTCACTTCCATTGAATTTGATAGCTCTTAAATGTTACCACATTGTTGCGACAATTGATTGAATTCGAGGAGAGAATCAGGTCTAGACATGAAAGCTTAAAATGTATCCTCCAGGGAATTTAAATGTTCTTGATGAGGACTACATTGCCATGGCATATCTTTTTTCGAGAATGTAACACCTCGTTTTTTGGGCCTAGTAGTTTTGGGGGTTATTAGACGGTTTGGTGGACCGGGTTAGAGCTTCGAGTCAGATTCGGGACCGTATATTTTTTGGTAAGATAAAAATAAGGAAAATGGCTAAAAATCATCTTTTAATATATAATGATTTTTGGTGGAATCAATTTTGGAAAATGTGTTTTGGAAGTTGGACATTTTGGTTAGTGACTAAAATACAAGTTTTGAAAATTGTGATTTTCTAGTGACTAAAATGAAAAGGGTCAAATTCTTAGAATCTTTAAGGAGCTATTTTACCAAATTGTTTCTGATGGTTTCTCCCTTAATCAAGCTTATTTTAACATGTGTTTTAATTGTTAATTAGATAGGATTTTTGTTGAAAGTTAGTTATCATTTTTCAAAAACAAATCACGTTATTTTCTCTCAACTTCTTCCTCCATTCTCTCCTCAACCAAACACTCAAGTTTTCATCAAATTCCATAGGTGAGATGGTTTCTAACTTGATTTTATGGTTACAAATTGTTTAACTAAGATTGTTTATACAAAATCTTACATTAATCTTGTGTTTTCTTAGCTTTTATCAAATCAATTGAGTAAGAAATTTCACAATAGGAGTAAGGTCCGAGATCTCCTCTATTGTATGGTTCTTTACTGAAATTCCCAAGCATTTGATCCTTGATTTTGTGGTTCTAATCTGATTTTAATAATTTTTCAATGATTAATTGAGTTATTTGGGGGAAATGAGTTGATTCACGTATTGAATCTGTTTTCTAGTAATTAAGGATTCTTTAATTCATATTTTGGATGTTTATAATGTTGATAAGTTACTGTTATCAATGGAGTCCCGAAACTCTTGAATCTCTAGTGTTTAGGTTGTTAGATTTGAGTTGTTGAGGTGTTTGTCGAGCTTAATATTTGCTGGAGGTGTTAGCTTGTTATGATTATGTTTTTAGGTGTTGATTGTTGTTAAAACTGATGTTAGATTGATAGATGTTGGCTGGGTTGTGTTTGGAATCGTTTGGGTGATGTTTTCGCTTGTTGTGAAGTGTTAATCGTGATGGTTATGTGGGAATCCGAGAAGGATTGGTGCTGCTGTGTTTTGAATGCATTATGATGCATTAATCCTATGTTGTTTAGTGGTTAAAACAGGGGAGGTTGTTCCAAAAGCTAACGAGGTTGCATTGGAAGCTTCGGACACTTGGTTTCGCATCGGCGAATCGAGGTTTCGCGTATCGGTGAGTGAAAACGTGGTTTAAGCGTTTTGATTTTTTGGAACTTAGGTTTGGGAGTTAAGGTAGAGCTTGAAACGCTTACCTAGATTCGAAAGTAAGTATAAAGTGGTTTTACTCTCTCGGTCGTGCTTGTTCGAATGATTTTATGCACTTGGTTTTGATTACATGTTACCTACTATTTAAGTGTGTTTTAAAGTATTTGACATACTGCTTTTAAGCATGAAATGCTGAAGGATGCACATGGTAAGTGATCCTTATAAGTATATGGTTTATACTTGTGGTTTAAGCATGGTTGTTGCTTTGGAAAAAGGATTGATTTAATGCTTGTTAAAAACAGTGAGGTAAATGTTAAATGGTTAATTATATTGGCAAGTGATGTGGTTTTAAAAATTTTTATCGGTTATAGTTGGCCGGCCATAGGATTGAGTGCACTATAATAAGTCGCCTTGGATGTTGAAGGGTTTAGATCTGTGTACCGAAAAATCCATCCGAGTACACTAACAGTAGAGGGGTTAAATAGTATCGAAAACTCCCGTTAGTGGGTTAAGCATCTAACCGATGAGAGGGGTTGGTGTCCCCGTGGGTTGAAAGTGTATCTGGTTGTTAATGTACCGCGATTGTGATTGTATCGCTATTCCGGTTGAGATGGCTTGAAGTGTTGGGTTAACATTTGTTAAATCCGTGTATCCGATGAACTATTTTGTTATTGGACTTGTTTAATGATCACTTGTAAGCCAAGATAATTGTTAATATATAATTGGAATGTTTTATGTTGTATAATGTGACTTATACATGTTTCTCCTTGAGCTTTGCATTTGGTAGTAATGCATGGGAAGGCTTAAGTGGAGGGTTGGCAATGTGACTTGCTGTTGATTAATGATACATGTAGCATATGTTTTAATATGCTGGTTTTAATGATGTAAAGTGCATGTTTTAAGAGGGCATGATGTTTTAAAGGACGACGTTAAGTAAATGGTTTTAAATGCATTGATGGTGTTCGTTTTTGAGATTTCCTCACTAAGCCTTGTGTGCTTACGTTCTCTTTGTCCACCAATGCAGAGAGTTAAAGTCTCGGAAGGCAGCAAGAAGCAAGGGGATCCTAGCAAGACTTGGTTAACAAAGTACGTTGGACTAGACAATAAGAATAAAGGCAATGGGGTACTTGTTTTGGTTTTGGGAGATGACTTGTTTAACTCCCTGTTTGATCATGTTTCTTTAGTTGCTCTTGAGTTGTAAATGGCCTCTAAAGATTGATTTTGGTGCTGGTTTGTCTTTTGGTATGTTGCTTGGATGCAAAATTAGGAAGCATGCCTATAGATTTCTTTTTGATGCCTGAAGCCATGTTGTGTTGTTAAGATTGTGATGCTTGATTGCTTGTGGTATGCTTGGCATGTTGGTGTTGTGTTTTCAGCTTGTGGGAATGGTTTGAAGCTGTTAATTGGATGAAAAACCAGCAAAATATGACATTACAGGACCAGGCGTACCGATACGCAGGGGACCGTATCGGTACGACTAGGTATTTTTAGGCTTGAGGGATCGGTACAGGTTGATGGTGTTTCGATACGCCTAGGCTATTTTGGCCTTAGCGTATCGGTACAGCAAAGGGTGTTTTGGTATGGGCCTTAGTTACTAGAATCAGCTTTTTCATCCCAATCCCGTGTACCGAAACACATAGAGAGCCGTATCGGTACCATCTTCACGGGTTTCAAAGGTCGGTATTTCAGTTAGGTGTATCGATACGGCATGGAGGTGTACCAAAATGGGGTGTTTCAATTTGTATCGGTACGGGCATACATGTATCGGTACAGATGACCGTTAATTCTGTTGATGCCACTTTTGGTAGTTTTGTCATCCTTACATTTTAGTCCCTAAAATACGTCAATGCTTTTGTATGTGATTGAATGGTTGGATTGAAATGAAATTTGAAATGAGTGTTTGAAACTTGACTAATTAAAGGTTGGCAACATAAAAGTGAGCTTTAATCCTACAATTTCCTATATTTGCAATTTGGTCCCTAAATTACAAATGTGATCAACTGGATGTCAAATTGATGTCCGATTCAGTTGGGGTTGCACCTGATGTTTGCATGAACATATAGGGTTAATAAATGGCATATAGATAAGATAAAAGAAAAAATGGACCGGGTTTTGTTGTATCTCTTTAGTTTGCTATGACAAACCTAGTGTAGCTATCTCGATTCGGTTGGACGCCTAGGCCGGGTCGAGGGGGTTACAGAGAAACTTGGTTGCCGATAAGGACTACATTGCCAAGGCATGTCTGTTGACGCGACAAAACTGTCATGGTAATATTTTTTGAGTTTTTATGTCATACCGTGAAGGAATTTGCTGTTGTTCTATCTATAGTCCTTCATCTAGTCATATGCATTAGGATTATAAGGGCAATTTTCAAACACAAGATATTCTCCACAACAAGCGTAAGAGTTTTCCACAGTATGGACTCCTTAGGCTCTTCTCCGTTGGTATAGGTAATCATTGTTGGGTGTAAGAAATTCTTGAGTGGATTGATTCCTATCTTCCCACATCAACTCTTGATTCCTTTCGTACGAGGTATGAGCATTACGAGTTTCTTGTGATGTCGTTTGGTTTGACCAATGCTCTACCTACTTTTGTGGACATGATGAACCGTGTGTTTCATGAGTTTTTGGACCAGTTTGTGGTTGTGTTTATCGACGATATCCTTGTGTACTCCCGTACCGAAGAGGACCATAATAGACATTTGGGAATTGTGCTTCAGACGATGTTGGCTAATCGGCTTTATGCTAAGTTAAGCAAATATGAGTTCTGGCTTAAAGAAGTTGTGTTTCTCGGGCATGTTGTGTCGACAGAAGGAATTTGTGTCGATCCGCATAAGGTTGAAGCTGTAATGAGTTTGAAGGAAGCCTTGACACGAGCTCTAGTCTTGGTTCAACCAGAATCGGGAAAGGAGTACGTTGTTTATAGTGATGCATCGTATGTTGGGCTTGGTTGCGTGTTGATGCATGGGGTAAGGTAGTGGCGTATGTATCTAGGCAGTTGAAGGTGCATGAACGTAACTACCCTACTTACGATCTTGAGCTTGTCATGGTGGTGTTTGCCTTGAAGATTTGGAGACATTACCTCTATGGAGAGAAATGTGTGGTTTTCACGGATCATAAGAGTTTGAAGTATTTGATGTCACAAAAAGAGTTGAACCTAAGGCAACGTAGGTGGTTTGAGTTGTTGAAAGATTATGATTTGGCTATTGAGTACCATCCGGGGAAGGCTAACGTAGTTGCTGATGCTTTGAGCAGGAAGGTGGCAGTGGAGTTGAGGGCTATGTTTGCAGGTTTAAGTGTGACACGGGACAGTGGGTTATTGGATGAATTGCAAGTGAAGCCGTCCTTGTCATATATGATTAAGGAGAAGCAACCGTATGATGGGAGTTTGGTACCTCATGTGAAAGATATCAGGGATGGGAATCCTATAGATTTTCATTTCTGTGATGATGGGGTGTTGTGTTTTAAAGGTCGAATAGCGGTGCCTGAAGACGAGGAGTTGAGACGTACTATTCTGACTAAGACTCATGCTAGTCCTTTCGCTATGCATCCTGGTAGTACTAAAATGTATCGGGGGTTGAAGGAGGAGTACTATTGGGTTGGACTGAAGAAGGATGTAGTTAATTTCATTGGTCGATGTATGGTTTGTCAGTGGGTAAAGGCTGAGCATCAATTTCCTTTCGGGTTGTTGCAATCATTGAGAATACCGAAATGGAAGTGGGAAAGAATCACCATGGATTTTGTGTCTGGGTTGCCTTTGATGCTGACCAAAAATGATTATATTTGGATGATTGTTGACCGATTTACGAAGTGTGCGCATTTTGTGCCAGTGCATACCACGTATATTTTGGACAGGTTGGCTGAATTATACATCTCTGAGATTGTGCGTTTGCACGGGGTGCCCAAATCTATGGTTTCGGATAGGGATCCGCGGTTCACCGTAAGGTTTTGGGTGAGTTTGCATTGTGCTTTGGGAACACGGTTGAATTTCAGTACTTCGTATCATCCTCAGTCGGATGGTCAGTCAGAGTGATTCAGGTTCTCGAGGATATGTTGAGATGTTATATTATTGAGTATCAGGGAATGTGGGAGAAGCAATTTTTGCTAGTGGAGTTCGCTTACAATAATAGTTATCATGCTAGCATACATATGGCACCTTATGAGGCGTTGTATGGTAGGAAATGTCGTACACTTGTGTGTTGGGCAAAAACGGGGGAGAAGTTTGTATCTATGCCTAATATTCTGAAAGGCACAACCAAAAAAGTAAAGTTGATATGTGAGCGCTTAAAAACAGCTGCAGATCTTCAGAAGTCCTATTCTGATTTGAAGCGTAGGGATATAAAGTACGCTGTGGGTGATCGAGTGTTTTTGAAGGTGTCGCCCTGGAAAAAGGTGCTGCGGTTTGGGCGGAAGGGGAAACTTAGCTCGAGATTCATTGGACCATACAAGGTTGTTGAGCGTGTGGGTCTTGTTGCGTACTGCTTAAGGTTACCTCCGGAGTTGGAAAAAATTCATGATGTGTTCAATGTTTCAGTGTTGTGGAAATATCGGTCGGATCCATCGCATGTTATGCCGGTGGAGGAGATCGAGTTGAGACCGAACTTATCTTATGATGAGGAATCGGTAGAGGTTCTTGATACCAACAGTAAGGTGCTGCGTGGCAAGACGGTTGAGCTCGTTAAGGTGATGTAGAGGCATCGCGGTGTTGAGGAGGCCACGTGGGAATGCAAGTCATATATGTTGAAACAGTTTCTGCACCTGTTTCCTCCAGGTAAATTTTGGAGATGAAATTTCTTAAGGGGGAGACTTGTAATGCCCCGATTTTTGGGCCTAGTAGTTTTGGGGGCTATTAGACGGTCCGGTGGACTGGGTTAGAGATTCGAGTGAGATTCGAGACCGTATATTTTTTGGTAAGATAAAAATAAGGAAAATGGTTAAAATCATCTTTTAGTAAATAATGATTTTTGGTGGAATCAATTTTGGAAAATGAGTTTTGGAAGTTGGACATTTTGGTTAGTGACTAAAATACAAGTTTTGAAAACTGTGATTTTCTAGTGACTAAAATGAAAAGGGTCAAATTCTTAGAATCTTTAAGGAGCTATTTTACCAAATTGTTTCTGATGGTTTCTCCCTTAATCAAGCTTATTTTAACATGTGTTTTAATTGTTAATTAGAAAGGATTTTTGTTGAAAGTTGGTTATCATTTTTCAAAAACAAATTACATTATTTTTCTCTCAGCTTCTTCCACCATTCTCTCCTCAGCCAAACACTCAAGTTTTCATCGAATTCCAGAGGTGAGATGGTTTCTAACTTGATTTTATGGTTTCAAATTGTTTAACTAAGATTGTTTATACAAAATCTTACATTAATCTTGTATTTTCTTAGCTTTTATCAAATCAATTGAGGGAGAAACTTCACAATAGGGGTAAGGTCCGAGTTCTCCTCTATTGTATGGTTCTTTAATAAAATTCCCAAGTATTTGATCCTCGATTTTGTAGTTCTAATATGATTTTAATAATTTTTCAATGATTAATTAAGTTATTTGGGGGAAATGAGTTTATTCATGGATTGAATCCGTTTTCTGGTAATTAAGGATGATTTAATTCATATTTTGGATATTTATAATGTTGATAAGTTGTTGTTCTCAATGGAGTCCCAAAACTCTTGAATCTCTAGTTGTTTAGGTTGTTAGATTTGAGTTGTTGAGGTGTTTGTCGAGCTTAATGCTTGTTGGAGGTGTTAGCTTGTTATGATTTTGTTTTTAGGTGTTGATTGTTGTTAAAACTGATGTTAGATTGATAGATGTTGGCTGGGTTGTGTTTGGGTGATGTTTTCGGTTGTTGTAAAGGGTTAATCGTGATGGTTATGTGGGATTCCGAGAAGGATTGGTGCTGCTATAGTTTTGAATGCATTATGATACTTTAATCCTCTATTGTTTTGTGGTTAAAATAGGGGAGGTTGTTCCAGAAGCTAACGAGGTTGCGTTGGAAGTGTCGGACACTTGATTTCATGTCGGCGAATCGAGGTTTCGTATACCGGTGAGTGAAAACGTGGTTTAAAGTGTTTTGATGTTTTGGAACTGAGGTTTAGGAGTTAAGCTAGAGCTTGAAATGCTTACCTAGACTCAGAAGTAAGTATAAAGTGGTTTTACTCTTTGGTCGTGCTTGTTTGAATGATTTTATGCACTTGGTTCCGATTACATGTTACCTACTGTTTAAGCGTGTTTTAAAGTATTTGAGATACTGTTTTAAGCATGAAATGTTGAATGATGCACATGGTAAGTGATCCTTGTAAGTATATGGTTTATACTTGTGGTTTAAGCATGGTTGTTTCTTTGGAAAAAGGATTGGTTTAATGCTTGTTAAAAACAGTGAGGTAAATGTTAAATGGTTAATTATATTGGCAAGTGATGTGGTTTTAAAAATTGTTATCAGATATAGTTGGTCGGCCATAGGATTGAGTGCACTATAATAAGTCGCCTTGGATGTTGAGGGGTTTATATCTGTGTACCGAAAACTCCATCCGGGTACCTTAATGGTATAGGCGTTAAACAGTATCAAAAACTCCCGTTAGTGGGTTAAGCATCTAACCGATGATAGGGGTTGGTGTCCCCGTGGGTTAAAAGTGTACCCGGTTGTTAATGTACCGCGATTGTGATTGTATCGCTATTCTTGTTGAGATGGCTTGAAGTGTTGGGTTAACACTTGTTGAATTCGTGTATCCGATGAACTCTTTTGTTATTGGACTTGTTTAATGATTACTTGTAAGCCAATATAATTGTTAATGTATCATTGGAATGTTTTATGTTGTATAATGTGACTTATACATGTTTCTCCTAGAGCTTTGCATTTGGTAGTAATGCATGGGAAGGCTTAAGTGGAGGGTTAGCAATGTGACTTGCTGTTGATCAATGATACATGTAGCATATGGTTTAATATGTTGGTCTTAATGATGTAAAGTGCATGTTTTAAGAGGGCATGATGCTTTAAAGGACGATGTTAAGTAAATGGTTTTATATGCATTGATGGTGTTCGTTTTTTAACTTTCTTCACTAAGCCTTGTGTGCTTACGCTCTCTTTATCCACCAATGCAGAGAGTTAAAGTCTCGGAAGGCAGCAAGAAGCAAAGGGATCCTAGAAAGACTTGGTTAACAAAGTACGTTGGACTAGACTATAAGAATAAAGGCAATGGGGTACTTGTTTTGGTTTTGGGATATGACTTGTTGAACTCCCTGTTTGATCATGTTTCTTTAGTTGCTCTTGAGTTGTAAATGGCCTCTAAAGATTGATTTTGGTGTTGGTTTGTCTTTTGGTGTGTTGCTTGGATGCAAAATTAGGAAGCATGCCTATAGATTTCCTTTTGATGCATGAAGCTATGTTGTGTTGTTAAGATTGTGATGCTTGATTGCTTGTGGTATGCTTGGCATGTTGGTGTTGTGTTTTCAACTTGTGGGAATGGTTTGAAGGTGTTAATTGGATGAAAAACCAGCAAAATATGACATTACAAGACCATGCGTACTGATACGCGGAGGACCGTATCGGTACAGCTAGGTGTTTTTAGGCTTGAGGGATCGGTACGGGTTGATGGTGTTTCGATACGCCTAGGCTATTTTGGCCTTAGCATACCGGTACAGCAAGGGGTGTTTCGGTAGGGGTCTTAGCTACTGGAATCAGCTTTTTCATCCCAATCCCATGTACCGAAACACATAGAGACCTATATCGGTACGATCATCAAGGGTTTGAAGGTTAGTATTTCAGTTAGGCATATCGATACGGCATAGAGGTGTACCGAAATGGGATGTTTCAATCCGTATCGGTACGGGCATACCTGTATCGGTATGGATGACTGTTAATTCTGTTGATGTCACTTTTGGTAGTTTTGTCATCCTTACATTTTAGTCCATGAAATTCGTCAATGCTTTTGTATGTGATTGAATGGTCAGATTGAAATGAAATATGAAATGAGTGTTCGGAACCTTACTAATAAAAGGTTGGAAACATAAAAGTGAGCTTTAATCCTACAATTTCCTATATTTGAAATTTGGTCCCTAAATTGCAAATGTGATCAATTAGATGTCAAATTGATGTCCAATTGAGTTTGGGTTGCACCTGATGTCTGCATGAACATATAGGGTTAATGAATGGCATCTAGATAAGATAAAAGAAAAAATGGACCGGTTTTGTTGTATCTCTTCGATTTGCTACAACAAACCTAATGTAGCCTTCTCAGTTCGGTTGGACATCTAGGTCAGGTCGAGGGGGTTACAGAGAAACTTGGTTGCTGATAAGGACTACTTTGCCAAGGCATGTCTATTGACGCGGCAAAACTGTCATGGTAATTTTTTTGAGTTTTTTTGTCATACCGTGAAGGATTTTGCAGCTGGTTCTATCTATGGTCCTTTATGTAGTAATGTGCATCAGGATTATAAGGGCAATTTTCAAACACAAGATATTCTCCACAACAAGCGTAAGAGTTTTCCACAATATGGACTCTTTAGGCTTTTCTCCATTGGTATAGGTAATCATTTTTGGGTGTAAGAAATTCTTGAGTGGATTGATTCCTATCTTCTCACATCAACTCTTGAATATATTGACTTTTATTTCCCCACATGCTGATGTCCCTTTACTTTGTAGCGCACCTATTTTTTTTGATAAAGCAAACAAATAAAAGTCTGTAGAAATAAAATAAAAAATGCAATAACAAAAACAACTAACACCAATTGCCAATCCCCGGCAATGACACCAAAAACTTGTTGCGTGATTTAAGTGCAACGCAAATGGTGCATGTGAACACGTCGCAAGTGATAGTATAGACTAAGATCGTCTCCACATGGATTGGTTTGGGTCACTTTGTTTATGTTATTACAATGTAAAAGGAATTAAATATATAGTAATAGATAGTGAAAATAAACAAGTAAAATAAACTAAATATAGAGGAATTTAAATAAATGAAAGGGAAAATTGATTTGAGATAGAAGTCTGGGTTATCATGAGTAATGGTGTGATTACCGGATGAATTATTGTGGCTCGTAATTGATGCGACAAGTAAATTGTTGCGGCAAGTAATTGATTTGGCAAGTAAAATGCTTTGGCATCTGAATTGTTGTGGCAACTAGGCTGTCATTCAATATTCGGCGGAGTGTTCTTCAATGCCTTTGAATTATCCCTAACTGAGGAACTGATTATTGTGCAAGCCTTGGTGATACATCATTGCATTAATCTTGGGGGGGACAACATCAATCTTTTCACTCTGCTTAGCCGTTGAAATTCGTTCTTTCTTCCTAAGGCGAATTAGTTTCCACCCATGGTTGTTTAAATAGAAACTGTATCCAATCGTTTTGTGAATCTAGCTCTCCCGAGCCTAGATAAATGAATGTATTCAAGTTCCTTTCCTAAGTTTCCTTAAAGCGAAATTAAAAAACAAGAATGGATAAACATTAAATTTTATAGAATTAAGAACCAAAAGAAATCTTTTGTCTCTACACACCTTAAACCCGATAATCCCATGCCAATTAATTTAGTTCATGAATGGGTTGAAAGAAATGAACAAGAAATAAAATCCATACATCAGGTATTCCAAAAGATAAAAGAAAAGAAATAAAAATCTAGAGGAAACGAGCTCCTCCAAGATTCGATCCTCTTTCTTCATGATCTCCCTTTAGTCCCGATCTCTCTCTCCTCTTCCATTGTTTTTGCGATCAACCTTTTATAGGAGGGGAAAGCTCAATTTGAATTTCAAAGATGATGTTTATCCATAACTTAAGGAGAGAAATTAGGCTTTATTTCCTTATCTAAAGATATGGTTAGATAATGAAATAATTCAAGATTTATTTTCTATCCTTATTTGCATAACTTCCCATTTAAGAGGAGATAAATCAGGATTAATGGCGCCAAGATTCTCACATCTTCATCTTCATCTTCAATAGCTCATAAATTGAATATGGGCTTTATTCTATGTGAAAGGATAAATCTTAATAAATTTTGCATTTATTTTCGACTTGCCCTAGCAACTGCTCGACAATTGTCTCGACAATTTGTCTTGCACAAAAGAAAGCAAAACAACAACATTTGCTCTACAAAAACAACTAAATGCAAGGCCAAGCCCAATAAACAAAAGTACTACAGACTTATGCATGAATTACTACAAATGCAACTAAATGAACCTAAGTCTAAACAATAATATAAGTAAAAAGGGTATAAAATATAACACTTTTTCACACTTAGCAATCTTCGAGATCATGTTGCTTCTATGTCGGATAGACTTCTTTGGTGTAGGAGATATTTGTAAGCCTTGAGGAAATTGACTAGTTGAGTCATTTTGTTTGTTGGGATCCAGATATACAACGAAAGTGTTGCAACATCATCATAAGTAATATAAAATACACGTTTTCAAGGTTGTGTGACATCAGATCTCATTCGATGATACTCGATGGATGATTCTGAGTATAAGTGTATGTTCTCGAGGCTATGTGACACAAGATAGTACGTTATAAGTATTATGTTTTGTATTCTTGTTTTGGTGTTCTTAGAGTAAGAACCTTGTTGGATGACTCAACTTTGTAAATGTTGTTGTTAATGAGTAAAAATGGTAGTAAACTGCCCTTAATGACTCTAATAACTTTTAGGATCGATATATGGTTTTGTGGTAATGTATATGAGTGGTTTGGAGTTGAAATTTAAGCCTTAGAAGGAAATTTTGGGGCTTTGATACCGGTACTTGGGGAATCAGTATCGATACCTCTTATGTTGTGAAGATTAGGGATGAATATAGAGATGGGTACCAATACTGGTTTCAACTAGTACCAGTACTCTATTTATCTGATATCGATATTGGATGGTCGATACCAATACCAAAGGAATTTTTAAAACATCAAAGCTAATTCTTGTATCGATACCTATGTAAGTATCCGTACCGAGGGCCTGTGCCAGTACTCTGGGAGTAGTATCGATATGAAAATTTATTTTTGAAATATCTAAGCAAATTTTGGTACATGTAATCAAGTACGGTATCAGTACCCAAGGGACTAGTATCGATACTCTTTAGTGAGTACCGATACCCATTATGTTAATGGCCTAGGTGGCTAGCTAAAGTTGTTAATAGATAGGTATGAATTCAGAACATGGTTAATGCCTTATTTATAATGTGAGGTGGATTAATAAGCTAAATTATGACAATGATTAAGTACTCTTTCATAATGTGTAAATAACTTGCTAAACGTTAATTTATAATGTGATGATAATTAGCAACAATAAGGAGATCTTTATGATTTTGTTGATTGTATGTCGAATAGACATTTTTGTTGTATGTAATGTTTGTAAGGCTTGAGGAAAATTTATTAGTTGAATCATTTTAGTTGTTGGGATCCAAATACCCAACGAGAGTGTTGCAACACCATGGTAAGTAATATAGAATGTAAGATTCTGAGACTGTGTGACACTGGTTCTTATTTGATGATACTCGAAGGATGATTTCAAGCATGAGTGTGTTTTTGAGGCTATGTGACACCCTACCTTACTCAGAGATCAGAGATGAAACAATGTAGGGTGTGGGTGGAGTTGTTGCTCCTCCCAAAATTTTTTTATAATTGCATTTTCAGTCCCTTTTAGTTTAAAAATTATTTAAATAAGGCTTTAATTCCTCTCAATTTTTAGATTTAAAGACATAATAGACTCTTGCCCCTCCCAATGTTGATTCCTTGTTTCGTCTCTGACTCAGAGTTTACGTTCCTGAGGCTTTGTGACACTAGGTCTCACTCTATGCATTATAACAAGCATTTCTATTTTAACTTTAAAATAAAAAATCTTAATCCTAAAACCCTATTTCTTAACCATAAACTTTTAAGTTCTAAACCTACAATCTAAACCCTTAACCAAATAATTAAAGCCTAAATTAACCAACTTATATAGTAATATTTTTCCAATGTTGGTGTATAAAATAATAGTCCTTATAATCTATCGCCTAAATTTTAAATGAATATGTTATTACTAGGGATGGTCATGGGTCGGGTTGGGTCAGGTTTTTGGCCTATCTGTACCCGACCCAAAATTTTAAAACCTCCATCCAAACTCAACCTAACCCAATATTTTATGACATTCCACCCAACCTGATATTTTGTGACGTTTCACCCGACCCGACCCTAAATTTAAAAGTAAAAACTCGAACCTAACCCTACCTAAGTAAATAAAAAAATTACCAATTTTTATTATTATTTGAGAAAATAAGGAGCTAATTGCAAAAATACAAATAGAGAGGGAGCATTATAATAATTATTCTATTTTTATTAGACAAAATAGGGAGATAATTAAAATATATATAAAGAGAGGGGCATTGTAGCAATTATATCTAAATATTTAGAATAAAATTAAACTATTATCTCGGGCCGGGTAGGGTAGGATATTTTCCACCTTAAACCCAAATCTGACCTGGCCAAGCCTCATCCTAAAAAAAAATCAGAACCGTACCAGACCCGAACCTAATTTTTTTTTTAAAAACGACCCTATAAAATCAGGTTGGGTCGGAACCCATTAGGTATGGGTCAAATGGCCATCCCTAGTCATGACCCTCTCAAATTGATACTTTAGTTCTGCCCTTAATTAAGTTATATCTTTTTTAAGGGTTTAAATTTGATACACTGGCTGTGTAAAATAAATTTTACACAAGCTTGCCTATTTCTACTATAAATCAAAATTAAACCTAAACCTAAAAATTTAAACCCCAAACCCTAAATTCTAAACACTAACCTTAAATTCTAAACCCTACAACCTAAACCCCTAAACTCTAAACCCAAAACTAAACTCCTAACCCCTAAAACTAAAAGGTCTGTGTAAACTAAAGTTTACACAGACTGTGTATTGAAGTTTTTCTCCCTTTTTAAATCATATTAGGTTATATTTTTTTACCAAACATGTCATTTGATATTATATAACTATTCAAAGCGAACTTCATCACATCAAAAATATGATTTGAAAAGTCTAAACTAAAATTAAAAGAAACAAAAAAAAATTGTGCTCCGTCCGGGTTAAAGTATATGTCAAGTGTCAACCTCGTAAATGCGGGCAATAAAGAAAAAAAATAACATTACTAAAATTCAAAGCTAAATTACGAGCCTCAGCAACTAGATAACCCACCAAGAGAGATCAGTCGATTCTCTCTGTAGCGTTGAGAACAATCCACTCTCACAATATTATGGAGCTTTTGGTTTTAAGAACAAATTTCATTATTAATAAACGAAGATGACATAAATATATCAAACCTTCTAAAGATAAATAATCTACAAATATTTGATCACAATATTATATCCACATGGCAATTCTCTCGAGGTGACTTTGGATCATTCTTAGTCGTAATGAATACAGAAATTAAGATCAAGACTAAAATATAATTAATTATAAAATAGGATTGAGAAAAAAATTTGAATAATTTTTACTTAGGGAGAGGAGGAAGGGAAAATTTGTTGGTATTGAATCACAATCTAAGGGAGAGAAAAATATGTCAACTCAAAATTTTTAACTATCTGTTCTAGAGCATGATTGAACAAAATTTATATGAATTAAAAATTAAAATCTCAAAATAAATGAGTTTTGTTTATACTTTTTAGTATAAAAAATCTGATGGACCACAACTCAAGCCCTACTGTATTTTTGTCCATGTAGTTAAGCGAGCCACTAGTAACTCTCTAAATAAGACAAGAAAATTTCCAGGAAGCTTCAGGATTGGAAAAAACATACAATTGGTTGCTTGTTTGAATTATAATAATAATAACAGAAAAGTCAATAGGAAAGAAAATTCTCATACACATTGATTGGTAGCGACATTACCTCTGGCCTGTATAAATTAGGACACAACGTACACGGTAAGAGAACCGGGGGGAAATGGCGAGGGATATGTTCATTGTAGTTGCTGGCAATGACCCGAGAGAGGAAGCAGGAGGCTTCACGATGTATAGCTCTACAGGGCTGCTCTTATTTTCCATGATTGTTTTCTCCCTCTCTATTATTTCAATGATCATTTTCGCTTGTGGTGATGACAACTCTGGAAAGCCTCGCAGACGCACTAGTACGGGTACTTTTGTTGGAGGTGGAGGCGGTGGCGGCGGTTGTGGAGGCGGTGGCGGAGGCGGTGGCGGCGGTTGTGGCGGCGGTGGTGGCGGTGGTTGCTGATGATGATAATAACCGAAACATGTGTTTCATTTCTTAGTTTCAGTCGTGTTATATAAATAAAAAGACGTAAAGATGCATGTTTCATGGTAACATGGCCTTGTAGATCATCCACTTTATTTAAGGGTATTGTTATTTATTCGTTATATAAAAGTTATTCATCCAAAAAACTTGCTAGAATTTGAAAATTCTATGGATAATTTTGTGATTGTTCTAAAATAAAGAAAAATTGACAAAATAAAAAATAATAAAGGAAAAAGAGATATGAGAATAAAGGGAGGAAATATGTACAACGCTAATTATAAGTTCAAATTTTGTTTCGATAATGACTTGTGAGATGCGATCTATTTTGTTTCGTATAGTGAAAAGATGACAATTGATTTCTGACGACCGATTGACAGGGAAGTTCGAAGTGATCCTCTTGTAATGAAAAGGTACCCGCGACTTGATTAGAGAAATGGATGAGCATATGTTTTAGTATATTATAACTTTGTACGTAGAATGCCAAAGAATAAACATTGGGGGTGATATTGTCCACGCAACTTGGAACAGATGATTAAAGACTTATATTTACATTAAATCCCTTCCCTTAGTTTCTGGGTTCCAGTCTCAGTAGGAACAATTCTCCTTCTCTTCCCCTAAATAGAAATTATTAAAAAAAAGGATCGAGATGATACTTGTAATTGGTTAGAGAGAATTGATAGCTAATGATAATTGCTATTTGAATATGGTTATGATGTTTGGAAACTAGAATTGGATTGCTTGTAGGTATATATTACTTGTTTGGTAAGTGTTAAATTCTCAAAAAAACTAGAGAGTTTCGATACTCTTAAGAAAATTTTTCATGCTTTCAAAGCAATGTTTTGGATTTTTGACACTCCATACCAAGTTTTGATACTCCATGTTTCCATAAGTAAATTAAAAGGCTTCTATTTTGCACCAACTTGTTAGTTTAGCGAAATAAAACGTTAGGTCCCTTAAGTAGGATTATGAGTTCGAATCTTTGCATTGTAAATAGAGAAAACTGAGTTGAAAAGGTAGCCCCATATTGGGTCTCTGCAAAACTCAATCCAGATTAGTCGGCTAATGAGTTAAATATCGGTGGTTAAACAAAAAAAAAGCTTCTATTTTCTATAGCTTGTTTCTTAGTTTACAAGTTTGGTATGTGTTGCAAGGACAAAAATCCTCTGCCCCTTTTTGGTGCCCCTTTCTATGCCCAAACACTAAAAAATTAAATTTTAAGCCATAACCCTAAATTTTAAATCCTAAACCCTAAATACTAAGAAATACACCATACCCCTAATTCCCTAAATCTTACCCTTAAATCTTAACCCTAAACCTTAAAATTAATTTTTTAATGTGTGCATAGATAGGGCACCGAAAAGGGGCAGAAATTTTTATTCGTGTTGCAATTTAGTCAAATATCTGTATATGCTGATTGATTGTTCTAATTGAATTCGGATTAAGTTTGTATTTGTTTCGAACTTTGAATGTAACATCTTTGGCCCTATTTATGACTGAGTCGAGTTTGAGATGTTACAAATATTGAACTACATATAAATTCAAAAATAAATTTAACATATTTGCCAATTAAGCATTAGTTTTGGTTAACATCATTGTTATTATAACATCCAAGAGGCAGTAGATTCCAGTGCGCTTAAACGTAATTATGATGATGTAAGAGTCGGAAGCAATGAGTAGTTTAGTCATTGTAATTACATTTGAAAAAAATAAAAAACTTTAATAGTTTTTAAAAGTGATTTTTGTATTACATGTAATATTTTGAATAAACCTTTTTCCGTTATTTTATTTTAATTACTATTAAATTAAATGTAAATAAATATATAATTTCTTAATAATATTATAACCATTCTAATATTATTTTTTTGCTCAGCAAAATGATTTTATCAATTATTATATTAAAAATAATTTATTGTTTATTATAGTATAATTTCTTAATTATTTTTTAAATTTTTTAAATTTTTTTAAAATTATAGGAGCTAATTTAGTAACACTAAAATTATGAAATAATGTATATACAAGAAAACTAGTAAAATAATATAAAAACATATATGCATGTATTTTATAATATTCTAGTTGTAGAATTATAATGTAAACAATTATAATATAAAGGTTTAAAGGTCCGTTTATTATCCCTTAAAGTATATGTTTTTATTAAGTAGGGTAAAGTTCACAAATAGTGATTAAATTATGCCAAATATTATGAAATGGTCATTAAACTTTTAAAAATTACGGCATTAAACTTTGGTTTTTGTTACAAAATGATCATTGGGTCGTTCATTGTCATTAAGGCATGACGTGATAGTTAAGAGGATTTGTATAATAACACATTTGTTAGTACCTACAAATACCTACCATCATGTGTCAAAGCCAAATAGCCAGCAACGAACAAAACAAGGTCGCGAACAACATCGCACAAAGGATGTCTAGCGACCATGTAACAACGCACGTGATCGTTGCGCAAGCGAAGCACATACTCTCCAGCGAATACATAACAACGCATGCAACCATCCAAGATCTATATAGCGTCCTCCATGGCACACGGCGGACAAGTAAAACCACAAACAATATCGCGCACAGGGATCATGTGATGATGCACGAGATCGTCGTAGATAGCAATGTCAACCTAGGACGTCACATCATAGCCAGTCCAATTGACATGCCACGACTACTTGGTCATGACACATGTCCTAACAGTATAAAAAGGACATGCAACAAGAGAAATAGAGATCCACGACCATAGATATCATCGTCCACAAAAATAGTAGCAAGATACGAACTCCGATCTAGGATGACTATCTAGACCACCGTCGAACCACCGTTTTCGACTCCTATTCACTTTGACCATCAACAACATTTAATCCTTCATATTTTCACATTAAACTAATTTAAACCTATTTTTTAAAAAATTAATAAATTTAACCCCTATTATTTACGCATTCTTTTAATTTGGTCATATTTTTAATTATAAATGATTTAATAATTGTGTCATCTAACATGGGAACGGGAGGGGGAATGGGTCACATTGTCCACTAGGCCAAACAGAGACAGAGCTAGGATCAAACATTGGGAGGGGAAATAAATTATTAATCTTATAAATTTAAGGGTAAATTATACTGATAGCCCCTAAACTTTTAAGGTGCTTTCAATATGGTCATCGAACATTTCAAACTTTCATTACAGTCAATCAACTTTTAATTCACTTTTATTATGGTCATTATCATCACCTACGGTTAAAAAATACTGTTGTTAGGTTTTCTTCTTCATTTTCTATTATTTTCTTTCTCTCTTGTCTTTTTCTGCCACATGTGGTCATTCTTCACCATCTTTATAAACTTGGAAACCACTGATGCTACCCTGGTCTAGCAAAGTGATAAGGGACGATTCCATGTGAGTGGCTGTTAACTCCTCAAAAGCACTACTTTCCATGTATATATTGTTATGTTGTTGCTTGACTTTGGGTACACTTATGTGCATTTAGCCAGTAGATTCATGCATTTGCATATATGAGTTAAGGAATGTTTTCATTTTCAGAGTGAAGGGGTATTTTCTTACTATGGCAAACATATTAGGAGCATGATTGGCGGAGTAGATCAGGAGTATGACAGGTTTGGAAAAGTAGGACAAGAGCAGGAGTAGAAGAGAAATGTTGACTGTCGTTGACAAAAGTAGGACAAGGATTACCATGCTCGGTTGGCAAAAGAAGGAAGTCTGACGCCCGGTCAGTTAACCATTAGTTAAAGACCAAGTTATCCCTAATTCAAAAAGAGGATAAGAGGATAACGCGCTTATCTTGGTGAGTAACAAACTTTCAAATCAAAACCTTATCTAGGATTTTTCGAGCGCCTATATAAAGGAAGGCTATCAATGAGCCAAGAAGGTTGCATCGTGGTGAAGAGAGAGGCAAAGGGCAAACCATGGCTCGATCAGGCTGTGACCGAGAGCTTTAGATCCATTGAAGGCTGCATCGATGAATCTGTTTCTTTGTCCATTTCTCTTAGTTTTTAATTCTATTACGATGGTGATATTTACAAACGATAATTTGTTGATGGTTTCCCCAGCCATGAACTAATTCTTTTAAGTTGGCTAGGGGTGTTTTGTGATGAATGCTTAGCTTTTTTGGTTTTTAATAATTGAATGCCTTCGCATTTTTGTCTATTTCGCTAGAGCTTAATTTTCTAAAATTCTTTGCCATACGACAGTTGGAATTGCATGTTCATTATCCCTTAATATCTTAACAAACTTAGGAGATAAGGACTAGTTGCCAAATACTAAGGAGAGAAGCTTTGACAGAAAATGTTCAAGTAGATGAGCTTAATTCGGAAGTGAGTCTACCCCTTAGGAGTAAAGATTAAAACTTTGTCAAGTTAATTATTGAAAAACATCACTATAGACATATAGGTGTAATACCCCAAAATTTGTTATATTAATTTAGGGTCATTTAGTACTAAGATAAGGACTTAAAAGCTTACTTAGTGACAAAATGCAAAAGTTAGGATTTTCTCAATTATGGACTGTAGAAAAGAAGTTTATGAGGTTTTAAGGTGTCATGTGATAGAGAACGAGTAAAATAGAATACTCACAAAATTTGGTTAAAATCCAAGGAAAATTGGAATGGGAATTCAAGGTTAAAGTTTAGTGACCAAAATGATAAGTTTTAAAACTTGGGGTGATAGAAGTGGAAATATGAAAAGTTGGAGTACCAAGGAAAATTGGAATGGGAATTCAAGGATTTTATCCTGTACATGGATAAACAGATCATGGAGAAAAATCTAATATAGATTACGGGAATAAAAATGCAGTATGAGATATTGAATTTAGATCGAATTGCAAAGTTAAGCGTGCTCAGGGCATATGATGGGTGACTTATTGGGAAGGTCTTATGTCAGTACTTGATACTGATAAAAAGAAATCAGTTCGAGTTAATATTATTAGTATGGATATCTGATAAAGGATTATTAAGAGAATTTTATCCGATAAAGATTTCGGGTAAATTATCAGTATATTGGACAGAGTCAAAATTTTAAGTTTAACTTCATAAATATAGAATATTTATTTGATAATATTATTTATTTTTCAGATATGGAAATAAGAAATTTTTAGAATTTATTTGATAACCTGGTGAAGGGGAAATTGCAGTAGAAGTAGTAAATGAATATCGGGAAGTCGGATCGAATCAAAATTTCAGAGGTTGTTCCATAGGTCATGAAAAATTCATAAAATGTTATTTTATGAATAAATTACTAATTGAGTGATTGTGATCTAACTAGAATAGTTGGATTTTTACAAAATGGCAAAAATTTGTGATTTAAGTGACTAGTTTTGGTAATTTGGTCACAATGGCAATTTTGAAAGTACCATGAGCAATATGGTAATTTCCCATGTGAAAGCATTACTCTAGCTTGGTTAGAGTTGAATGGAATTTGGTTGGAATTGAACTAGAATGGTAACTAGTAATTATGAATCCAGTTGGGGGACATTTTGGTAAATTGAAATAAAATGAACTAAAAATTCATTTTTAATTTCTACATGTGGCATAAATTAATAAAAGATGAACAAAAGTGTTCATCTTCTTCCCTCCAATTCGAAATACAAGAGAAAATAGGGGAAAAATACACAAAATTTTCTCCAAGCATTTTGAAGGCTCCCGAACAAGATTCAAGGTATGTTTTTGGTAGAAAGTTAATCTATTTTCAATTCTCTTTCATTTGATAGTAATTTTATCAAGAGTTATGAAGATTTGATTATGTTCTAGAAGAGAGAGAAAATAGGGTTTCATGTTCCATGTTTAGATTGAAGTTTGATCTATACAAATCTAGTGTTGTAGAGATGAAATCAAGCCTAAATTGTGATTAATTTCATGTTTAAGGACTAAAAACCCTAACCCTAGAATTTGGGATTTTATTTACGATTTTGAAATTGATAATGAAAATGAAAGATCGATGATATTAGAAGCTTGATTTTGACGTTAGAATGAAAAATCCTCAATTAGTCCTTTAAGTGACCATTTTGGTATACATGAAAAAAATTTAGAGAAATATTTTGAAAATTATCCTAGTGATGGATTTGAAGAGATTATGAATTTAGAAGTTTAATTATGGCATTTGGACTAAAATAAAGTCCTTGAAAAGCTTAGACACCAAAATTTGGCATGTAGGAATAAATTGGGGTTTTAAATGTTAATTCTTGGAAATGAAGAATATATGTTGGAAAATTTATTTAAGCATGTTAGAATGTTGTTTGGATGAAAAATGAGCCTAGAGAAGCCAAGTGACCAATTCGGCCACATGGAAGAATAATAGGAAAATTTTATGAAAATTATAATTTTATGAATGGAATATGTTGTATAAAGTTAGAATTAAAATTAGAATACAAAGGGACCAATTCGGCAAGCTTCAAAGTTAAGGGACCGAATATGAATTTTTATGAAATTGGAGTATATTTATGTAATTAATGATGTTGGATATGTGAAATTGATATTAGAATGCTAAACCGATGTTGAATCGAATTAGTGACCATTTTGACAATTTGTCAAAATCAAGTGACCAAATATGAAATGAATTCTTGGATGGAGATTAAATCTGATTTTTTGGTTAAAATAATATAATTAAGGTAGTAATATTGATTTGAGGACTACATTGCAAATTTAAGAAGTTTGAATCCTTACTTTTGCATTTTAGTGACTATTTTGGCAAAGAAAGAAAATTTGAGGGAATTATTTTGAATTGATGAAGAAGATGATGAATTGGTGGTTTGAAGCAAGTGATAGGACTAAATTGACAAGTAGAAAAATAATAAGAAGTTAGTATAAATTAGAAGTTAATTATGGAAAATTTTATGTTAAATCATTAGATAGCTTGATCGAATTATTGTTAGAAACAAATCTAACAAATGTTTGTTTATATTTGTGTGGTTAATGAAATCAAATCCGAATCAAAGAAGATTCGAGGTAGTATGAAGGAAAGGATCGAGTAAAATTTAGTGAGGCATACTAATAAATGACCTAGGTGAGTGTATTTTATTTATTTATTATATATGTGAGATGAATGAATGCATTTTTATCTGTTTATATATATGTGAAGAAGACTTGCAATAAATCCACTTTGATAATAATGAAAATGTATGTTGATCAAATAAATATTAATTGGTATACATAATACATGGATATAGAATAATGATTTATCAAAGATAAATCGGATTTTAGATATTTGGGTATGAACTGCCCATTATCGAATTATGGATAATAGTATTGAATGATTGGATATTGAATAAGAAAATATTATATTGTTATGCCCAAGTACTAGTGTGAGAGTCTTTGGTATAATTGGATATCCAAAAAGAGTCTTAGCAGCTGCGTCATAGCACTATGGTGCGAGATAGACTATTCGGGGTCGAGATAGACTCTACGGAGTCGAGTTCAAACACTACGGTGTTACATAGCACTAAAAGTACGAGTATGATGAGCAAAGGGCATCCTTGAGTACGTACTCACCATCAGACGCTACAGCGTTATAGCCACTACGATGTCGAGATGACTCGTATACCATAGGTTCACATGAGAATCTTTGGTATAGTGGATATCCATAGAGTCCTAGCAACTGCATCATAGCACTACAATGTGAGATAGACTCTTCGACGTCGAGATAGACTCTACGGAGTCGAGTTAGACTTTACGGAGTCAGTTCAAACACTACGATGTTACATAGCACAAAATATGCGAGTATAAGAAGCAAAGAGCGTCCTTGAATATGAGGAGCAAAGAGCGTCCCTCGAGTACGTACCCATCTCAGTCGCTTTGGCGATGCAGATGCTACGACGTCGTAGACACTACGGTGACGTGATGACCTGCGTACCATGGCATTACATAATTTTGTACTTTGGACTATGATAAAGAATATGATATGCAAATGATTGCATAATGAAAGTATGGCCATGATAAAAAAAATGATATGCAAATGATTGCATAATGAAAGTATGTCCATGATAAAGAAAATGATATGCAAATGATTGCATAATGAAAGTATGGCTATGATAAAGAAAATGATATGCAAATGATTGTATGATGAAAGTATGACAATGTTACAGAATATGATATGTAAATGATTACGTGATGAAAGCATGACTACTTGATGAACATGAACCATTGATATCATGATTCTATGATAGAATCGATAGATAATATGAGTCATATTAAAAGCATGTTTATGTTAAAGAAATTATTATGTATGTGAATACCTGATGAATATAGAATAATAATGACATGATTTTTTTAAGATAGTCATGATACATGACTATTCCTGCATTACAGATGGCATGATTTTATACTTTGGCTATAATACTTGAAATGTATTTATGCAAGTAGTTAAGCTAAAAAGCTTAAAGTACACAAGACTGGTAAGACATATGAAATTCTATGATTTGAATATTACATTGGTTAAATGAACTATACATGATTAAACTGTTATCAACTGCAATTGGAAATCGCTTGCCAATCTGCAGGGATATGTTATTGATAATCATTGTTTTTCATTGTTATGGTTATGCCGCACCAAGTTATACTTAACATGTGTTTTGTATCACACTTAGGTACTTCGGACTAGATAGCAGAGGAGGAGCTACACATCATTGGATCAAGTTAGTCTGTATTATCAGTAAGTATCACCACATCCTAGTCTAGTGGGGCATGTATAGATAATAAATAAGTAGTTATTTTGTATGACTAAATTTTTGTACTCTACTTATAAGTTAATGTGGATGTATGAACTGGCAACATGATTTAGTTGAGGAATTAAAAATATTAGAAAAGATGCTTTAAACAATTTTAAATTTAGTTGGTCGTTTATCGCGTAGTGATTTTAAAATCAAGAAAGGGTCTAGGCAGCAAAGATAGTTTTCACCCTGAATTACATTCTCATTTTAATAACTACTTAAAGTATTTCACAAACCAATTCAGGGTCAAAATAGCTGTGGTTGCCAGACATAGTTTTGTTTGAAAACTGAGAAAGGGCCAACCACTAAATTATTTTGTTGAAGTAAAAAAATCTACAAGTCTGAATATCAGTGTAAATCAGTTAGTAACATCTTTAATGTGTATTCAAATACCGAATATACGTTGAGGGTGTTATAATAGGAGTTAACCGTAGTTAACTTAGGGTATTCCCATTGACAGAGGCAATACTACTTAAAATCTGCTCGACAATAAAACCAAGGCTGAAAGCTATTAAATGTTGTCTTCACTAGCGTAAAATCCAAGCATCCATTGCCAACACAAATCAACCATCTGAATACATTTGTTTGCCAATCCACCTGAATTTTCATTTCATTTTCCTTAGTCATTTTCTTAATTAAAAATCCGATCTTAATATCAACATATTCACAAGTAATTATTGTGACATTTAATTCTTGGACAATCTCTGTGGATACGATACTCAGCTTACTGTTGTATTACTTGCTGACCGTGCATCATTGCACGCAAAAAGACCTAAACTTGGCATTATTTACTGGAATATTCACATTAATTCATCACTTGTTTGCCAAGCGTTAATTAGTCGACAGTAGCTAACCCCATGGCTTGGTCAAGGTTGAGGCACGCTAGGTATGGTTCAGTTGAAGCACACATTGGGTTCGGTCACAACTAGTTTTAGGTTTGAACCATTGCATATCTTCTTCATGGGTTAAACCCAATGAGCCAAGCATCATTGCTACTATTCTCTCGGTTAACATTTTCATCTTCGTCTGCCATTGTTTCCATCATCTTGCTGCACTAAAACCAAAACCACCAACAAAATATGGGAAGTTCTGTCGTGAGGCACTCTTAAGGTGCGGCTAAAATAAGGCTTTCCTACACAAATTTTTACCCAAATAATAAGAATTTAGGTTAAATCTAAAAAAAAGTCTTACCTAAAGTAAAATCTACACAAATTCTTACTCAGTTGATAAGAATTTTTGTTGTTATACAAATTCTTGCCCAGTTAGTAAGAACTTCGGTTCTACCTATATTATCACTCAGTCATACATAAATTCTTACCATAACGGTATGATTTGTGTAGGGCAGCATTGTGAGAAAAGATAAAAAAGCGACAGATTTAAGAAACAAACAATTGAAATAAGACAAGACAAATTGTTAAGAGATAAATGGATTATCCCATGCATCTCAGTTGATAATTTATGTATGTATAAACAAATTGAATATATTGGTATAGTCTAGAATTTGCCTTATATATCCAAGGCAATAAAAGTTTGGGTGGAAGCTTTAATGTTTTCTAGAATCCTGTGTTGAATTTCATAAATTACATACTAATTTGGAAGTGAAAATAAAATTAGTTACTATGTGACAGTGGGATTGGATACGTGAAAAAAAAAAGAATTTGGTTCAGGTGGGAATTTCGGATCTGAACTTATAGTTCTCCCACAGTATACGGCGATATCACAGTAGCTCCACCGCTTGACTCTGGTCGATCTTAGCCTCAAACGAGCCCCTAGTTACACGTTCAGAACGATTCACGATGATCATTTTCTCCCGAGTCTTATTTCCTCTCACCATCATTTTCAAAGAATTTTTTTGAAGTGTTGAGAGAATAAAGGCTCGAAAATGAATCATAGAAAAACTTGAAAAAGTTTGACATTAGATCGAAGTGAAAAGTACAAATTGCCCTAACTCTATGAGTCTTTTATAGTCAGAAAATATGCCACCCAAAACGACTCTTCAATCCACATTTTTAATAGGCATCAATAACAGAGTAACACATGTATCCTATCTCAAACACAAGCCGAACCATTATGACTCTCTGAGTTAAGGCAGTTGCCTCTGGCATTCCAATGGTCATAAGGATAGCATTTATTAGACACTTCATCTCGTATCATTTTAAGGTGTTCTTTTGATTAAGAGAGGATAAGTGTTATACCTAGTATTTCTACATCTGAAAATGACCCGCAGCGCCTCCACATTTCGTAGCTCCGGAGGTGGCCCATGGATGACTCCCCCAGAACCTTGCAATACCAGAGATGATGAAATCGGGGGCTTACACAGTCTTGAAAACAGACACCGTCAGGCGCAACAATGCTCCATCCACGTGACTACAGCTTGATATTTTGAAGTTTGGTCTATCTTTGCCAACTATCTTGTACCATCAAATCACCAATATTTCAAGGGGTTATAATACCCATGCAATCAAAGAAGAAGGCAAGCCGAAAACACAACATGGCCTAGAAAATGACTCTCATCTCCTTTCTTCATCTCATCTTTGCTCCGATCACCATATTATTTCTGACTCTTCGTCCCAAATTAGCCAAAATAAGCCGCTTAAATGCACCTCCGACCACCATCTTTGTTTGGTGTCTCATTATTTAGGCATCAATGATATCAAAACTTCTAAAAATAATAATCTACTAAAATTCATAACTTCTTTTTTATTGTTTTAAGCGCTTTTATAATTCGATAATGATAGACATTCCGCTCGTAAATTTGAATAGTAAAATCTTTATGAACTGACATAGAGACGTGAATAAAACAACAACTAAATTCCAGAGTGATTGATTGGGACAACAATAAAATTTTGTTGCATTAAGAATTGTTTAACATGGTTCTATCCACGTGGCAATTCTTTTGAGGTGACTTTGGATATTCTTAGTCAATAAGGGATTCAGGAATTAAGATTAAGAGTAAAATATGATTAATCATAAAAAATGATTGAACAAAGTTTCCATGAAGCTTCAGAATCGAAAAAAAAAAACAATTGCTTGCTTGTTTGAATACTAATAATTAGAATAATAATAAACGAAAAGTCAATAGGAGAGAAACATTGATCGGTAGCGGCACTGACTTTAGGCTGTATAAATTAGGGCTCAACGTACAAGGTAAGAGAATCGAGGGGAAATGGCGAGGGATCTATTTATTACAGTTGCTGGCTATGACTCGAGAGAGGAAGCAGGAGTGTTAACCATTTATAGCTCTACCGGGCTGCTCTTATTTTCCATGCATGATTGTTTTCTCTCTCTCTCTATTATTTCAATGATCATTTTTGCTTGTGGTGATGACAACCCTGGAAAGCCTCGCAGACGCACTAGTGGGGGTATTTTTACTGGAGGTGGAGGTGGAGGCAGCGGCGGTTGTGGAGGTGGAGGCGGCGGCGGTTGTGGAGGTGGCGGAGGTTGCTGCTGCTGCTGATATCCTAAACATGCGTTTCTTTTATTAAGCAGTGTTATATATAAATAAAAGGACGCTTGTAAAGATGCATGTTTCATTATAACATGGCCGTTTAGTTCATCCACTGTATTCAAGGATATTGTTATCTATTTGTAATATAAAAGTTATTCGTCCAAATAACTTCGTGCTAGATGTAATAACGGACCACGAGCTTGACGCATATTTTACAAAAATATTTGATTTTAACAGGAGTCGCTACCAAACTTTTAATTTAGGTGAGATTAGATCATCTAAAATTTTAGTTATTTTAATAAAATTTATTTTTATCATTTTTATTAAAATAACGAGTTTTGATTTGCGAAATCAGAAAAATGAGTTCGGGAGTCTATTGCGTGTGGGGAAGGCAAGCACCCCACAATGCCCAAAAATTGGTACCTAGTCGGTTAGGTAGTGTCTTAACGATGACAATTATGAGTTCGAATCTAATTTGAAAATTGTGATCCCTGAATGCATGAATTTTATCGTAAAATGTATTTAAAAAATTACTCCTTTATATGGGACTAGCGAAGAACTTATACCCCTTTAAGTTCGAGACATAATTTCGTGAGACCCTGAATAAAGCAATACTATTTTTATAATTTAGGATTAAAAGAATGTTTTTATATTAAAGATTAACGAAAAAACTGCACTCCTTTAAATTCAAGTTACGTTTTTCACGATAATTTCTAATAAAAAATTAATTTAATTTAAGTTTAGTGAAAACCAGATGGATACAAGATATATATATATATATATATATATGGATATATTAGTAGTAAAAGAAGTAATATGCGTATATATGTATATATTATCGAAAATAAATAGTGATATTAATAGTAATAAATAATAATTGTAATAGATAGTAATAATAATAACAATGATAATATTGATAATAATAATAATATAATATAACAATATAATATTAATAAAATAATACTAAAAATAATATAACAGTGATGATATGTTATATTAATAATAATATAATAATAGTTAATATAATAGGGTTAATGATATAATAATAATAATGGTAAATGCTATGCAAGTAATATAATAATAACAGTATAATAATAATATATTAATTAATAATAATAACTTAAAATGTAAAAACAGTGACCAAAATGAAATAAAGCAAGAAAATAATGGCAAATATGTAAAGGATACTGAAATGGAAGAACTAAAATGAAGATTTTCCCATTTATCAGAGACGCAAGGATCCCCTCCCGGGTCGGGTCTACACACGGGTATAATAAGGGCAAAACGACGTCGTTTTGTCACTCTTTTAAATATAAATTTTTGTCCCAAAAATTTCAATTGGGATGATATCCTAAAAAAACTTTCAAGACTCTCTCAAACTCTCTGCTCTCACTCCCCTTAACCTAGAAATCGGACACCCACGTCTCTCGTGCACCATCGCGAGCTACAGTTCATCGGCGACGGAGAACCGTCATCTACGGCGGCATGAGAGCACGCAAACGACTCTAAATGACGCGACCAGCCTCATAAAGCTAGATCTAAGCTCGGTTTCTCCGATACCCGACTGAAAATAAACGAAATGACCCTAAATTGTTTCGGATTCTACCCTTTTTCTTTTTTAATTTTGTTTTATTCTCTTTTTTGTTCCCTCGAAGTTCTCCCTCTCTTTTTTTAGTCTAAAAACTCCTCCCTTTTCTGTTGTGGGTGCCAATTTATAGGAGAGGAGGGTGACTCTCGTCCGGCCACGTATGACAGTGATGGGGCATGGGGTTATAATGGTTTAGGACGGTGGATTGGACTGAGGTGGTGTTGGCATAGGGGATGTGATGTGGTTATTTGGGTTAATTTTGTTTAGGGTTTTGTTTAATGTTTAATTGGTTTCGTTTTAAGGTTTCGGTTCGGGCTTATGTACTGGGATTATTTAGGGTCATTTTGGGGTTTGGCGGTGGTGGTCGGAGCCTGTGTGGTCGACGGCGGCGGGGTCTTGGACGAACGGAGACGGCGGCTAGGTTGGAGCAGATTAGGGTTTTCCTGTATTAGGGTTTAGGTTTTAAGTTTGGGTCAGATTGGGTTGTTGGGCCGGGTAAAATATTGGGAAATGGGTTTATTGTAATGGGTTATGGGTTATTGGGTTTGTAATATACAATATGGGTCTGATTTTTATATTTGTGATTGTTATAAAATAAAGAAAATATGAGAAAGTTATAAATTTAGGGTAAAAGAGATATGAGAATAAAGGGAGGGAATATGTACAACGCTAATTAGGATTTTAAATTTTGTGTTCGATATTGACTTTGAGATGCGATTTATCTTTTTTTGTAAAAAGATGGCAATTGGTTTCCGACGAGCGATTGATATGGAAGTTCGAAGTGATTTCTCTCGTCATGAAAAGATGGCAATTGGTTTCCGAAGCGATTGATAGGGAATTATGATATCGATAGGGAAACAGGAATTGGATTGATTGTAGGTATAGATTATTTGTTTGGTAAGTGTTGAATTCTCAAAAACTGTAATTTCTATATTTCGTGTTCAGTGTTTCAAAACTACTGAATGCTCGAGTAAGCAGTTTTGATTTTTGTATGACATCATGCTTTGGGTATCAAAACTTGTACAAAGTTTCGATACTTGATAAGAGAGTTTAGAAACTCGTAAGAGAAATTTTCATACTTTCACAACAATGTTTTGGAGTTTTGATACTCCACGATTCCATGAGTAAATTGACCTGTTAAAGCCTTCTATTTTCACCAATAACATGTTGGTCTAGCGGAGTGAGACTCTAGGTCTCTTAAATAAATGTCAAGGATTTAAATTTTGGCATTGTGAATGAAAAAAGCTGAGTTGGGAGGCTGTCTCTATATTAAGTCTCTGCAAAATTCGATCCCGCTTAGTCATCCAATTAAACCAAAAAACCTTCTATTTTCTATAGCTTGCTTCTTACTCTATAAGTTTGGTATGTGTTGCAATTTAGTCCCTTAATGTGGGCAAATGTTTGTATATGCTGATTGGTTGTGCAAATTGAATTCGGATTTGGAATTGTTCCAAATTTTGAATGTAACATTTTTGCCCTGTTTACGACTAAGTAGGGTTTGAGATGTTACAAATAAATTTAAAAATAAATTGAATATATTTGTCAATTGAGCATTAGTTTGATTAACATCATTGCTATTGCAACATCCGAGAGGTAGAGGATTCGAGTGTGCTTAAATGTAATTTTGATGATATAAGATTTAGAGGTTAAGATTAGTTTAGTCACTGTCATTACATTTGAAAAAATTATAAATTTTAATATTGTTTAAAAGTGATTTTAGTATTACACGTAATATTTTGAATATTCCTTTTTCCATTATTTTATTTTAACTACTATTAAAACAAATATATGGCTCCTTAATAATTTATAATCATTCTAATATTACTTATTATTTTAAAAAATAATTTATCAATAATTATATTATAATTTCTTAATCATATTTTTTTTTAATTTTAAAACTTTTAAAAAATTATGGGAGCTAATTTTATAGTTTCTTAATCATATTATTTTAAGAATTTTATAATTTCTTTAATGTAAATAAATACATATTTTCAAGGTTACAGACTTTTGGGATTTAAGATATAGATCGCAACATAATTGGATTATGAAGAAATTACTGAAGCTTCGAGGGAAAGTGGAGGATCTGTTTTGCAATGGCAATGGTTAGTTTATGGTATAGACTAAGGATGTTTGGGGGGAAATATGGGAGAAAAAGAACAAAGTTGCTTGGCATGGACTAGTATTGTTCTCTTTTTCCATCCCGAAGCATGATATCGTTTTTTGGATGGTCTTATTAGATTGGCTGCCCGCAAAAGATAAACTGGTTAAGATGGGGATAGTGGTAGATGCACAGTGCCGGTTGTGTAGTATACATGAAGAGAGTTGCAATCACCTTTTCTTAGAGTGCCCTTACTCAGAAGGCATTTGGAAGATGATTCAGCAGCCGTGCAAGGTAGATTGAGAGATACAAAACTGGGATTCAGAAATTTGTTGGGCGAGCGAAAAATGAAAAGGTAAATCACTGGTAGTATCCATTTTAAAAATTGCATGGAGTGCCTGTCTTTACTACATCTAGGAAGAAAGGAATGGGAGGCATTAAGGGAATTTCGAGAGACTGTCATAGCATTTTTGATACTGTACAAGGTCTTGTGCATGACAGATTACAGGGGAATGGTATAGCTGATAGTGATTTGATTAATTTACAAGATTGGGGGATTGCATTGTAATTACCTATAGTTGTATTGGTTTGATGTAGCAGATTGTTGCTTATGGATAAATAAAACCACATTTATCCAAAAAAATTATAACACTAAAATTATTAAATAATGTATATACAAGAAAATAAATAAAATAATATAAAAACACATATGCATGTTGTAACGATCCGAATTTTCGAGTCAAAGATTAGACGTTGACCTGAGTTACGGACCTACATGTTAGTTTGGGTCGTTGAACCCAGTGGGTTGAGATTGAGCCTTATTGGATGAGTTTTGAGCATTGGTCTTGGCAAGAGACCATTTTGAAGAAAAAAAAAGGTGAGTTAAAAGGGGGGCAAGATAGCTTTTGGTGAGGTCACCAATTCCCAATTTTTTCTAATCTTTCTTCTTCACATTTTCTCTCCAACACCTATGGCTATTTGGATTTAAAGGAACCAACTTTCCTAAACATTTTTCTCACCCAAGATTCAAGGTTGAAGTATGTTAATCTCCTCTTCAAGAGCTTCAAGAAAAGTGTCTTCTATTCTCAAATAGGTGAGTTAACTATTATGGGTTTTTGGAAGTTTCAAGCTTGGGAAGATTTATGGAGTCATTTTTTTGTTCCAAGGTTGTACTTTCGTAGTTAATCTCCTCCTTCATGCTAGACTAAGCTTTGGTTCGAATTTCTTGTTTTTATGGCAAGCGGAAGGGGTTTGAGGACTTTTGCAAGCTTGAGACAAAGAGGGAAGTCCAAGGGGACTAGTGTAAGAGCTAATTTCAGGTTTATTGCTTAAAGTTAGTACATCTCTGACTCATACTTTTCTTAAAGATTATAAAGTGATTGCTTTGCTTGATTTTGTGGTTAAAGATTGCTAGCTTGGTGCTAAAGGTAGCTTAAAGCCTTCTTAATGGTAAATCCCAAATTAAATGTTAGTAAGGTAAAAAAAAAGGGTAGCAAACCACCCCAATTAACTCCCACAAGATGTAGGGTTGAGCTAAGGGGCTAAAGGTTACGTTTTGGGGGCTTGGAAAGTGATTTCTCGAGCTTTGGAAGCCATTTCTAGGCTTCGGTATCAGTACACAGGGAGCCTGTACTGATACCCTGAGTTCTAAATGATGAACACAGACAAAATTTAAAGGGAGTATCGGTATAGGCTCGAGTCATATCGGTACCCCTTTTCCATTGATTTTCCAGTAGCGAGGTTTAATACTAATATGCTTGGGAGGGTATCGGTACTAAAGGGGTATGTAGGATCTGTGTACGGGTACGGGGTCAACGATCAACCCTTTCCCTATAAAGCTGAGTATCGATACACATAGGGTGGGTATCGGCACCTAAAGAGGTGTATCGGTACTTGATATTAGGTATCGGTACCCATTGGGCAATCTTTCCCTTGTATGAGCATAAGGTGTAATAGCTTGGTAAGTGATGAATTGAGATAACCATGATGGTTAGTGTGATGCCCTGGGGAATTTGCTTGATAGCTTGGCTTGGTGCCATTTACCTCTTGGTGAGGTGTTTGAATGCTCGGGGAGCATGTATTGTTTTATAATTGATGAAAAGGAATCCAGATGTCCTAGAGTCAGTACTACGGTACTTATATAAGGGGATGTGTACATCAGCAGAGTGAATAAGTATATCTGTCGTACCCACAGGCTAAATGATCTAGGTGTGGTTAGAAACCTATCCGTGGCTATGGTGATCCAGATAAGTTATTAACTTGATAAGCTGAGTGAGCTTGAGTAACCTGATAGGCTGAGCGACCTCAAGTAAGGACTACTTGTGGCTGATGTGATCCAAGTATGTCTAGGTTGTATCTGTGGCTATGATGATTCAGATATGGTCCATTTAACCTGACGGCTGTATGAACACGGGTAAAGTAGGGCTTCATTGGCCATTGTGTAGATGATGTATGGATGTATTTATGTATGCTGTGTGGATGCTATGGATGATAGCTTATGAATATGTTAACTCGATGGGCTGAGTGAGCTCGAGTAACTCGATAGGCTATGTGACCTCTAGTATGGCAAGCTTTGTGGTTCTTGTAAGACATTCTTATGACTTAATGATGCCTTGAGATAGGTGATCTAAGAACTCTAGCTAGTGTAAGCTAGATAATTAACTCATAGATAGTGAAGTCTTATCTATGCTCTCTAAATTATATTGATATGGCATGTTTATTTTATGATATTAATGAATTGTGGTAGAGTACAAATGTACCACTCAGCTTTGTAAGCTCAGCATTCAGAATCGTTGTTTTTGTCCGCATGTTAGTAGGTGGATCATATGTAACCCCCCTTGACCCGGCCTAGATGCCAGACTGAGCCGAGCGAGCTACATTGGGTTAGGGAGACAAACCCAAACTATTTACTTAGAAAACCGTCCATTTTTTCTTTTATCTTGTCTAAATATATAATTTAGTCCTAAGGTGATCATGCTGGCAATGGTGAAATTGATAATTAAATCGGGCGTCGAATTGACATCTAATTGGTCGAGAACGCATTCCAAGGACCAAATTGTAATTTTAGAAAACTAAGAAGACTTACTTAAATCCAAAGTTACCAAACCTTAGTTAATCATATTACATGAATTTTGGTTAAATTTCAACTTAAATCAATCATCCAAACTCATTTAATGGCATGATCAAGAAACTGGGACTAAACTACAAAGATTTAGACTTCAGCAAAATATAATACCAGAAATAACAGAAAGCATATCGATACACCTCTCTCCCATATCAATAAAGGTATATTTTGCAAAGAGTATCGGTATGGTCCTCGAGCGTACTGATACCAGTTGTTCGATATCAAAATAGAGAATTGTAGTAGCTAGAGGGCGTACCAACGCGGTTGCCCGTGTATCGACACCTATGTATTTTTCCCTGGGGCGTACTGATACGTTTACCGGGCGTACTGATACGTTTACCAGGCGTACCGATACCTCTGTGCATTTTTCACAATTTTTAGCTGAGACAAGCCCCGCATACTGATCCCCGAGGACCCGTACCGGTTTGGCCTAGTCTGTAATTACCTCTTGCTCGAACATATTTTCACTTTGGCTCAATCTAACATACTTCAAACTTCTTACAAACATCATATAACATTCTAACTAACATTTTCACAATCAAATAGGCATGATAGAGGATCATTCATACCATAACAAATCCAATCAAAGAGCCTATAGGCATGATCTCTACCCAAGCATGCAAATCACATCCCAACCCCTCAAGCAAGACATAAAACATCATACAAGTCGAAAATGCCAAAAGAAACTTGTCCAAAACATGGAGCAACCAAAACAACCCTCCCATTTACAACTTGGTCACATTGCCTTTTACTACTACAAAGTATTTATAAAATCATACTTGAAATAGCTCAATCCTTGGATTGTTTCTTGCTTGCTCACTGTCCAAAGTGCTTACTTTTCTGCATTGATGAGAAAAGAGAGTGTAAGCGTATAAAGCTTAGTGAGGGAATCTAAAAACACTCATCAATGCATTTAAAACCATTTGTTTTCAAACAAGTATTAAATCTCATGCCAAAACATTTCATGCTTCAAATATTTTTCCAAAAAATGCACATTTAAACGTTTGCAACACATGTATCATGGATTTCTAGCATAGACCTCAATTTAAGCTTTCTTATGGTAAAACCTCACAATAGCAAGCTTAAAGAGCACCATATGTATAAATCATATTATACAAAATATAATCCATTTCTCATGATACATTAAATCATATATTGGAATTCAAGTGACCCAAAACCAATTCATTCTATTTATAAAAACACATCGGATACATGGATTTCCCAAGTGGTTTCTTTGACCACTTCACATACATCCTTGAACCGGAAAATGGTACTAGTACCCCTCAACGGTTATGATGTATAAATCCACCAGTGGGAGAATTGGCACACTCTTGACCCCTCGACCGCTTTGGTTCTCATGGTGGAGCATGGCACACTCTTGACCCCTCGACACACATGAGGTGACTTATTATAGTGCACTTTAAACCCTATGGCATGCCAACTATATCCGATAACATTTAATCACTGCCACTTGCCAATATATTTCATAAAACCACATTACCTCACTGTTTTATATATGCATCAAACCAAATAATCTTCAATGCAATAAACCATGGATTTCTCATTCTAAAAATCATTTTCATATATCATTTGCTCATCTCATATAGCATAAAAATATGGTCATTTACATCATATTTCATTTCAAAACATGCATATAACAGTAAGTAATCAAAATCATAAAAGTGTGCATGAGATTGTATTTTACAAACCCGAAAACGAGAGCGAGAATGTCCAATACTTACTTCGAATCTTAGACAAGTGTTTCAAACTTAATCTAAACTCCCAAAATCTCCTTCAAACCTTTATAAAGCAGTAAACCACGTGTCCACTCATCGACAACACAACACTCCACTTGCCGATGCAAAATCAAGCTTTCGAAGCCTCTAGAGCCTCTCCAAAAGATGAAAGATTTGTCTCCCCTATTTTACCCACACAAAAAACAGAGGATTAATGCATTTCCATGCATCTTTAATCCTTGCAACATCTATTCTCAACTTCGCTTCACTAAAACCATCAAACGTATCCTTAAAACAATCGAAAACATGACCAAACTCAACCTACACAAAGTCCAGCCTTAACCTAATGAGTTTACTATCTTAAAATTATCAATTAACACCCAAAAACAACAATATATCAACCTTATATCTTTGGCAACCTTTCAACACCAAGATCACCTCAAAATCTAATTATTTACAATCTAGAAAATTAGCAATTCACTTAATTTCGGGATTCCTTTTATTAATCTCTTCTCATAACATTAAGACATATCTTACAAGTGATCTAAATCAACTAGAATCAACACAAATCAGATCCATTATCGAGATTCATCAAATTCTTTATCAAAACTCAATTAAAACATATTAACCATGATTTAATCATTAACACATGACAAAAATCCACTGTAAAGGATCAAGAACTTGGGAATTTCAGTAAATAACCTTTAATTAGAGAAGAGAAACGAAAATCACCTCTAATTGCTGATTTTCTCCTTAATTGGCAAGTTTTGAGTGAAATCTCCAAGAAAGCAAATAGCATTTGATGTAGAAATCAAATGAATCGATTAAGAAATCAAGAAGAAATAAAAAATGAATGATTCCTGAGCATTTTAGAGTAAAATTGATAGTTTGATTGTTGAGAAAGTTGAGAGTAAAAGTAGTTACGTAAGAAAATGAATTTGGCTATTAAAAATCTTTTTAATCAAATCTATTTTATTTTTATATAATAACCATTTTAAAACCATTTACAAATAGACTAAATTAAGGGAAAAATTGATTAAAAACTTTGGTAAATTAGCTCCTTAAAGATTCTAAGTTTTGATCCTTTTACAATTTAGTCACCAAAACAGTTTTGAAAACTTTATATTTTAGTCACTAGACCAAAATGTCCCAAAATACGATTTTATTTCCTCAAATTGAGTTTTCCAAAACCCTGAATATATTAAATAAACATTTTATAATATTTTTTCCATATTTTATTTTAGCCAAAAATAATTTATTATGAATTAATTCTCAAAACTAGATCGAATTGCCTAATCCAGTTCCCCCAAACCTTCTAATCGATCTACCTAACATCTAGGCCCAAATTTGGGGCGTTACAACTCTGCCCCCTAAGAAATTTTGTCCTCAAAATTTATCGGACAGAAAAGGCAAGAAAACTACTTATTCATGTTCTCCTTACTTTCCCACGTGGCTTCCTCTACACCACGATGTCCCCATAACACCTTTTCCAACTCAATGGTTTTTCCACGAAGAGCTTTGCTTCTAGAATCCAGGATTTTCACCGGCTCCTCATCAAAGGTCAAATTCTAATTCAACTCATTCTCCTCAACAGGCATCACATACGATGGGTCCGATCTATATCTCTAAAGCATCGATACATGGAAAACATCGTGTATCTTCTCCAACTCCACAGGCAACCTTAACCTATAAGCAACTGGACCAACACGCTTCAACACTTCATAAGGCCCAATGAACCTTGGACTCAACTTGCCCTTACGTCCAAACCTCATTACCTTTTTCCAAGGCAAAACCTTTAGAAACACTCTATCTCCGATCGTAAACTCAATCTCCCGATACTTTAAGTCAGCATAAGACTTTTGCCGATCCAAAGCCACTTTCAACCGATCAATAATAAGCTTCAACTTCCCATTAGTTTACTTCAGCACATCAGGTAGGGAAACATACTTCTCACCTGCCTTAGCCCAACAAAGTGTCGTGTGGCACCTCCTACCATACAAAGCTTCATACGGAGCCATTTGAATACTAGCCTGATAACTATTGTTATAGGGAAACTCCACCAGCGGTGATTGTTTCTTCCATGTTCCTTGAAAATCAATGATACAACACCGTCTCATATCCTTCAACACTTGGATAATGCGTTCAGACTGGCCATCCGTTTGAGGTGATACAAAGTACTGAAATTCAACCGCATACCCAAAGCCTTATACAAACACTCCTAAAACCTCGTTGTAAAGCATGGATCCCTATTCGATACTATTGACTTAGGCACCCCATGCAACCTCACAATTTCCGCAACATACAACTCCGCTAACTTATCCAAAGTTTAAGTCATATGCACAACCAAAAAATGTGCACACTTCGTAAACCTATCCACAATCACCCACATGAAATTCTTCTTTGATGGTGTCAAAGGCAACCCGGTCACAAAATCCATGGTAATTATCTCCCACTTCCATTATAGAATCCTCAACGGTTCCAGCAACCCAGAAGAAAACTAATGCTCAGCCTTAACACGCTGACATACCATACATTGAGCAACAAAATCTGCTACATCCTTCTTCAAACCAACCCAAAATATTCATTCTTCAAATCCTGATACATCTTTGTACTTCCTGAATGTATAGCAAAAGGACTAGAATAAGCCTCAGTCAAAATAGTATGCCTCAACTCATCTTCTTTTGGCATAACCACTCGACTCTTGAAGCACAAAACACCCTCATCATTAAACCAAAAATCATTTGATTACCGTCCATAATATCCTTAACATATAGTTCCAACGAATCATCACATGGTTGTTTCTCCTTGATCAATTGTAACAACGATGGCTTCACTTGCAATTTAGCCAATAAACCACCATCTCGCATCACACTTAACTGAGCAAACATTACCCTTAACTTTGTCACAACCTTTCTACTCAAAGCGCCATCTACAACATTAGCCTTACCCAGATGATACTCTATCATCAAATCATAATCCTTGAGCAACTCCAACAATCTCCGTTGCCTAAGATTCAACTCCTTTTGCGACTTCAAATACTTCAAACTCTTGTGATCCGTATACTCGGTACACTTCTCACCATATAGATAATGCCTCTAAATCTTCAACGTAAACACCACCGCGGCAAGCTCTATATCACACGTAGGATAATTGCACCCGTGCATCTTCAATTGTTTAGATGCATATGACACAACTATTCCTCCTTGCATCAACACACACCCAAACCAACATAGGATACGTCACTATAAACTACAAACTCTTTCCCCGGCTCAGACTGAATCAAGATCAGAGCTTACGTCAAAACTTCCTTCAATTTATCAAAAGCTTGTTGTCTACTCTTCATCCATTCAAAACATACATCATTTTGTAACAACTTAGTCAAAGGAGAAACAACCTTTGAAAAACCATTCATGAAACGAAGATAATAACCTGCCAACCCCAAGAAACTACGAACCTCCATCACCAATTTAGGCTGCTTCCAATTTATGACCGCCTCAATCTTCTACGGATCCACACGGATACCTTATGGTAAAATAACATGACCAAGAAAGACTATTTCTTTAATCCAAAACTCACACTTACTCAACTTAGCATAAAACTTATTATCCAACAAAGCTTGCAACACAATTCGTAAATGTTGATCATGATCTTCCTCAGTACGAGAGTACACGAGAATTTCATCAATGAACACTACCACAAAATGATCTAAGAATTCATGGAATACCCGATTCATCATATCTATGAAAGCTGCGGGAGCATTAGTTAACCCAAATAACATCACTAAGAACTCATAATGCCCATAACGCGTGCGAAAAACGTCATTCATACGTCTTTATCCTTTACCTTCAACTAATAATACCCATATCTCAAATTAATCTTAAAAAACCATAGCACCTCGGAACAGATTGAACAAATTGTCCACTTGTTCAGTTGCCGATAATCGATGCATATTCTCATCGTGCCATCCTTCTTTTTCACGAACAACACTGGTGCTTCCCATGGTGACACACTTGGTCTGATGAAACCATGATCCAACAACTCCTGAAGTTGCATCTTCAACTCCTCTAGCTCCTTCGGTGCTATGTGATACAAAGCAATCGACACTAGAGCCGCATTTACATACGTTTCGATACAGAACTCTATCTCCCTTTCTGGTGGCAATCCATGCAACTTCTCTGGAAACACCCCTAGAAAACAACAAATGGTATGAATATCCTAAACAACAGTTCCTTCATATTTGGGTTCATAACATAAGCCATATACGCTTGACCCCTAAGCTCCAACAACTTTTGCGCTTCTAAAGCCGAAACTACATTGGACAAGAATTTAACATTCTCACCCACAACCACCACTTCATAATCCTCATCAAGTTTCAGCGAAGCTCGTTTGGTTTCGAAGTTGACCATAGCCCTATGCGCGATCAACCAATCTATCCACAAGATTACATAAAAACCATAAAATGACAACTCCATCAAATCACCTGCAAACATGTGACCTTGAACCATCAAAGGACATCTCCTAAACAACCTCATAGCGACTACTATCTCCTCAAATAACTAGTTACCCACATACCCGCATCTAACACTTCTAAAAGTATATCAAGCAAACGTGCATATTCGCGCAAGATGTATGAATGTTTAGTACCAGAATCTATGAAAGAACATAATGATAAGGACTGTAAAGTACCTATAATCACATCGATGTCATTCCTTTTCACGCGATGTGCATAGATACTCACAGGTCCACTGCCCTCAGGTTGAACCACCACGGTATGAGCAACAATCCTCAGAACTTCCTCCTTATGCTAAAAATTACCTCGACCGTGCGCACGACCTCTCTATGGTACAATAGTAAGCGTATGAGCCTGTCCATCCCTAGCCAACTGTGAACAATCACGCCTTATGTGATCTCGTGAACCACAGTTCTAGTATGTACTAAGAGTACCCTAATAGTCCCTTGAATGCTGCCTACTATACCGCCCATATTCAGGTTCTTGAACAAAGGTGTTGTAAATGTGCTATCCATGCCCATCATCACCTTTACTTTGTCTCTGATTAGGGCGATACCTCCTATCCTGATGCTTCTTATACCGGGCTCTACCCATATTTGACTCGGTAATCCTCTTCCCAATAGAAGAACTTCCCGAACAAGAGGATAATCCTAGATTTTGCTTTGTATCCTTAGCTCGAGAAACCAAGACATCAAACTTAGTGTAATCTATAGCCAGCATATAAGTCTCCACTTCCTTGATCAACCCATATAAAAAAAATCACATCGCTGATGATCATCGGGAACCAGTTCAGGTGCATACTAGCTCAACCAAACAAACTCAACCTCGTATTCTGATACGGTAATACTACCCTAGATCAATGCCTTAAACTCTCGTTTCTTTTTATCTTGGTATCGAGAACCCAAATACTTCTTTCAGAAAGTAGCACAAAAGAACTCCTACGTCACATCAATAGGTGTCATACCCACAATAAGTTGTCTACCAGCTATAGGCATCTCCTTGAAGCAAAGATACTATACAGCCCAACTTATGAACTTCTGTACACTCTATCTATCCAAGAATCTTCTCGTTACTGGCAAACCACTCCTCAGCTACCTTTGGAGCTAATCCCCCTAAACACAATACCTATCAAACTATGCAAATGCTCCAACGAAAGTCTCGTATTAATAGCTGCCATAGGTGCTGGTGCAGGTGCTTGCACTCTAGCCATGGCTACCTGAAACACTTAGTCATAGCCTGGATCAATGGTTTCATATCCCTAAAAGCTGGTCCTTACGGTGCCTGAGGCACACCACCCTCAACTCCAGCACCAACAGAAGGAATCCATGGTGAAGGAGGTAACTCATCCTTATGCCCATCCACAACACTACCCATATGAGCTCTCATCTCTTGTCTTAGTCCTATTTCTTAAAAATATGAGTCTAAAGCATGATAATGCAACAAAACAAAACAATTAGGACATCTTGAAGCAAGAATCCAAGATGTTCATGTTTCAAAACAAAAATCATTTTGCACTCGTAGTAATAAGAGAATGTGTCCTCAAGCTTTTACCCCAACATAGCATATTTCAAACATAGAAACACAAAATCATACACCGTACATGCTATTCCACAGATTAATAAAACAACAATACCTCAAACAACTATAACCTACCTCCCAACAATCATAACCTGGCTCTAATACCACTAAATGTAACCCCCTTAACCCGGCCTAGGTGTCAAACCGAGCCAAGCGAGCTATATTTGGTTTGGGATACAAACCCAAACGATTTACTTAGAAAATGATCAATTTTTTCTTTTATCTTTTCTAAATGCATAATTTAGTCCTAAGGTGATCATGTTGACAACGACAAAATTGATAATTAAATCGGGCATCGAATTGACATCCAATTGGTCAAGCACACACTCTAGGGACCAAATTGTAATTTCAAAAAACTAAGAAAACTTACTTAAATCCAAAGTTACCAAAACTTAAATAATCATATTACATGTATTCCGGGTAAATTTCAACTTAAAACAATCATCCAAACTCATTTAATTGCATGATCAAGAAACAAGGACTAAACTACAAATATCCAGACTTCAGCAAAGCATAATACCAGAAATAAAAGACGGCATACCGATACACCTCTCTCTCATATTGATATGGGTATATTTTGCAAAGGGTATCGGTATGGTCCTCAGGCATACCGATACTAGTTGTTCGATATCAAAATAGAGAATTTCAGTAGCTAGAGGGCGTATCGATACGATTGCTCATGTACCAAAAACTGTGTATTTTTTGTGGGGCGTACCGATATCCTGTGTAATTTTGCACAATTTTGAGTCAAGATACCTCGCGTACAAATCTCTGAGGACACGTATCGGTACGGCCTGGTCTGTAATGACCTCTTGGTCGAACATATTACACTTTGGCTCAGTCTAACATACTTCAAACTTATTACAAACATCATATAAAATTCTAACCAACATTTCCACAATCAAATAGGAACGATAGATGATCATTCAAACCTTAACAAATCCAATCAAACATCCTATAGGCATGATCTTTACCCAAGCATGCAAATCACACCCCAACCCCTCAAGTAAGACATAAAGCATCATACAAGTCTAAAATACCAAAAGAAACTTGTCGAAAATAGGGAGCAACCAAAACAACCCAACCATTTACAACTTGGTCACATTGCCTTTTATTACTACAAAGTATTTATAAAACCATACTTGAAATAGCTCAATCCTTGGATTGCTTCTTGCTTGCTTGTTGTCCAAAGTCCTTACTTTTCTACATTGATGAGAAAGAAGAGTGTAAGCTATAAAGCTTATTGAGGGAATCTCAAAAACACTCATCAATGCATTTAAAACCATTTGTTTTCAAAGAAGTATTAAATCTCATGCCAAAACATCTCATGCTTCTATTGCTTTTCCAAACACATGCACATTTAAATGTTTGCAACACATGTATCATGGATTTCTAGCATAGACCTCAATTTAAGCTTTCTCATGCTAAAACCTCAAAATAGCAAGCTTAAAGAGCACCACATGTATAAACCATATTATACAAAACATAATCCATTTCTCATGATACATTAAATCATATATTGGCAATCAAGTAATCCAAAACTAATTCATTCTATTTATAAAAACACATCGGATACGCGAATTTCCCAAGTGATTTCTTTGACCACTTTACATACATCCTCAAACTGGAGCATGGTACTACTACCCCTCAGTGGTTATGATGTATAAATCCACCAGCGGGAGAATTGGCACACTCTTGACCCCTCGATCGCTACGGTTCTCATGGTGGAGCATGGTACACTCTTGACCCATCGACACACATGAGGTGACTTATTATAGTGCACTTCAAACCCCATGGCATGCCAACTATATCCGATAACATTTAATCATTTCCACTTGCCAATATATTTCATAAAACCATGTCGCCTCACTGTTTTACATATGCATCAAACTAAATAATCTTCAAATCAATAAGCCATGCATTTCTCATTCTAGAAATCCTTTTCATAAATCATCTGCTCATCTTATATAGCATAAACATATGATCATTTACATCATATTTCATTTCAAAACATACATATAATAGTAGGTAATCTAAATCATAAATATGTGCATGAGATTGTATTTTGCAAAACAGAAAACGAGAGCGAGAATGTCCAATACTTACTTTGGAGCTTAGAAAAGTGTTTCAAACTTAATCTAAACACCCAAAATCTCCTTCAAACCTTTATAATGCAGTAAACTAAATTTCCACTCACTGACAACACAACACTCCACTTGCCAATGTGAAATCAAGCTTCGAAGCCTCCGGAGCCTCTCCAAAAGATGAAGGATTCATCTCTTCTGTTTAATCCATACAAAAATAGAGGATTAATTCATTTCCATCAAATCCTAGCAACATATACTCTCAACTTTGTCTCAATAAAAATCATCAAACTCCTCCTTAAAATAACTGAAAACATCACCAAACTCAACCTAAACAAAGCTCAGCCTTAACCTAACGAGTTTAACATCATCAATTAACATAAAAAATAACAATATATCAACCTTATATCTCCATCAACCTTCCAACACCAAGATCACCTCAAAATCTAAATATTTACAACTTAGAAAATTAGCAATTCACTTAATTTTGGGATTCCTTTTATTAATTTCTTCTCATAACATTAAGACATATCTTAAAAGTGATCTAAATCAATTAGAATTAACATAAATTAGATCCATTATCAAGATTCATCAAATTCCTTATCAAAACACAATTAAAACCTATTAACCATGATTTAATCATTAACACATAACAAAAATCAATTATAAAGGATCAAGAACTTGGGAATTTCAGTAAAGAACCTTTAATAAGAGGAGGGAAACGAAAATCACCTCTAATTACTAATTTCACCCTTAATTGGCAAGTTTTGAGTGAAATCTCCAAGAAAACAAATAAGATTTAATGCATAAATCAAAGGAATCATTTAAGAAATCAAGATGAAATCAAAAAGGAATGATTCCTAAGCATTTTAGAGTAAAATTGATAGTTTGGCTGCTGAGAAAGTTGAGAGAAAAGTTGTTACTTAAGAAAATGAATTTGGCTATTAAAAATCTTTTTATTCAAATCTATTTTATTTTTATATAATAACCATTTTAAAACCTTTAAAAATATCCTAAATTAAGGGAAAAAAACTGTTTAAAAATTTGGTAAATTAGCTCATTAAAGATTCTAAGTTTTGAGCCTTTTATGATTTAGTCACCAAAACAGTTTTGAAAACTTTACATTTTAGTCACCAGACCAAAATGTTCCAAAATCCAATTTTATTTTCTAAAATTGAGTTTTCCAAAACCTTTAATATATTAATTAAACATATTCTAATATATTTTCTGTATTTTATTTTAGCCAAAAATAATTTATTATGAATTAATTCTTGAAACTAGCTCGAATCGCCTAATTCGGTTCCCCCGAACTGTCTAATCGATCTAGCTAACATCTAGTCCCAAATTCGGGGTATTTCATCATGGCTATGGAGCACATCAATAATGGATTTCCTAGCATTGCTTTGCTTTAGAGTACAGTGCTTAGTATTTAGTTTTGGGCTTATGTATTCATAGGACCTTACGAGTTATTGAGGTTGTAAACTCTATTGAAATGTTATTTTGATATACGGTGATTTTAACTTGGAGCTCCTATTTTGTAAACTTATTTATAATTCTTATTTAATTACATGGATTTATGGATGATTTGATTTTTCGAAAATGGCTAAACTTATGGTTTTAAATAGAAAGTTTGATTTGTCAAATTTGGGTGACCCGAATGTAATACTTCAGATTTGGATCGGGATTGAGGTGTTACATTTAGTGGTATTAGAGCCTAGGTTTAGCTGATTCTAGGAAACCCTGTGGTGGTACAAGGGTCGTGGTAAGGTGTTTAGTGAATACAAGCCCCTAAATTTAAGTTGTACTCTTCCAAGATTGGGAATCTTGATGGTGCTGCCTTGTTTCCTTGTGTTTTCAAAAAGTTCGATGGTAGGTGATGCTAAAAACGAATAGAAAAGTCGTGAGGAGAGCCATGTCTCTCAAGCAAAATACTTTGGTATGTTGGGGACACAAGCCTTCCAAGAGGTACCAAAAGTAGAGGAGCGAGCTACCTCCAAGATCTTACCTCTTCTCTCTTTCAAGTGGTGGAAGCTATCCTGAGGCAATCTGAGATGCTTCACAAGGCCCCTGTTGAGAGGCTTCACCGTTTTGGACCAAACAATTTCAAAGGTTTAGGTGAGGATGACCTGATCAAGGCTGACCAATGATTAAAAGACACACAAAGGATTCTGAGATAGATGAAGAGGAGTCCAAAGGATGACCTTGATTGCATTATCCCCCTTTTTAAAGGCAATACACATGAGTGGTGGGATACTATTGAGTTAGGACTACAACTTGCACTTTTGACATAGGATGTCTTCTTGGACGAGTTTAGAAAGAAGTACATCTGTGAGGTTTATATGGACAAGATAAGAGATCAATTACTGTATCTGGTTTAGGGGGACATAACTGTATTTGGGTATGAACTAGATTTTCTATGGTTGAGCCGATACGCTTCAGAGTTAGCTTTTACCGAGGAGTTGAGGTGTAAGAGGTTTAGACATAGATTAAAGGTTAACCTTCAAATGCACATGAAAATGGCTCCACTTGGGACATTCTTAGAGTTAGCTGATAGTGCAAAGGTACTTGAACAATTTCAAGGATAAACATTGTGTCAGATTGAGGAGTCTAGAGGTCATGTTGTCTGGACCCAAGATGTCGTAAGTCCTTTACTGGCTCCTTCTGGGAGATTTCGTGCCCTAAATTTTCAAAGAGAGTTGCTTCAGATCAAGTACTAAGAGTAAGTCAAGGATCTAGATCGAGGGTTCATAAGGGTTTATTGATTTCTACTTCTAAAGGGATTACCGATGGTTCAGCCAGAGTGTTGCTTCCAGTAGCTTGTGAGCATTATGGTTGACATCATCTTGGAGAGTGCTTCTTGCTTCGGAGGGTTTGCTATAGGTGTTAGGCACTAGGTCACATGGGAAAGATTACCCAATGATGGATGATGGCACACCAATTCAGTCTCAGAGGTTGACTCCTTCTTGGCATGGTCAGAGTTTTGCTAAAGGTGATGCTAGGGCATCATCTAGATATTAGGGTAGGAGTAATATAGGACCCACCGTCAGAGACGATGCTTAGGCTGTTGCTAGACAGTCTATCATTCAGGCCAGATATGACAGCTTTGCCATCAATGATATGTCAGGTACATGTTTTTTGTTTTGGTTTCAATTGTTGCATTACTGGAAATCTAATTTCTTGTTTGTACAACGGTTTTGATTTTTGTTGAATAAGTGTTATGGTAAGATCAAGAGGTTGAGGTTGGATTGATTAATTTACCAGATTCGTAAGTGCTTGTAAGTAAGGTTTTACTGTGGATGGTAAGAGAGGATTGAGAGTAGTAGTATCTGTGGGTTTGTTAGATTTAATCTCTCTATAGTTAGTAGATGTTACCCTTAGTATAGGTTGGTCATGTGAGCACAACGTATGCCTTGGTTTTTAAGCAAGATTCTAGAGTTTTTGGTGTTCGAAATGAATCAGGTTGTTGGTAATAGATGTGGGGAGCCATTACCTCTCTAGTGTGAGTGTCGTGCTCCTTTGATGTTAGTTTAGGGAAAGTCTTGTAAGTTGCAAGACGTTCTTAGCCCATGTAGTAGATACGAGAAGAGTTTAAAGCTTTAGAGTTACAGATGTTTAAGAGGGTAGTGAGGTGCTCTTTGAGGAATGAGCGGGCTTACCTCTTGATCGTAGATTAGAACCCATGACAGAGATAACGTTGAGTTCGGTGTTAGTATCCATCACCTTGTGGTATGTGTAACCCCATCGACCCGACCTAGACGCCCTATCGAACCGAGAGAATTACATTAGGTTTGTAGAAGCAAACTGGAGGAAGGTTACAAAAAGTCGGTCCATTTTTTTCTTTTATCTTATCTAGATGCATATTATAATTCCTAAGTGTACATACTTGCAGCGGGTGAAAAACCAAAGAAAACGGATCATGGAAAGGCCTCTAAATGCATAACATACGTTTCAGGGACTAAATTGCAAACCTGATAGTTTTAGGGACCAATAATGAAATTAAAGTTACCAATCCTCAATTAGTCAGGTTCCATGCCATCATGCAAAATTTCAGATCAAAACGATCATCCAAGCTCACACAATTTCATTCATAAAACTTAGGGATCAAAATGTAAGAAAATGGAACTTCTAAATATACTAAATAACCAACTTAACTATCACCGTACCGGTACGGACAATGGATGTTTCGATACGCCTTTGTTATTTCAAAACCCCAGAATTCTAGAAGCCAATTCCCGTTCTGATACGCCCCGAGTATCGAAATGCCCTTCTTAAAACCATTATACAGTATCGAAATACCTCCCACAGTACCGAAACACTAGCCAATTTTACCTTGGCCTGTACTAAAATAGTTGCCCGCGTACTGATACACTAAGCCTGGAATGGCTTACTCGTACCAAAACAGGGGCACCCGTACCGGTACGCCTGGACCTGAAATGTCCCAAATTACAGTCTAAATACAACTTGATGTTATCCAAAACACTCCAACATGCTTCAAGCACTTATACAACATCACTAAATTACATTACCTTCCAGAACATCATAGATTCAACAACCATTTGTGTCACTTATACTACTTCTAAAGACATGCATCCTAGTATCATTTCACCAAGCAACCAAATCTCACACTAGGTACATTTGGGGCATACACAACATGCTTGCACACATACAACAACATACCAAACTTGCTTGAATCACCAAACCACGACAACTAATCGAAACCACTAGATGCATACTCAAGCACTTAACAAGCAACAACATAAGCATGATTCAACCAAGCTCAACAACATCAATCAATCACAAAGTCCAACACATCGCATGCGTAAAACTCATAAGAAATAGAATTACAAATCCCAAAATCCATAGCGAACACATTGCCTTATTAACAGGAAACTAAAACCGAGTTCATACTCAAATAGTCTTGTCTTTGGATCACTTTGTCATTGCTTTTGCTGTCTCCAAGATTTAATGCTCTGCATCATTAGGGGAAAGAGAGCGTAAGCACTCTTGCTTAGTGAGGATGCTCTTAAAACAATGATGCATTATAACCCTTGAAAACTAAACACTTGTTTTTCAAGCCATGCTTATGACCTAAGCAAGTTCCAATGATTCCAATTCAAAACATGCATATCGACCATATGCAAAACAATATATATTCCACATGCTTAATTCCCTAAAGCATTATATACAAAACCATGCTTAAATTCCAAAGCATTACATACAAAACCATGCTTAAATTCCAAAGTATTACAAAATAAGTTCAACTCTTGAATTTTCCATATATTGGCATTTATAGTGACTCTGGATAGATGACCTCTATCCTTGATTAGCCGATCGCTAATCTTTAGGTAACCGGCCATTAACCTTACATTTCGGATACACGGATCTCCCATGATAGTCGACTGCTACCATGACCCATACCATGTTGACCGCATGATATAACACCCTTGCTGACCGCATGATATAACACCCTTGCTGACCGCAAGATTAACATCAACAAGGGGAACCGACCGTCAACCCAAGTGACAGCATTATAATTTGAGTAGCCGACCGCTTACCTCAAGGACTCTTAACCACGATCAAATTTTTAACATATTATAGTGCACTTCATCCTATGGCATGCCAACTATATCATAATGTTTTCTCACCTTGTCACATAGCCAATATATCATTTACAAAACTATTTACTCACTGTTTTACAACACATTACACAAAATCCCCACATATGCAATTCACATTGCCATAGCAATATCACATTCCCGACCCAGAATAAAAATCAATGTTCAGTAGCATTTAATATACTTTTAAGCCACTGTATATGTACTTAAAAACCATGTATTTACCGTAGGTAAAACAAACCATGTTTACGACCAAAACATGAATCGCACATGCTCATATCCGAACCGATATTAAAGAGCAAAGGAGGCAAACTTACTTCTAAGCTTAGGTAAGTGTTTCAAACTTAACCTAAAGTTCCAAAACCACTTTCAAACCTTTGAAAGACTTTTAAAACCGTTTCCACTCACCGATTTCACTTCGCGTTGCTTGCTACCGCGAAACTAGCTCCCAACAAGCCTCAAACCTCCTCAAGATGCTACGTCTTGATTATCTTCTGTTTCGGCCACACAAAACCAGATGACACATGCATTAAAATGCATCCAACTCTCTGTTTCAAACCAAAATCCCGCAGCTCTCAATATGCCCACTCAAAACTCATCCAAAACTTACCGAAATCAACCTCAAACACTTCTTAATCTTAACCCAGCCATAACATAACGATTCAATACATCAAACTTCATCAATTGATATCTAAAAACACTTCTACAACATCTTTTACTTCCAGCAAAGGCTATACTCCAAAAACCTTTAGCTAACAACCTAAAAAATTAGAGATTCAACCAATTCTGGGATTCCATTGATAAAGCAACTTATCCACATTATAATACATCCAAAATAAGATTGAAATCAATCATCAACACTGGAAAAACAGATCCAATTCGAAAATCGACATATTCCATCAATTAAACCTCAATTAAGCTAAAATCCATAATTAATTAATTAAAACCTCTAGAAAACATATGTAAAGAGTCAAGAACTTGGGAATTTTAGTAAAGAACCTTTCATTAGATGAGAAGAATGAAACTTACCTCCAATGAGTGAGTTTCCCCTTAATTGGATGTTTTCCTCTTGAAAAATAATAAGATTCAATAAGATTTTTGGAAAACAAGTTGAAGAATCATTTAACAAATCAAAGAGTAAAGAAAACAAGATCATTACCTTGAATCTTTGATAAGAAAAAGAGTGTTTGGCTAAGAGTATTTTGAGAGAAAATATGAGAGAAATAAAGTTACGTCAAATTGTGATTTGGAAAAATAACCACCTTTTAACTAAATCCTTTTTAATTCCTTTAATTAAAACTCTTTTAAAAATAATCCTAATTAAGAGAAAACTCAGATTGGACCAAATGGTAAAATAGCTCCTTAAAGATTCAAAGTTTTGACCCTTTACAAAACAGTCACCTTTAAAAGTAGTTTTCAAAAATTGTATTTTGGTCACTAGCCAAAATGTCACCCTTCCAAAGCTCATTTTCCAAAATCGCTTCCACAAATATTTTTACTATATTAAAATATGATTTTTAAACATTTTCCATATTTTTTATCTTTCAAAAAAATATTCGCTCATGAATCCGACTCGAATCTCTAACCCGGTCCACTGGACTATCTAACCAGCCCCAAAATTGCTAGGACCAAAATTGGGGCATTACAATATGGCACTAAATGAACTTTTAGAGTAAGGACTCATTTATAAAAGTGAGTGAATACGGGTATCGTCGCCAAGTGGTTTACCTTGGGATGTGCCTATGTTGTTATCTAGTGTGGTATGGCGAAGAATGTTAGCGTTGAATGTTGTGAGCCGTTGAGTAGCAGTGAATGAACCTTACCCGTCACTGAGATCGTTAATAATAGTTGAAAAAGTGCTCCTAGTAGTATATCTTCGAAGAGGTGTCGTGTTCTGGTGCAGATGAGGTTTGAGTTCAAAGGTTTGAACTACGAATGATGGTAGAAAAGATTGTTAACCGAGATGAAACCTACTCAAAGTGAGTTACTTGAGTCGATGCTTGGACAATATCATTTGAGTTCACCCTAGTTTGTCCTTATTTATGGTTCAATGTGAATGTCATTTGATTGTTGGGAATGATTCGTTAGGGATTCAAGACAGAGGTATTGATGAGTGTTTTTAGAGCATCCCTCACTAGGCATTATATGCTTACGCTCTCCTTTCTCATCATTGCAGAGAAATAAGCTTCCAATGTAGCAACCAAGCAAGGGGAAATCCAAGAATCAATTTACTTCGAATACTGTTTTATAAATGAGTTCGTAGTAATAAAGGGCAATGTGACCAAGTTGTAATTGGGAGGGTTATTTTGTCTACTCCTGTCTCAGACATGTTTTTCGGTATTTTGGACTTGTATGATGTTATATGGTTTGATCTGAGGGGTTGGGATGTGAATTGCATGCTTGGCTTGAGACCACGCCTATATGATCTTTTGATTATATTGCTATGGATTGATTTTTTACCTAGCATGCCTGGATGGTTATGGAATTGATGTTAAACATGTTATATGATGTTTGTATGATGTTTGAAGCATGTTAGATTTAGCTTACGTGTCATATGTTTGGCCAAGAGATCATTACAGGTCCAGTCGTACCAATACGGGTCCTCTAGGATCGGTACACAGGGTCTGATACAACTTAATTTGGGGAAAATAATAAAGGGTTATCAGTACGAGTAGTCTTCGTATTGGCACGTCCTTGAGAAAGTTTATACTGGGATCGGTATGCGGGCCATCGTATCTGTATGGGTTTTAGCTACTAGAATCCTTTGGTTTTGAAATATTCAATGGGGATCGATAGTCGTATGACGTATTGATACAAATATGTCACGTTGACTCGTACCGATAAGGTGCAAGCTTGTGTCAGTACGGGGTTAGTTAATTCTAGTATTTTTATGTTGTATTTTGGATTCTTTACAAATTGGTCATTATTTTGTATATTACTCGTTTCAAGATGATTATGAGAACCAATCTTGCTGCAATTTCACACAAAGGCATGGAATAGAACTAATTGAAGGTTGGTAACATTAATTTGTAATTTGACCCTTTAATTGATAGAATTTATGTTTCGGTCCCTAAAGTGTTAAGTTTTGCAAATTGAATGCTTGTTTCGTCTTCCTCTATTGTATGTCACACCTTATGGTTAATTAAGCATCTAGGCAAGATAAAAAGAAAAAAAGACCGGTTTTAGGTTAATAGTTAGTGTTTGCTTTGCAAACCTAATATGATATCTTTGATTCGGTTTTGGAAACTAAGCCGGGCCAAGGGGGTTACAAAATCCCTTGAGCAGGTTGGGAGTTTGGCTATGGAACATGCTGGAGGGTTCCAAGGTCAGTTCAAGAACTATGAGACTTGTGGTTTGTCTCAAAGTTCATGCAAGAGATCTAGAGATTCACGAGATTCTAGGAGGAATAATAGAAACCATTGATAGAGGTCTAGATCAGGTTATCGTGGAGGACATTCGACTTCCTCATCCATGGTTAGTGGAGGAGTTTCACCTCGGTCATCAGCTTGACGCCCATACAAGCGATGTGGACAGTATCATTCAAGGGAGTATTTTCGTACACCTAAACCTATTTTGGTTACAGATCTGTGGATCATTTTATTAAAGATTGTCCTCAAGCTAGTTATGGTGCCCCAACCCAGTCTCAGATATCTTATCAGTCAGGATAGAGGGGTCGAGGTTTTGACAGAGAAGGATCAGGATCTATGCTAGGACAGAGGAGTGGAGTCATCGAGAGGTCCACAACTAGGGCTCCAAGGAGACAGTATGCTATAAAGGCTAAGGATGACTGCAAGGCTACCGATGTGATTTTAGGTACCTTCACCCTATTCTTTTTTCCTATTGTTGCTTTAGTGGACTCTGAATCCACCTATTTATACATTCGTAGTGAGATATGCCAAGGGTAGGGCATTATAGACGAGGATTTAGATATTAGTGTTCATGTGTCTAGTACTATAGGGTTTGATGTCTTGGTAAATAAGGTGTATCGCCAGTGTCCGATTAATATTCAAGGATATGTGTTCCCAGCAGACTTGATAGAATTACCCTTTCAAGAGTTCAACGTAATTTTGGGTATGTATTGGTTTTTGGGAATGATGCTAGCTTAAGGTGTCAGGCTAAGAGTTGACATTTCTTATATCCAGTGGAGAAAAGTTGCTTGTGCATGGTGAAAGAAATCATTGCCTTTCCAATATGATCTCAGCCATGTCGGCTCGAGACATGCTACTTAAGGGTTGTGATACTTTCTTAGCTCACGTGGTTGACATGGGGGTTCCTTGTCCCACGCCTAAAAGTCTTTAGATTGTACGTGAATTCGTTGATTTTTTCCTAAGGAATTGTCATGGTTGCCTCTTGATCGAGAGCTAGAGTTAAGGATTGCGGTGTTGCCAGAGGTAGCACCGGTGTCCATCGTGCCTTATTGCATGGCACCGACCAAACTTAGAAAGTTGAAGAATCAAATTTAGTAGTTGTTAGAAAAAGGGTTCATCCGATCGAGTATTTTTCCTTGGGGTGCGGGTGCTCTTGTTCTATTCGTGAAAAAGAAAGATGTGTCTATGAGGTTTTTTATAGACTATCGTCAGCTCAACAAGGTGATGATAAAGAATCATTATCCTCTTCCAAGAATCAACAATTTGTTTGACCGAATGAAGGTTGCTCGCGTGTTTTCTAAGAACGACTTGAGGTTGGGGTATTATTAATTGAAGGTTAAAGAAGAAGATGCTCAAAAGACTATTTTTTCAAACTCGTTATGTCCACTACGAGTTTATAGTGATGACGTTTGGCCTCATGAATAATCTGGCAGCATTCATGGATTTGATGAACAGAATCAACTAGCCGTTTTTTGATCAATTTGTAGTTGTCTTCATCGAAGACATCTTGGTGTATTCTGGCTTAGAGGAGGAACACGGTTATGATCTTCTAATTGTGCTTTAGACCCTTTGTTAAGTTCAACAAGTGTGAGTTTTGGTTATCCAAGGTGGCCTTTTTGGGCCATATTGTTTCGATAGAAGGAATCTATGTAGACCCCTAGAAGATTCAAATTGTGGTTGAATGGAAACATCCAAAAAGTGTTTTAGAGGTTTGTAGTTTCCTTAGTTTGGCTGGCTATTATCGACGCTTTATCAAAGGGTTCTCTATCATAGCAACCCCTATGACCAAATTGCTCCAAAAAGAGTGCCTTTTGAATGGAATGTGAAGAGACAACAGAGTTTTGATCAGCTAAAGGCTTACTTAATAGAGGTGCTAGTTCATACCCAACTAGAGTCAGGTAAGGATTTTGTGGTTTTCAGCGATGCGTCCTTAAATAGACTTGGATGTGTTCTTATGCAAGAGGGAAAAGTTGTGGCTTATACCTTGAGATAACTCAAGGTTCATAAGTGTAACTATCATACTCATGACATAGAGTTGGCAACAGTTATCTTTATCCTAAAATTTTGGAGGCATTACCTTTATGGCGAGAAGTGTTACATCTACACCAACCATAAGAGCTTGAAGTATCTGCTCATGCAAAAAGAGTTGAATTTGAGACAACGCCGATGGATAGATCTACTCAAGGATTATGATTGTGTAATTGAGTATCACCCAGGAAAGGCTAACATCGTTGCCACACGTTGAGCCACAAATCTATATCAGATTTGAGGGCCATGTTTGCCCATTTAAGGATGACCGATGATGGTGGCCTTCTGGCTGAGCTTCGTGTGGAACAAGACTTAGTGCAAAAGATTAAAAAGACGTAAGCATTATACGAAGATCTAGTGGCCGAGATTGAAATGGTGCAACATGGCTAGACGACCGAGTTTGGAGTATGAAATAGAATCTTGTACTTCCACTACTATTTGTGTGTACCGACCATTCATGAGTTAAGAGACAAGAGTCTTAGAGAAGCACACAATAGTTCTTTTACTGTACACCCAGGCAGCAATAAAATGTATCAGGATTTGCGACCATTCTATTGGTGGCTGAGGATAAATTGAGACGTCTCCAAGTTTGTGACTAAATGCTTGGCTTGTCAACAAGTCAAGGCTGAACACCAAGTTCCTTCAGGAATGCTATAGCAGATTCAGATGCTGCAATGAAAGTGGGATCTAGTGATGATGGATTTTGTGGCCGGTCTACCAAATACCAAAGGGAAACATGATGCGATTTGGGTTATAGTGGAGAGATTGACCAAGGTTGTTCACTTCTTATCGGTATGAATGGACTACTCCTTAGAGAAGTTGACCAAGTTCTACATTAAGGAGATAGTGAGGCTTCATGGTGTGCCGTCATCGATCATCTCCGATAGAGACCCTAGGTTTACTTATAGGTTTTGTAAAAAGTTGCATGAGGAGTTAGGCAACAAGTTGAATTTCAGTATGACCTTCCACTCCTAAACAGATGGTCAGACCGAAATGGTTATCTAGATTCTTGAAGGTAACTAGGAGGAATACCTTATGTTGGTTGAATTCGATTACAACAACAATTTTTAGTTGTGCATCCAAATGGCTCCCTTTGAGGCGTTGTATGGGTGTAAGTGTAGAACTCCCTTATGTTGGACCAAGTTGAACGAAAGGTAGATAGTGGGTTCAAAATTAATCAGGCAGACCATGGAAAAGTTTTTATAATCAAGGATAGATTGCAAGGTACTTTTGACCGACAAAAGGCTTATACGGATTCACGTCGTAAACATATTGAGTATGAGGTTGGTGAAAAGGTGTTTCTTAAGGTGACACCTTGGAAAAGGGTTTTACGCTTTGGAAGTAAAGGAAAGTTGAGTTTGATGTTCATTGACCTTACGAGATTGTTGAAAGAGTTGGACCAGTGGCTTACAGGTTGGCTTTACCCCCAGAGTTGGAATGGATTCATAATATGTTTTATATTTTGAGGGTTCCATGATATTATTCTGACCCCTCCCATGTTATCCCTTTTGAGGAAATCGAGGTATGTGCCGATTTGTCCTATGAGGAAGAGCCAATCAAAATCCCTGATGTAGGAGTCAAAGAGCTACGCAACAAGAGTATACCGTTGGTCGAGATGCTATGGAGGAACCATGGTGTCAAAGAGGCCACTTGGGAAACCAAAGATGACATGGTGTTGTTGTACCTGCATCTTTTCAGATAAGGTAAATTTTGAGGACAAAATTTCTTTAAAGAAGGGAGAGTTGTAATGAACTAGATTTTTCCAAGTCAATGAGTTAGTGTTGACTTGAGGTTGATGCCTTAGGTTTTGAAGTATTGATGTTAGACTTGGTTTGGACCTTGTGACACATAGTGTGAAAGATGAGGGATTTGGGATGTAATTCTTCCATTTCTTGGCATCCCATTTTCTTGTCTTCTTTGGACAAGTTGCATGATCGCTGTGAAAACGTCACACTATTAGTGCAAGCTACACTATTGATGCAAGAATAGAAACAAGGAAATCTTGTTTGAATATCAATCCCACGAGGATGGTGTATTACAGTTATAATTATATGACTACAATACAATACTATAAAAGTGGCAGTTGTGTGTGCAATGGTGGTTGCAATAACATGATTAAAAGGAGAGTAAACGATTCAATGTGGTAGCAATAACATAGTATAATAAAAGATAGAGAAATAATCCTGGATCTCCTTGGTTCAGCTAGGCAGAAAGATCAAATGCACTTTGAGGATAAAGAATGGTTCAATCAACAATGATGTGGTCAGTTTCCATATTAGATTTCGTTTAACCTTCAACCCTTGACTCAGGGATATAGATCGGCTTCAACTTTCATTTAAGGTTCAATACTAATGCCCTTAGAACAACTAGACCAACTTTCATCGCATCCTATCAACTTTCATTGTAAAAAGTCTTTAATCTGACTCGTTATTGCATCTGTCGATGTCAGTGGCTGGTTTAACACTCTCATGGAAAACCTAAATCAGATCCAACAATTAAAGCTTAAGGAAAAGCTAATATTGACATATATTAAACTAAAAAACAGTTTAAACAAGCTCCAGAAAATTAAACCATTTTCAAGATAAGCACAAACACAAGTAAATCTCCAAAACAACATCAAAATAAAGAGAAGTTTAAGAAGATAACAAGATATTTCCTCGATTCAGCACTTGACTCCTCATTTCCTTGGATCTGCCTTCACCTCAAATCTCTAGAAATAACTTAAGTCGCCATGGGAGGAGGATAAAATCTTGGAGGTTGAAGATGATGTGAAAAAATGAGAATAGCGTGACTCCCTCTCTCTGCCAAATAGTCCTTTTATTGGCCACCTAAAGGATGGCACTTGTTCTATAGGTTATTTGCGTGCCAGCCGTCGTACATAATTTGTTGTAACAACCTGGATACCTGGGATATTAGTTCTTATCCTTTAGCAGACTGGACAGCTGGCAGATGCAATGTCGAACTAGCTACAGTGCTGAAAATTTCCTCTGTAGGGACATTAATAATGCAGTGACAACAAGGTAAAAATAGGCAAAAATATACAAAACACGAGCCGCAGGAACTAAGTTAGAAAAAATGCAGAAATGGATGCAATGAACACCAATGTGGGGACAATTAGACCTATAAATCAAGGGAAAATACATGCTCTTTAAAGAGCTATCACACCCCCAAACTTGAGTTCTTACTTGTCCTTAAGTAAAAATCAAAGCAGCAAGGTCCAACAAAAGATCATGGGCATTCTAGATACTTAAATCATTCCAATCAATCAATAAATCATAAGCATCGACATGAGAGATAATTGCATGACTAACTCCACATCAATAGATAAGCTAGCAATTCAAACATACCTAACATCATCCCTAACATCTTAGATTTACTCCTCCTATTAGCATTTATTTAGAACCACACATAATATATATATATATATCTTTTTCATATTTTTCTTATTTTTCTCTCTTTTTTATGTAGCAAGGGATATCGAGCAATGAATGCACCCTATACCCTGAGAAGTAAGATGTTGTGCAATGAACCCCCAGGAAGTACTTTATTATAACGATACACATAGCCTTTGGCCAGATTCATTTTTCTAACACATGCAGAGGAGTGTTCCCCCTTAAAGCTACTTTATTTATTTCATTGCACTCACAATGGAATGCCTTTTATTTATACTTAATAAGATATACAAATATATATATATATATATATATATATATATAACAAATGCTGCAACAGGAGAAGGTCATCAAAAATCAAAGGAATGATGCAAGATATTCTCTAGTTATAACAACAAATATATCAATGCAGAGTTAAGAAATACAATTATCCATCATGTGTATCCAACAGACTTATCAATGATTAGAACAATTCAAGATTTACACCTCGAATACAAGTAAAAGATTTTTCAAAATAAAGGAAACCTTGCATTTGCTTGGAAAAAAATTTCTTGAAATTGTTTGAAATGGGGGTGCATTTCAACTCCTAGGCATATACCCTCAAACTTAAAGGTTGCATTGTGCCCAATGCAAAAGAAAACAAAATGGAATGAAGGAAGGCAATGACAGAATGTAATGACAAAATGCAATAATAGAATGTAGCTACAATGATGAATGCAATGCAATTACAACTATATGCTAGTACAACAGTAAAGTGAATGCAATGACAATAAAGAAAAATAAAATAAAATTACTACACGGAATGCATGCCTACAAAAACTAAAAACTAAACTAACCCAGTTCTCTGGCTCATGGGAGGATGAGGTAGTGCGTCTCTTTTTCTTCTTGTTCCTCTTTTCTTTTTTCCTCTTCTTCTTGCTTTTCTCCTTAGACATTGAGCATTTTCTCTTATTTTCCTTTTTGGAAAGAGGAGTCTCCTCAACATCTTGTTCAGCTTCTTCTTCTATTTTATCCTTCTCTTCCACTTCGGCATCATCGGCCGCATCCTCAGAGATTATGAACTGTGGGGATGCCTTTTATAACACCATCGTAAGAGGGTTTGCCTCTTGTTCATATGCTATGGGCACAACTTTTGTCAGTCTCACCGCAGCTGGCTTTATCTCAGGTCCTACTGTGGTTGCATCCACACTCTTAGATGCAACCAAGTCTTTCTCAACAATCTTTTTTATGGCAGTCATCTCAGCACCAAAGCTATCATCTTCATTAACGTCCTCAACAACAACTTCATCTTCTTTATTAGCAGTGGGTATAACATCAACATCCATAGGGATGTTCAAATTGAACAGACAAAATCTAATGATCTTACTCGATGCCTCATCTCGTGGTGGGTCACCAGCTTCGTTGACATTGTTAGGGGAATTCACTAACTTTGCTGGGACATCTTTGGTAGTAGAATCAAAGGAAAAATCATAATCTCAAATGATGGGAGGAAGAAAGGGAATTCTTATGACACCCCCTACCCGGGTTGGCAGCAAACTGGTTTAGGGAGTGTTACCAATGAACAATACAATCAAGAACAAGGCAAGAATAGGTTAACTAATCCCTATTAGATAAGTTACATAACTAGAAAGCAACCAAAAAACATTACTTAACATGTAAGTTATCTCATACTTTGTTTACAAGGCATTATAGGTTACCCAAATTTCATTTTACATTGTCATTCAAGCATTACATTTCGAGACCTATAAGGAAGCAAGTTTCCATTTTCATTTCATTGTTCATTAACTTGATTCCATGTATCATTTCATGCATAACTCATTAAACATGAATCATTGAAACGTACCTTGATTCCAAGCAAGCCAAATGCCATTATTACCATTTGGCATATAAAAGCACTTATAACATGATATATTCACACAAGACAATCTCATCTCAAGTCATTCGAATGATACACTATATATATTTATCCATATGCGCAACTAAATACATCTCCATTACATAGAATTTTAATTCATTTACATTATCAACCAAGATCATAGCATGGAAGGCCATTCAAGACATATATACATATATAAAAACATTCAAGTAGGAAAATGCGTGACCTAGTTTAACTATATACAAGACTAGGTGCCACCAACTAGGAGCATTACAAGTATAGGTGTGGATCCATACTCTAACTTGGCTTGTACTTTGCTTCGGGCGCAAGAAAGAAGCTTCAAAATCAGAAGAATGCTTCGAATCAACTAACCTGTAGTTTGGGAAGAGTGGAAACGAGAGTGATAAGTACAAAAACGTACTTAGTGAGGTAGTACTAGTTCTAACCAATTTTTAAGACATGTATCATTTGGCTAAGTTGAGCCTAATCAAGGTTTGTAGCAAATCGAATTCAAGCTTAATTAAATCTTTATTTCAAGTCAAGTAACAATTAGTTCAAGTTTGCATATTGGTTATTTCAAGAATACATATCAAGTTATCCAAGCAACAAGTAGTTCAAGTATCAAGTAACTCAAGTATCAAGTAATTCAAGAATCAAGCATTTCATGTATCAAGTAATTCAAGAATCAAGTATTTCATGTATCAAGTAATTCAAGGATCAAGTATTTCATGTATCAAGTAATTCAAGAATCAAGTATTTCATGTATCAAGTAGTTCAAGAATCAAGTAATCTCAAGTATCATGTAAGCTTTATTCTTTAATTATTTCTCATTTGCTTTCTTTAGTTTAAGCCTTTGGTATTTAATTGTCCAGGTAATCGAGTATCCAACCAACTGTCGCCAAAGACCACACATACATACCCTCCATCTGTCGCCAATTAGGGGCCTTAGCCCTGGACCGTAGTCCACCCTGACACAATGAGCTCTAGACTCTAAGGCATGCTATTCTACCTATGACCACTAACAACCAAGTCTTTGTTCAATTATGAACCACTTATTCAAGGATTTCATGTTCAAGTCAAGCAATAGCTTATTCAAGGATCAATTCAAGTGATACATTACAAGATCATACATGTATATACAGCCCTTAGGCCAAATGAGCCTTAGCTCGACACTTTGCAAGTCAATCTTGTCATTCAAGCAAGCAATTAACATATGCCATTTCTTTGGCATCAAGCAAGATCTTAAATTCATGATTTATATCATGTTAACAAGTATTCAAATCATAGAGATACATTAAGCATTCATTCGAATGGATAAAGGTCAAGGCATCAAGGCTCAAGTATTTGTATCAAGGAGCAATATCAAGCAAACATTATAACAAGTCATATCCAAGGCATGGAAGCATACATTTGTTTTCACTTTTCTTTCTAATTAATTTCTCAATTTTGCATGCTATTACTTATTCACAATTTTAGCTTAGTCCATTCTTCCCTTTTATTCATATTCAAGTTAAAATTGAGATCATTAACATGGCATATCAATGGCAAGAAGATAATCATGCACATTTGGTTAGGACCTAAGTCCTAACCCTATTGTAAACTACACTCACAATACTCCAAGCTTAGCTAGTCTTGGATCCAAACTCCTTTGTTTCTAGCTTTTGAATGCTCCTCCTTAGACCCTTCTCCAATGTTCCCTTCTCGTTCTAACATTTCATACAAGTGAATCATGGTCAAGACAAGTACATTCATTTATTCAAAACAAGGCAACAATACAATTAATTCATTTATCATTCATTCCAAGACATCATGGTTGCTGCTGCCTGCCTGGCAGCTTGTGCACTACTTACTAAAACATGCATAAATTTCATTCCGTACGTCGGAATTTCAAATGGTTTACATCATTGTAAAGCTAACTTAATTTTCCTTCTAATCATATAAGCCTTGTATTTTAATTATTTACCAATTAATACAGTTTTTTACTTAAAGACAGGGTAATTACAGCACTGGACAGTTTGCACTGTCCCTATTGTTTCATTTCTACAATCCATTCTACAATTCCAAATTCAATTCCGTTTTCTCCTGATGAATTTAGACATATTAAGGTACTATCCATTAAATTTTCAGCCTTACATTCCATTTGTACAATTTATAAAGATTTTTCAAAGTTGCTGCCCAGAATAGGGTATTCTGGGCAGATTACACTAGCTTAAGTTTCTAGCCTCTTTAATCACTTAGATAACACTTCTAACATGCCATTTCAACTTATATACATATTCTTACATGTCTAGGTCAGTTTTATTCTCCTACCAATGTGATCAAAACAGGGCATTTTGCAAAATCAAGCATGTTTACTCAATCTTATCTAGAAATGTGATCAAAACAGTTTCACTCCTTGTTACATTCAATCATACAAATTTAGTACCTAAATTTTCCGGCAATTTCCAGCAAGCTATTTACTCTGTTCAAGTCTTAATTCACTTAGCAATGATATTCCATATACTTTTGTACACAAAAACAGTTTATATCTAGCAAGAACAGTACTAAACATTATAAAACATCTTTACACATTTTACTACAGCAACTCCATTGTTTTAACTACCCTAAATATACTCTAATTTCATTCAATGACATAGGGCAGTTCAGCACACCATTCTAAACAAGGCATATTCCAAACATACACTTTTATCTCAACAGAACAGTCCATTATCGAATCTACGTTCACAATTTCTGGGCAAATTTCACATGTATATATATTGATTCATTCAATTCAGTCCAAAAACAAACATGTATACACATATTCAAATATAACATTTTCAAACAATATTTTGCTTAGTTTCCAGCAATCTCATGACATTCACGTTGGTTAGCAAAATTCTTCTACAAACTTAAGCATAAAATTAATAGAATCAAGAAGGGAAAACAAAAGAGTTGCCTTCCTAGCTAGGCTCCTTTCGAACAATTTAAATTGAGCTACGATGAATACCGATTCCAATCATTCTCTCACATCTTTCACTCATTCTGTTTTCTTTAAGGAGAAAAAGAAGGGAGGAAGATGGTGAATCTCAAATTCCTTCAATTACCGTGAGAATTTACCCCCCCCCCCTCTTGACACTTAGTTTGGTCAAAAGTGGACAAGTGTCCATGCCCTCCCACAAACAAATTTTTACCATGCATCCTTTTAATTACACTATAGGATCGATTTCGTCACTTAATAATTAGCTATTCAGTTTCCCCTTTTAATTTGATCCAAAATCATTTAATTAATCTAATAGGTGACCAAAATACTACAATTAGCTTGTGATTAAATCGTTACGTACTTCTAAGCCCATACTTGAGGTATTACAATTCTGGCAGTTCAACTAAAGTGCATTCCCTCATTGCAACAAGTGCAGAACTATGCCAAGTCTTCACATAGGCATAAAATAAGGTCTGCGCCAGATATATGGTTTGCAATGTGGCTGCAACTACTCCCAGCTTACTTATCCTTGTATCAAGTTTGCCTTCTATCTGCAAAACTTTATGCAGACTTTATCACTCGATGGGATATTTTCGGGTGGAACATCCACTTTGGCCTTGCCTTTGTCCTCCCTCGTTGCAGTACCCAGTCTCAATGTAGGAGCTTTAGAAGCATGAACCATCATAACGATGGCAACCTTGTTAATGGACCCTTTGATGGCTATCATCTCTTCATTCTTCTAGGGTTTTAACCCCTTTGATTCACAAAGCTGCATGATTAGTGATGGAAAAGCCAATATAACAATATTCTTTTCAACAACACCCTTAATCTTCCTATGTATGATTTCCCCCACATCAATTTTCCTCCCCTTGATGATAGAATGCATCAAACACATTTTATCAAGGGAAACAGTCGTGCTATGGGTGGAAGGTGGAAACCTGGAGTTGATGAACTAAAACCATATCTTAGCAGGCAAGGTTAAAAATTTCCTAAGCATGGTATAATTTCCAGCAATGGTCCCCGACCATATTGCTATTGCTACACACAAATCTTCAACTAAAAGGTCAAGTTTTTCATTAGTAATTCTATTCACAAACAGTGCATGTTCATACACTTTTACAACAATATTAAATAGCTGGTTAATAGAAGCAGCACTTCAAGGAATAGAGTGCTCTCGCACAAAAACAAGTTTTAGAGTAGGCTCATACAGATTTGCATAAAATTTTCTTACCATGGCAACATTGTAGCTGCCAGGATGAGTGCATAATTTATCCTATTTGTGGAGTGTGATTGTGTAGTGGATGGATTTCCCAGGTTCTTCTTCAACGGAGAGTTTGATTCCTTGCTCTGGGTGGATGCTTCTCTTTTGGATATGTTCTGTAAAGTGTTCACCCGCAATCCCTATTTAGAAAGCCTCGTAGTCAGGAATCTTTTCCTAAGCATAGGATCTTCTGATGGAGGGTTTGATTCCGAGCTTGGAACATCTTGAACAGGGGTTTCCCTTGCGATTTTTCGGGCTACTCTCATCTTGGACATGAAGGATGATAAGAAAGAAGATGAAAAGGAAGGATTTTTGCAGAGAAAAATGCAATCTTTTAAGCTTCAAAAACTTAGAGAAAACATAACATTCAAGTGATTATTAATGAAAATCCAAGTTGCTTAATAAAGCAGAAGAAAAGAAGGAAATTAAAGAGGCATAATTGTTAGCGTTTGATGCGATGAGTTTCAATGGCTTGATCTTGGCACAAAAATCATGTATGTTCATTATGTTTCCTGCCCATGTGATGAAAGGCTGTGATTATTAGGGGTAAATCATTCCATTTGAATTACCCAATTAGCCCTCCCAAAATTTTCATGCATATCTTGTGTGGCCTTCCACCATACAAGTTGTTAGAGAAGAGACAAATCGAAGAGATTTTATTTTGCAAAAAAAAATAATAAAGGAAATTAAACAAAAAAGGAAAATAAAATCCAAATCTAATAAATCAATTAAAAAGATTTTCAAAAAAATTTGACCAATTTAAATGGTCTCAATATTTCTAGGTTCAAAGTCACCATAATAGAGTTTGAGTCTTTGGCCGTTGACTTTTAATGGATTTCCTCCTTTTGTGCCTTTGGTTGTGACTGCACCGTGTGGAAATGATTCCACAACTTCAAAAGGTCCAAACCATTGTGATCTCAATTTTCCTGGGTGTAGTTTCAATCTAGAGTTGAATAGAAAAACCAACTATCCAGCTTCAAATTGTCAGTGTAAAATAATCTTACCATGCCAGTGCTTTCTCTTGTCCTTGTAAATAGAGGCATTTTCATAAGCATTGCATCGAATTTCCTCTAATTCAGTAATGTCTAACAAGCACTTATTTCCTACTGCCTCATAATCAAGGTTAACTTGCTTAGGTGCCCACAAGGCCTAGTGCTCATGTTGAACTAGAAAATGACAACATTTTCCAAACACCAATTGAGATGGTGACATTCCCAACGGAGTCTTGTATACAGTACGTATAGCCCATAATGTATCATCTAGACGAGAGGACCAATATTTTCTAGTGGTGTTCACCATTTTTTCGAGAACATTTTTAAAGCTCTATTTGACACATCTGCTTATTCGTTTGATAGAGGATGATACATTGTAGCCAGTCTATGATTTACTCTATAGCGTTTCAATGCAGCAGCCACCTGGCTACAATAGAAATATTTGCCATGATCGTGAATCAATACTTTTGGCATTCCAAAGCGGGTGAGTATGTGTTTGTAAAAGAACTTCAAGACTGTCTTTGTATCGTCTTTAGACACTGATATAGCTTCTATCTACTTCTACTCATAATCAACTGCAACCAAAATGTATAGATTTCTGAAAGAGTTAGGAAAAAAGAACCATAAAATCCAATCTCCAAACATCAAATAGCTCGATTTCCAGTATTGATTGTTGTGGCATCTAATTTCTCCTAGATACCAAACCGGTACGTTGACATCTGTTACAGCATTGAGTGAACTCATGAGCATCTTTGAACAAAGTCAGCAAAAAAAAATTGGATTGTAGGACTTTTTTAGCCGTTCTCATTCCACCAAAGTGCTCTCCATAAGGAGGATTATGACAATGCTATAGAATAGATTTCATCTCTTCCTCAGGGACACAACGTCAATTATATTGTCATTACAAACCTTGAACAAGTAAGGTTCTTTAGCATCTCTAAGAAATCTAGCCTTTTGTGCCCAATAATACTAATAGGAGTCTTGCCACAAACCAAGTAATTCACTTTATCAACTTACCATGGTGTTACATTGACAAAGAAAAACTTTTTATCAGGGAATGCGTCTATAATTTGCAACTTATTGCCGTCTTCACTTCCACCTTCTAACCTCGAAAGGTGATCAACAACTTGATTTTCTAATTTCTTGTGGTCTTTAATTTCAATATCAAACTCTTGTAGCAATAAGATCCATCGAATTAGTCTAGGTTTTGCATATTTTTTTCGCAAAAGGTATCTCAAAGCAGAATATTAGTAAAAAATGTAATTTTTGCACCCACATAATAAGAACGAAACTTATCAAAAGCAAAAATTACTGCTAATAACTCTTTCTCAATAGTATTATAATTGATTTGAGCTTCAGTTAAAGTCTTAATAGCGTAGTAGATTGCATGAAATACCTTATTCTTGAGTTTTCCCAAAATTGTGCCCACAAAAACATCACTTGAATCGCACATAAGTTCAAACGGCTGCTCCCAGTTGGGTGCAACAACTATTAGTGCGTTCACAAGTTGCATTTTAATTTTATTGAATGCATCTAGACATGCATCACCAAATATGAATTTTCTACCTTGCTCCAACAATAGGCATAGAGGTTTGGTGATTGTTAAGAATTCTCGAATGAGTCTTCTATAGAACCCAACATGGCCTAAGAAACTGCAGATAGCTTCTACATTTGTTGGTGGTGGCAGTTTTTCAATTGCATCCAATTTGGCTCTATCAACCTCAATTCCAGCTTTTGAAATTCTATGGCCTAGCACAATCCCTTCAGTGACCATGAAGTCACATTTTTCCTTGTTAAGAACTAGATTAGTGTCTTCACATCGCTAGAATACTTTCTCTAGATTCTCGACACAATGATCAAAACTATTCTCGTTTACCAAAAAATCACCCATAAAGATTTCAAGGAAATTATCAATCATATTTGAAAATATTGCCATCATGCACCTTTGAAATGTGGCTGGTGCAATGCAAAGACTGGAAGGCATGCAACGAAAGGCAAATATCCCAAAAGGGCATGTAAAAGTAGTCTTCTCCTGGTCCTTAGGTGCAATAGCAATTTGATTGTAGCCAGAATATCCATCTAAAAAGCAATAATGCTTCTTCCCCGTGAGTCGATCCAGCATCTGATCAATGAAAGGAAAAAGAAATGGTTATTCTTTTTGGCTGCATTGAGACGTCTGTAGTCCATAAAAATATGCCAACTAGTAGGAATGTGAGTTGGAATCAGCTCATTAGCATCATTAAAGACTACAATGATGCCACTTTTCTTATGAACACAGTGTACTATACTCACCCATGCGCTATTAGAAATTGCATAGATAATTCATGCGTCCAACCATTTAAGGATTTCCTTCTTGACCACTTCCTTCATCTTTTCATTCAATCTTCTCCGCGGCTCAATGGACCGTTTATTCTCATCATCGAGCTTAATATTGTGCATGTAATAAGATAGGCTAATGCCCTTGATATCAGCAATTGCCTAAGCAATAGCACGCTTGTGTCGCTTCATAATATTGAGCAAATTAGTTTCTTGTATTGCATCCAGAGTTACAGAGACAATGACTGGAAGTGTTTTTGCATCTCCAAGGAATACATATTTGAGATTAGCTGGCAATGGCTTATGTTTCAAAATAGGGGCTTCTTCAATAGACAGTTTAAAAGTAAGAATTGACCTGTGAGCAAGATCCAAAGATTCAACTTGTCATTTATGATTAACTATAGTAGTGAGAACTTTGACAAAGCGGTCACAATTATGGAGGCAGTCTTCTACCATTGTCAGCTCAGTATCTTCAACAAAGATTATACCATAATGAAGCGGGTCTTCTTGAATAATATGATCAAGAATGTCGATATGATGTCATTCTTCAGTCTTTCTTCCCTTATCAGCATTGAACATCCCAAATTGGTCATTTTTAACCCTCATTGTAAGTTCCCCTTTCGATACATCAATAATTGATTTCCCAATAGTTAAGAATGGGTGACCAAGAATAATAGATACTTCTTTGTCAACCTTGTAATCAAGAATAATGAAATCAACTAGAAAAGCAAACTTGTCCACACTAATAAACACATCTTTAATTTGACCATTCGGATAAGTCAAAGATCTATCAGCTAATTGTAACGTGACTGCAGTGGGCTTCATTTCTCCTATTCTTAACTTTTGAAAAGTAGATAGAGACATCAAATTTATACTAGCCCCAAATCACAAAGAGCTGTACTAAAGTAATGATTACCAGTTGAGTAAGGTATGATGAAGCTGCCTGGATCCTTTATCTTTCTTAGTATAGGGGTAGATATTAACGCATTGCACTCCTAAGTGACCGCAGTGGTTTCCATTACATTAAGCTTCTTCTTGAACATGATATCCTTGATAAACTTTTCATAGTTTAGAATTCGTGTAAGAGCATCAATCAAAGGAATTTGAACTATAAATTGTTTTAAAGTATCATGAAAGAATTGAAATTGAGTGTCGAACTTAGTATTCTTAAACCATGAGTAAAAGGTGGAGATAGATTATCTGACTGCTGCGCCTACATGGGCATTGTGGTTACAACTTTGATTGTTTATCAGATGCAGCTGAAGTAATTACAAGAGGTATATTACTCATCTTGCCTTCATTCTCTCCATCCTTTACCATATAAATAGGTACAAAGCACTCTCCTCATTCATGGGTAGACATAGGAATTGGTTGTGTCGAGTCAGTAGTCTGTTTGCCACTGTAGAGAGTAACAGCCATGCAATGCTCTTTACTCTTGTGTATAGGACTCTCAGTGTTGCTGGGTAATGTGCTCGGCTGTCTAAAACTCATTTTAGTAGCCAACTGTCCCAACTGAGCCTTCAAAGTGCGTATTGATAAAGAATGACCTTGTACTATTGCTTTAGTATGAGATAAATGACCATGCATCATCTCTTTAAGAAGATCAAATGGGTTCGAGATACTGGATAGAGCATAATAACTCATCGAAGACTGAGCTTATGATGGTGCTCCATATTGTGATTGTTGAGATTGTGAAGCAATGTATTGAGGTTGCATCTGGTTCTATTGTGGTTGCACTACATTTGCGACATGAATTGTTGCTACATTTCTTGCTGCACACTAGAATTTCCTTGAAAGGAATTATTCCCAGAGTGAAATACTCCTTGTTGTTGTGCAGGATTGGAGTTACTCCAAGACTGTCTATTAGCTGTGTTGTAGGATGTACCCATGTTGTTGCCTCATATGTTGCTGACATAACTAGCATTTCCTGCATGTTGTGGGAAATCTTCAAAACTATGGTCCCCCCTACAAATCTCACCAAAAAATACAGGGGTAGTTGTTTGTTGAGCTAGCTAGATAAGAGCAACTTCACTTGTCCCCTCCATATTCTTGATTTTGTTCTCCAAAGTAGAAATCTGAGCCTTTAGAGAATATAGGTCATCATGCTCAAACACTTTCATTGTAGCTTTGCATGATGCAGCTCTAGAGATAGGATATTATGAATCATTCTAAGCAAATTGATCCAATACACCAACAACAGCATTGTAGGTGCAATCAAATAATAGACCATTAGAAGACCCATCGAAAAGATGACTTATGGCTACATTCAACCCATTATAGAAAATTTCAATATGAGTTTCTAGTTGAATGCCACGGTTTGGACATCTTCGCAACAAATATTTATATCTCTCCCATGTAGTGTGAAAAGTCTCATCATCTAACTGTTAGTAGGATGTAATGTCATTCCTCAAGCGTGAATTCATTGTCAGTGGATTAAAGTGCAAAACAAATTGTATTGTAAGATCATTCCAAGATGTAACAGAGCCGACATGTATTCCTCTGAACCATGTGCAAGCTCTACCTTGCAATGAATAGGGAAACAATTGCATTTGTAAGGCATCATCAGGAATGTCTTGCTTGCTAAATGAAACACATTTTAAAAGAAAAGATTGAAAATGCTCTCGAGCATCTTCATGTGGTAACTCTGCATACTGCCCATTAGAGTTGAGCATTTAGAACATAATCGGCTTCCACTCAAAGTTCCAAGCCTAAATAGGAGGTCTAAGAATTCCAATTGCAAATCATCCAACTAGGGAACAACAACCCCGTGTATTGTTCTATTTTAGGTTGGTAGGTGCAATGGTGGGTTTTATTTGGCATAAGAAATTCCATCAGTGTTAACTGGTTGTTTGGCCATTCCACTATTTTCACGAATCCTTATACGAAAAGTTCTCTCAACTTCTGTATCTGGTATGAAGAGTGGTGTAGTAACGCTTCTTGTCATACAACGCCTAAAAAAGGTAAAGAAAAAAAATAAAGCTATTAGAAACAACTACAAACTTACATAAAGAAAATATAATTGCAAGAAGAAGCATAAGGACATAATAACACCATCCCCGGCAACGGCGCCAAAACTTGATCAGTGTGAAAACATCACACTATTAATGCAAGATACACTATCAATGCAAGAATAAAAACAAGGAAATCTTGTGTGAATATCGATCCCACAAGGATGGTGTATTACGCTTATACTTAGGTGACTACAATACAATACTGTAAAAGTGGCAGTTGTGGGTACAATGGTGGTTGCAATAACAGGAATAAAAGGAGAGTAAATAATTCAATGTGGTAGTAATAACAGAGTATAATAAAAGATAGAGAAATATGAGAAATAAGCCTAGATCTCTTGGTTCAGCTTGGCAGAAATATCAAATGCACTTCGAGGATAAATGATGGTTCAATTAGCGTTGATGTGGTCAACTTGCGTATTAGCTTCCATTTAACCTTCAACCATTGACTCAAGGATATAGATCAGCTTCAACTTTCATCGTAGGTTAATGCTAACACCCTTAAAATAAGTGGACCAAATTTCATTGCATCCTATCAACTTTTACTGTAAAAACTCATTAATCTGACTCCTCAATACATTCGTCAATGTCAATGGTTGGTTTAACACTCTCATGCAAAACGTAAATCAGATCCAAAAAATAAAGCTTAAAGAAAAGGTAATACTAACATATATCAAACTAATGAAACAGTTTAAATCAATTCAACAAGCTTCAAAAAATTAAACCATTGTCAAGATGAGCACAAATACAAGTAAATCTCCAAAACAACATCAAAATAAAGAGAAGTTCAAGAATATAACAAGATATTTCCTTGATTCAGCACTTGACTCCTTATTTCCTTCGATAGATTTGCCTTACTTCACCTCGGATCTCCAGAAATAAGCTTAAGCCACCATGGGAGGAGGATAAAATCTCATAGGTTGAAGATGGTGTGAAAAAATGAGAATAGCATGACTCTCTCTTCTAAAATAGTCATTTTACAGGCCACCTGAAGGAGGACACATGTCCTATAGATTATTTGCGCGCCAGGCATCGTATAGAATTTGTTGTAACAACTTGGACCGTTGGCATATTCATTCTTATCCTTTAGTAGACTGGACCGCTGGCAGATGCAGTGTCAAATTAGCTGCAGTGGCCAAAAACTTCCTCTGTAGGGACATTAGTAATGCAACGACAACAAGGTAGAATACTCAGAAATATACAAAACATGAGCCAGAGGAACTGTTGGGCTCGATTTCCTTGACCGAAATGTGTTGTCAAATGGTGGAGAAGCTGCAAATTGGGTGTTGGTAGTGGAAGCAAAAGATGAGACAATGAACATGACAATTTAGAGTGGTTTGGCTTTCTAACCAAAGCCTACATCCCTACCTTAGATTCCCCACTAAGGATTTTCAAATTCACTACTTTGAATCTCTTCCTTTTTATAGGTTCAAGGGATAACTTTTACAACAAGTTGACCTATACCCCAAGGCCAAGCAAAAATCTTCTCAACAATGAGAAAAACAAAAGCAAACTAAAAATCCTCTCTTAGGTATTTGTTTGCTCTCTTAAGAACTCACCCTAAACCTAATATACTTGAGCAAATATTAACAATTAAGCTCACAAGTGTTTTGTCTAAACAATAATGGGAATTTAAGCACTAAGACACTTTTTCAATCATAATAATGTTAGCAATAAAATCATTAGTTGTTGCTAGTTCTTCAAGGGTCCTTTTATCCTCCCACTTGAGTTCCTAGCCGTTGGAGACCATTGGGATTGGATTAGAGCTGTTGAGGACACATTTTCATGCTAAATTTCCACTTATGGGCTTATCAGTTTCGGTATGCAGGTGTGCATATCGGTACGCTTCCTTATATAGAAAGAGTCACTCTGCTTGCTTTAACCTTCGTGTATCAATACGCCATGGGGCATATCGGTACAGTGGATCAACACACTTGGGTCCATTTCGGTACTTGGAATCGATACGGCGTATTAGTACACTTGCATGGAAATAGCCATTGGGGGTTTGAAAACATTAGGGATTGGCACGCGTAAGAACGTATCGGTATGACCCATTTCTATATTGATATGCATAAGCCTGTACCAGTATGGGTTTTTAGTTTTGGAAAATTCCTGTAGCTAAAACCCTAACAAGTATCGATACAGTTGAGACCGTATCGGTACGTGCCTTAAGAAATCTCTGGTTTGGCTATTAAAAGCGTGTTAAGACCTTCCAAAACCATTTGAAAACGTCACAAACATATTTTCAAGTTGTTTGGACTTAAAATCATTTTTGAAATCTTTTCAATTTAGTCTAAAACTATTTTTCAATTATTATATCAAAACAAATATCCTAACAGGAACTAAGTTCAAAAAAATGCAGAAATAGACATGAAAATGCAGAAATAAATGCAATGAACACCAATGTAGGAACAATTAGACCTATAAATCAAGGGAAAATACATGATCTTTAAAGATCTATCACTTCCCATTACAACATCTGAATAACTCATCTTTATCCTTCAAAAATTTATCTTTTCCTTGCAAAGACTCTTGGGATAACTCAAGGTAAAGGTCTAAACATTGCCTTCAATCTTTCTATCCGAGATTTTAGGTTCTAGATATGTTAATCCCCACCTCGCGATCTATGTTTCAATGTAAGAATGGTGGGTAGCGGTGGTAAGAAGAGAATATGGTTTCAGTGGGGGTTTTGAGTGTTGGGAGTTTTAGGGCAGATTAATGTTGTAAGTTTTTTTGAATCTCATTTCTAAACTTCTCAAAGTGTAACAAAATCATTTTTACACTTGTTATTTAGCTAAGAAAGTTGGGGAGCCATCCAACACCCTAGTAGGTGTATCGGTACTCGTTAGAGGGTATCAGTACCCTCTAGACAATCTGTCTGAAAATATGTGTTTTTGCCCTAGAGGCTGAAAAATTATATTGTTCGATCCAATAGACCCTTAATGGTCTAAAAAGAGTTGTAAAACTGAGAAAATGAATATTTGCACTATACTCGAGCATAAAACTTAAGAACTTGGTAATTGCTTGTGTGAATTATATGTGGATGGCAACCATAGGTTGATATGTCTATGTGATGGTGTAATGTGCCATGGTGGCATTTGGTTGATAGGATCCGGATACCAAAAGTATGTACTATAGCATGTTTTGATGACAATACGGTGGATGTATTTGTGGTTCCGAGTGGTAGTTATCAACCAATGCCTTTGTGCTCCCGGGTAAGTGGCATGCACGACCCGATGTCTATGTGGTCTCGGGTGCATGGCGTGATAAGGTATTCGATGTCTAAGTGGTCCTGAACGCCGAACATGGTGCCAGTGTCTTAGTGGTCCTAGGCTAACAGGTTTGGTTACCACTGCATTGGTAATTAGTGCTTGATTTGTTATTCATGCCTTATACACATTGCTTTCTCATGCATGCTTATTTTTATGATCATCTTGAAATTTGTAGAGTAGATTTGTACCACTGACCTTTGTTAGCTCAGCGTGCGACTGTGTTGTTTTTATGTGCGTAGGTTGACTGGTCACTCGCTTGCAATGAGCATCCCAACGAGAATTTTCCCAAATCCGAATCAACTCGAGTACAGTACCTTGATTTTAGTGTAGGGCTATGTATCCATAGGACCTTATTATAGTTGGTCTATAACTCTATTTCTGCTTTATTTTGATTTACGGTGTTAAATGCGTATAGAGCTCCATTTATATTTTAGACTTGAAATTATTATTAAATTTATTCCAAGTGGGGGAGAGTTGTAATGTCCCAAATTTGGGCCTGTAAGTGAGCTAGGTAGATTAGACGGTTCGGGTGAACTGGATTAGTCGGTTCTATCTAGTTTTGGGAATTAATTCGTAATGAATATTTTAACATGAAATAAAATATGGAAAAATGGTGGAAAATATTTAATTATTATTTTGAGGGTTTTTTAACCAAATTTAATAAAATAAGGTTTGATCTATGGACATTTTGTCTTGGTGACTAAAATGCAAAGTTTGAAAATTATTTTGGTGACTAAATCGTAAAAGGGTTAAAACTTAGAATATTTAGGGAGCTATTAAGCCAATTGGTTTTACCATACTTTTTCCTTAATTTTGGCTACTTTAAAATGATTTTAAAAGATTTTAATAAAAGGGAATTAAAAGGGTTTTAATCAATTTGTTTGGAATTTGTTAAAACACTTTCTTACGTAACTAGTTTTTCTCCCAATCTTTTTATCTCAAATTCTCAGCAACCATACTACCTTTTCTTTTCTAAAACTCTCAGGAATCAATCTTTTCAATCCTAGGTTTGATTTCAATAATTGATTCCTTTATTCTACTTATGATATTCTACTTCTACTTCGGTGATTTTCATTTCTCTCCTCTAATAAAATTTTCTTTATTGAAATTCCCAAGTTCTTGATCCTTTGAAATCGATTTATGTTATGTTTTAATGATTAAATCAAGATTTAATAGGTTAATGTTAATTTTGTTAAGAAATTGATGGAGTTTGGTTATTGATTTGAATCATTGCAATATTGATTGGTTTAGGTCATGTTTAAAGTCTATTTTGATGATATTTAATGAGATTTATAAAAGGAAACCTGAAACTAGTTGAATTGGTAATTTTCTAGGTTGTGAGTAGTTAGTTTTTGAGGTGTTTGTGGTGTTATGATGTTGCTGGAGATATAAGGTGAGGTTATGTATGTTTTTAGACGTTGATTGATGTTGTTAAGTTTTTCAAATCATTAGGTTATGTCTAGGCTTTGTTTAGTTTGAAATCGAAGTGGTTTTCGATTATTTTTGGAAGGCGTATGATGGTGCTTAGTGATGTGATGTTAAGGATTGAGATTGCTGAGATTTTGGATACATAATGATGCATTAATCATTTATTATATGTGAATAAAATAGGTGAGATTGATCCTACAGTTATTAACGAAGGTTTGGAAGCGTCGAATGCTTAATTTTACATCGACAAGTGAAGCTTTATGTTGTCGGTGAGTGGAAACGAGATTTGTAGCTTTGTAAAAGTTTGAAAGTGATTTTGGGATTTTAGATTAAGCTTTAAATTCTTGTCTAAGCTCAAAAGTAAGTATTAGACGATTACGCTCTCAATATCGGTTTGACAAAGTTAATTTTCTCATGCCTATGTTTATGATTTGAAACCTAGTTTTATATGCATGTTTTAGAAATGGATTACGATACAAATGATCTTATATTGATGATATTTGATCGTGGTAATGATTTTATGAAAAGGATTTCGATGTTATGTAATTCATGGTTTGTTGCATTGGAAATTGGTTTAATTGATTCATATGAAAAATAGTGAGGTATCATATTAAATATGGAATATATTGGCAAGTGACAATGATTAAATGTTACCGGATATAGTTGGCATGCCATAGGGTTTAAAGTGCACTATAATAAGTCACCTCATGTGTGTTGAGGAGTTGTAATTGTACCATTTTCTCCACCATGGGTACCCAGTGGTTGAGGGGTTGTGATTGTGCCGTTTTCTCCTCCCGATGGATATTATACATCATAATTGTCGAGGGGTTTATTGTATCGTTTGCTCCGGTTAGATGTATGATTAAGTGGTCTAAGGAACAATTTGTGAAATTCGTGTACTCGATGTGTTTTGATGAAGGAAAGGTTTGGTTCTTTGTTCACTTAAATGCCAATATACGAACTAATGTATCATGACGAAGGAATTATATTTTGTATAACGTGATTTATACATGCTTGGCTCTTTAAGCTTTGCGAATGGATGAATAAACATGTGAAGGCTTAAATTGAGGTTTTGCATATGGGATTATGCATGTGATTAATGATACATGTTTTGCACATGGTTTAATATGCATGTTTTGGAAAAGGTAAAAGGGGCATGAGATGTTTTGGCATGATGTTCATAATGTGGTTTGACTCAAATAGTTTTTAAAGCAATGATGAGTGTTTTTAGAGCATCCCTTACTAGGCATTATATGATTACGCTCTCATTTCTCATCATTGCAGAGAAATAAGCTTCCGAGGTAGCAAGCAAGGGGAATCCAAGAATTGATTTACTTCAAGTACGAATTTTATAAATGAATTTGTAGTAATAAAGAGCAATGTGACCAAGATGTAATTGGGAGGGTTGCTTTGCTTACTCCCTATTTTGGACATGTTCCTTTTGGGTATTTTGGAATTGTATGATGTTATAAGGTTTATTTTGAGGGTTGGGATGTGAAATGTATGCTTGGGTAAAGATCATGCCTATAGGATCTCTTGATTGTTTTGCTATGGATTGATTGTTTACCTAGCATGCTTGGATGGTTGTGGAAATGATGTTGAACAAGTTATATGATGTTTGTAGAATGTTGGATCGAGCCTAAGTGTCATATGTTTGGCCAAGAGGCCATTACAGGCCCAGTCGTACAGATACAGGTCCTCTAGGATCGGTACACGAGGTCTAATACGGCTCAAATTGGGGAAAAGAACAAAGGGGTATCAGTACGAGTAGCTGCTATATCGGTACACCTTTGAGAAAGTTTATACTGGATCGGTACACGGGGTACTATATCGGTACATGTTTTAGCTACTGAATCCTCTATTTTTGAAATATACAAGGGGATCGATACTCGTATGATCATACCAATACAAATACACCACATTGACTCCTATTGATACGGTGCAAGCCTATATCGATATGTGGTTAGTTAATTTTGTTATTTTCATGCTGTATTTTGGATTCTTTGCAAATTGGTCACTATTTTGTATATCACTCGTTTCATGATGACTTTGAGAACCAATTTTGCTGCAATTTCACACAGAGGCATGAAATGAAATTAATTGAAGGTTGGTAACATTAATTTGTAATTTGATCCTTTAATTAATAGAATTTATATTTTGTTCCCTAAAGTGTTAAGTCTTGTGATTGAATGCTTGTTTTGTCTTCCGCTGCTATACTTCATATCTTAGGGTTAATTAAGCATCTAGGCAAGATAAAAGGGAAAAGGATTGGACCGGTTTTAGGTTATTAGTTCAGGTTTGCTTCGGCAAACCTATGTGACGTCCTTGATTCAGTTTTGGCAGCTAGGATGGGCCAAGGGGGTTAAGATTCGATCTCACTAGGATGGGATTCTGACCGTTTAAGATTGTAGATGTAAAAGTACTGAAAATAAAAGGAGATGTAAGTGTAGTTGTCCGTGCAAGTAAATGGAAAGGATAAGAATTTAGGATATAATGTGAATGCAATATTAACAACTATAGAAGAGGAAGAAATATAATGATAAGAATGGATCCCCTTAGAGAAACTTAACAGATTACAAAGTACTGCAAGACCATGACATTAAATGATTAATTAATAAGGATTATCAAGATTACTTTACTCACTTTCCTTCAAATATCAACTAAAGACTTAAACATGCAAATCTACCACACCTTCCAATGCTGGAAAATAATACATGCTCTCGAACAAGTGAACCAAATTCCTTTGCGTTCTCACCCAACTTTCGTTCTGATGCTCTTTAACTTAAACTGTCACTGTACCTTCCAGAGTTAGTGCCCACATTAAATACTTCTGTGAAAAATAGCATTCAAACCCAATAACGGAAATAGAAAATGAAGATATATAAAATAAATCGAAGTTTACAAACCAAAAGTACTTCTGCACTAAGGGAAAGAAAATAGTAATAACCATTCGTTAAAATACAAAAAAACTAGTGAAAACAAATGGAAACCTCTATTCCTAGCTAGCTCAAAATCTTCCCACGATTTTCCCTTGCTTTCGTTGTAACACCCCTTTCCCGTATTCATCACTGAATACGAGTCAAATATGTCACATGATAGTTGTAAAACAATTCATATTTATAGTTTGGTAAAAAATTTGTTTCTTATAGATAATATAAATTAGTACCTTATTTTCAAAACTAGTTAATCGCGTAAAATTTAAAAGTATTATTTTATCGCTCAAATTGAGTCTAGTTTCAGGCAGCAACCTAGCAATTTAATATAACTTTATATAAGTAGTAAAGCTGCCTAAAAACTGCTTGATTTAAAATTTATTGAGATACCAAATATATTACGATTTATATCAGAGTAGGCACCACATTTTAATATACATACCATCTAGTAAATATCGGACGAATTTATAAATTTGTATTACTAATGTTGATGTACCGGTTTCATTAGTTGATGTCCTATTGTGCTCCTTACTTCAAACGCTTCTCATTTCCTACGCGTGAAACAATCACACACTAAGAATTCACTTCGTGAGGCAATAAACAAAATTAATAATAATTTAAATTTATTAAACTTTATGGCTACATTTATATAGCTTGATATATGCCAATGCATTAACTTTTATGTTGCATTAGTGATAACATACTATATGCTAATATCATAATATGTCATTTGTACTTCAATGCATGGGCATATATATATCATATTACAAGCTAATAAATGTGCTTGTTCTATTCCTTTAACATCCTATCACTACTTACCATTAATGTTAAACTTTTAAGTTTAACTTACTTACCATTTTCATGCCTAATAACATAAGTTACCTCACATGTACTAACATATATCGAAGTTTTTCCTTTGTCAGGTAACCTGTAAAAATCCACATCACATATACATATGTTAGGCATGGTAAGTTAATTCAATTTTCCCAATAAATCTATTGTTTCCCTTTTGAATCATATTAAGATTACTTATACCAATTCTTTATACCTTTAGCCCAAGAATCTTATATAGAGAGAAACTGAAGTATGCAAGGTTGGTACTCCTTAAGTACTAGTCACCGAAGTGACGATAAACATATAGACACATAAAGTGCCGGTAACATATAGACACATAAGTGTCGACATCATATGGAAACATGAGTGTCGATATCATATAGACACATAAGTGTCGGCATCATATAGACACATAAGTGCCGGTAAACATATAGATCTGAAGATCGGTGTGTAGCTACACGCAGTCCTTGACTGCTAGACCTCTAATGACATGCCACTATTCTGTAACTCCTTATAATATACTTGGGCAATATTTCAATGTCATACATTTTCAATATATCATTCTGTATATGGCATATAGCTTATCATCTGTAACTTATCATTAACTTGTATAATACCATTCTATAAATGATATACATATTATCATCAATGTATGATAATAACTTGACCATATACAAACATAATAGAGCAGTTCATATCTTTCCATGTACCAATTTCTTTCTTTTGTCCTTTTAAACTTTTCAAGCTTATTAATCTGAATTAATCAATTCATATTATAGCCCAACTTATAACACAAAAAATTGGAACACATGACAATGAACATCAAAACACCGAAGTGTAAACAAAAGTACCAAAGTACTACTATACTGCCATCTGTACCAAGTCTCTTATTTATATACTTTGGGAAAATAATTATAACATAATAAACCAAGGCATTACTCATATTATCAATGGCCACATTAGGGAATTACATACCTTATTAAATAAATCCATAATTTAAAATTGGATTACCTTATAATGATAATGTATCATTATTCATATTATAAATATGTAGGTCATTTTACCTTACTTTTCTTTATCATAAATAGATATAGTATGAAAGCATAATATGCACTCACCTGGGCCATTTTTTAGCTTGCCTCACTATGCTCTATTCGATCCTTTCTTTCATAGTACCTCTAACCTTCTTTTGATTCGGATCCAAACTTCATTAATCACATGAATGTAAACAACATTTGTTAGATTCAAATCTAACAATTTCTCAAACATGCTATCAAATCTAATCATTCGAATATACAAATTTCCTTTTTCCTTCCTTATACTGTCCAAAATTCATTTTGGCCCTTAATAACCATTTAGAACTTTCATTAATCCTTTTCAAGCTTACTAATTAACCTTAGATACAAAATGTATCAATTCTCATTTTCTGCAGATTGCACTACCTTCAAAGAAATATTATAATAAAATAATCTACAACTCGGAATTCGGTTCCGTTTGTTATGAAAGAAACTAGATTCAATAAGCTTTTCAACCATACAAATTAATAGTCCAAATTCAACTTCTACGATTTATGGCGAATTTTCAAAGTCAATTACAATGCTGGAATTCGGAACAGACTGGTGCCCTATTTTCTAACCTTTCGTCACTTAAAAATTCATATCTTTTGACTCAAAACTCGAAATCAGTTTCGTTTGTTGGAAATGAAACTAGACGAACAAATCTTTACATCAGTATAAATTTCACCTTCTAACCATTATTTAGAATTTATGGTGAATTTTCAAACTTACTACCATAATCCTAGTTTTCTACACTGATTCTATAAATAACTCCAAACTTTATACTAGCTTCTCCTTACTTCTCTACTTTTCAATTTAGTCCCAATACTTGATTCAAACCATCAAATTATCACCCTTTTTCATCAAATAATTATTCAACGTTGGTCCCCCTATTTTTTTTATTCTTTCCGAATTAGTCACTAAAATGCAAAGATAAGGATTCAAACTTCTTAACTTTGCAATTTAGTCCTCAAATCCACATTGTTACTTGAATTCTATTATTTCAACTAAATTTCAGATTTAATCCTTATCAAAAATCTCCTTGCCAAAATGGACACTTAATTTTGACAATTTGTCAAAATGGTCACTACTTTGATTCAACTTCAATTTAACATTCTAACTTCAATTTCACATATCCAATATCATTAATAACATAAGTATACTTCAAAATCATAAAAATTGAGATTATTCCTTTAACTTTCAAAATTGCCAAAATGGTCCCTAACTTTTAATTTAGGGTTTTTCTTCCAAATAACAAATTAAAGCTTACTAGATCATTTATCCAACATCACAAACCCTAAATCAAACTTGAATCTATAAACCCTAATCATCTTCATACAAACTAAAATATGTAGGGTTTAAATCTCAACTCAAAAACATGATTTTATTATCATAACAACTTAATTTCAACTTAAATTTCAACGTAGAATCATAAAATCTCAAAACCCCCAATTTGATCCATAAACCAGAATTTCTTTCTCATGTAAATTCTCATCAATCAAGCATGGATTCCATGAATTATTGATATCAAAAGATAGAGCTTGAAGAGTAGAACAACTTTGCAGTTGAAGAGATTGCCTGAAAATCGAGTTTTGGGGCTTGAATCGAGCTTGGAAAAATTCTCTCTTTCTTTCCCTAGATCTCACGTTTTTGGTTTTGTTCATCTTTTCACCATTATTTTACACATATATCTATTAAATGAATATTAAATTCATTTAATAGTGAAATTACAATTTTGCCCTTTTTATCCAATGGTTGAGATTGATTTTATCATCAATCAAGGGCCAATATTTAATCTTCCATTTCCAGTTTCCAAAATTGACCTTATAACTTTTTGAATATTTCAAAATTGCCATTGGGGCCAAATGACCAATTTTCCCTCAAACTAGTTTTTATTTACCAGTTTGCCATTCTTGTAAAAATTCAACTAAATCTAGTTGGAATCCAACCAAATATAATAAAATATTCATAAAATTACTTTTCTGTGGCTTTTGGATCACCCTTTGAAATTCCAGTTCGATCTAATTTCCTGATATTCATCAAATACTTGTACTGCAATTTTACCTTTTCCGAGCTATTGGATTTATTCTGAAAATTCTATGTTTCCATATTCCGAAAATAAAATCTATTATCCCATAAAAACGTCCTTTTCCAAGGACTTAGACTGAATTTTTCTAACTCAGTATATTATTCTGATAATTATCGAAAATGCTCATAGAATAAAATTTCTCTTAGAATTCCTTTATCGATAATCCATACGAATTTTCTCTACTCTTATTGAGTCCAAAATATCGATCAGAAACACTTTTATGGGACCTTCCCGGAGGTCACCCATCCTAACATTTCCCTGGCCTGAGCACGCTTAACAATTTTATTCGATCCAAATTCAGTACCTTTTACTGCATCTTAATTCTTAAAACCGATATCAAGGTACTTATTTCGATCCAATTCACTCTTATACTGAATAAAATTACTTATTGGGAAAATTTACACTTTAGTCCCCAAACTTTTCTAAAGTTTATACTTTAACCCCAAAACTTTCAAAATTTACATTTTGGTCACTAGCCAAAAATTTGGGATATTACAATTCTTCCCCCTTTAAGAAAATTCATCCTCGAATTTTCAATACGGGTCAGACTTAAAAAGTGAGGAGACTACTCCCTCATATCTTCTTTTCTTCTCCAAGTCGTTTCCTCGACTTTATGATTTCACCAAGGAATTTTAACAAGGGGAATCATCTTTTTCTTAGTCCATTGACTTCATGTGTTAGGATCTTTACCGGTTCTTTTTCATAAATTAAATCCATCTGGATCTCTATTTTCTCCCGTAACAACATGTGAAGGATCTGATCAATACTTCCTAAGTATCGATACATGAAATACATTATGAATCTTGTCTATTTCTAAAGGTAAAACTAGCTTAGAAGTTGCTGAATCATCTCTTTTTATAATTTTTTATGGTCTAATAAATCTTGGACTCAACTTTCCTTTTTGTCCAAACCATAATACCTTCTTCCAAGGTAAAACCTTTAAGGAATACTTTATCCTTAACTTCATATTAAATATCTTTTCTTTCAAGATCAACATATAGTTTCCATCATTTGAAATATAGATTCCTCCTTGATAAGACAAGTATCTGTCAAACTTAACTTTAAATTCTCCGGTTTCACCTCTTTCCACTTATCTGTACCTTGGCAAACATTTCTCATCTTTTCTCTAAAGATCTTTTATTCTTCACTGTCATCTTACTTAGATGAAGGTAACTTATGCTTAATTGCATAGATCCGTCTTTCTTTTTCATAAAAAACACTGATGCATCCTAAGGTGACACACTTGACTTTATAAAATCTCTATCTAACAATTCTTATACTTGTGCCTTTAATTCCCAAAGCTAGGTCGGAGTCATTCTATATAGGGCCCTTGAAATAGACGTAGCACCTTGTCACATTTTTACTTTAAATTCTACCTCTCGATCTAGAGGTAATACCAATAGCTCGTTTGGGAATACATCAGGATACATTCAGACAGTCAAAATATTTTCCAATTTAATTTCAACAGTTCGAGTATCCATTACATTTGCTAGAGAACTTGACAACCTTATAGCAACAATTTCTTAGCAAAAACAACTGTAATTACATTGGAGAAGGAATTTATCCTTTCACCAACTACTTATCTCCATGCCTTCCGAATTCTTCAATATTAATCGCCTTAAGCGACAATTTATCATGACATGATAAGAAGATAACCAATCCATGTCTAATATCATTTTAAATTTCTCGAAAGGTAATTCTATCAAGTTTATCGGGAACTATATTCCTTGTATATTTATCAAACAATTTCTACATGTTCAACTCATCCTTGAACTCTGATCTAACGAATTTGTTGTCACTATATCACTTGAAATGAGTTCTATTAGAATATCTCTTTCACCATTCAACTTAGTGCTTATATACGAGTATGCAAAGCCAGGATCCATCAAAATCAAAATAGGTTTAGCAAAAGATTAAATATACATGCTATGATTTTTAGATCATCTCAATCTTTATCAGTCCTAATGTGTGCAATCATGGCTGTGAAGCAAATTCAGATGATTCCCCAGATCTAGCTTGACCTCGGGCAACAATACAACTCCATCCAATTTCTTTGTATCTAAGCAGCAGAATCTGTCTAGTGAAATCCTTAAATCATTCAATCATAAGCTAACAATCACTGGACCTTCCTCTGTTTCTCCTTTCATTTCAGGTGTTCCCAAAATTTTCAATTCCTTTACAATCGATACTCAAAGGGTTGGATGAGCTAATGGCTGAAAACGTGTCAGCATTATATCCAATGTCTGAATGAAAGTGACCTCATCTCGCACAGGCACTCCTTATTATGCTAGTGCTCTTTCTTGTTCCGATTAATCCGAAGGATTACAATTAACCTTGTTATTACCACTCTTAATTCCTTCCAGAACCTCCTATTTACCAATTCATTACAAATTTCTTGACTCAAATATTTATTATAACCCATCTCACTTTATACTAGTAAGAAGCGACATCAGTCAAATCATATAAACATCATATCAGTAATATTAATATCCTAGTGGCATGTATACACTTTTAACATATAACCACATCTTTTTAGGCCAAGAACCGGCTAAACTTGTAGCTCTGATACCAATAAATGTAACACCCCATTTCCCGTATTCATCACTGAATACTAGTTAAAGATGTCACATGATAGTTGTAAAACAATTCATATTTATAGTTTGGTAAAAAATTTGTTTCTTATAGATAATATAAATCAGTATCTTATTTTCAAAACTACTTAATCACGTAAAATTTAAAAGTATTATTTTATCACTCAAATTGAGTTTAGTTTCAGGCAGCAACCTAGCAATTTAATATAACTTTATATAAGTAGTGAAGCTGTCTAAAAACTGCTTGATTTAAAATTTATTCAGATACCAAATATATTACGATTTATATCAGAGCAGGCACCACATTTTAATATACATGACAACTAGTAAATATCAGACGAATTTATAAATTTGTATTACTGATGCTGATGTACCGGTTTCATTAGTTGAAGTTCTCTTGTGCTCCTTACTTCAAACGCTTCTCATTTCCTACGCGTGAAACAATCACACACTAAGAATTCACTTCGTGAGGCAATAAACAAAATTAATAATAATTTAAATTTATTAAAATTTATGGCTACATTTATATAGCTTGATATATGTCAATGCATTAACTTTTATGTTGCATTAGTGATAACATACTATATGCTAATATCATAATATGTCATTTTTACTTCAATGCATGGGCATATATATATATATATCATATTACAAGCTAATGAATGTGCTTGTTCTATTCCTTTAACATCCTATCACTACTTACCAATAATGCTAAACTTTTAAGTTTAACTTACTTACCATTTTCATGCCTAATAACATAAGTTACCTCACATGTACTAACATATATCAAACTTTTTCCTTTGTCAGGTAACCTGTAAAAATCCACATCTCATATACATATGTTAGGCATGGTAAGTCAATTCAATTTTCTCAATAAATCTATTGTTTCCCTTTTGAATCATATTAAGATTACTTATACCAATTCTTTATACCTTTAGCCCAAGAATCTTATATAGAGAGAAAATGGAGTATGCAAGGTCGGTACTCCTTAAGTACTAGTCACCGAAGTGACGATAAACATATAGACACATAAAGTGCCGGTAACATATAGACACATAAGTGTCGACATCATATGGACACATGAGTGTCGATATCATATAGACACATAAGTGACGGCATCATATAGACACATAAGTGCCGGTAAACATATAGATCCGAAGATCGGTGTGTAGCTACACGCAGTCCTTGACTGCTAGACCTCTAATGGCATACCACTATACTGTAACTCCTTATAATATACTTGGGCAATAATTCAATATCATTACATTTTTAATATATCATTCTGTATATGGCATATAGCTCATCATCTGTAACTTATCATTAACTTGTATAATACCATTCTATAAATGATATACATATTATCATCAATGTATGATAATAACTTGACCATATACAAACATAATAGAGCAGTTCATATCTTTCCATGTACCAATTTCTTTCTTTTGTCCTTTTAAACTTTTCAAGCATATTAATCTGGATTAATCAATTCATTCATATTATAGCCCAACTTATAACACAGAAAATTGGCACACATGACAATAAACATCAAAACACCGAAGTGTAAAAAAAGTACCAAAGTACTACTATACTGTCATCTATACCAAGTCTCTTACTTATATAGTTTGGGCATATAATTATAACATCATAAACCATGGCATTACTCATTTTATCAATGACCACATTAGGGAATTTCATACCTTATTAAATAAATCCATAACTTAAAATTGGATTTCCTTATAATGATAATGTGTCATTATTCATATTATAAACATATAGGTCATTTTACCTTACTTTATCATAAATAGATGTAGTATGAAAGCATAATATGCACTCACCTAGGCCATTTTTTAGCTTGCCTCACTATACTCTATTCGATCCTTTCTTTCATAGTACCTCGAACCTTCTTTTGATTCGGATCCAAACTTCATTAATCACAAGAATGTAAACAACATTTGTTAGATTCAAATCTAACAATTTCTCAAATATGCTATCAAATCTAATCATTCGAATATACAAATTTCCTCTTTCCTTCCTTATACTGTCCAAAATTCATTTTGGTCCTTAATAACCATTTAGAATTACCATTAACCATTTTCAAGCTTACTAATTAACCTTAGATACAAAATGTTTCAATTTTCATTTTCTAGCAGATTGCACTACCTTCAAAGAAATATTTCTATAAAATAATCTACAACTTCGAATTCGATTCTGTTTGATCTAAAAGAAACTAGATTCAATAAGCTTTTAAACCAAATAAATTAGTAGTCCAAATTCAACTTGTACGATTTATGGCGAATTTTCAAAGTCAATTACAATGCTGGAATTTGGAACAGACAGATGCTCTATTTTCTGACCTTTCGTCACTTAAAAATCCATATCTTTTGACTCGAAACTCGAAATCATTTTCCGTTTGTTGGAAACAAACTAGACGAACAAATCTTTACATCGATATAAATTTCACCTTCTAACCATTTTTTAGAATTTATGGTGAATTTTCAAACTTACTACCATAATTCCAGTTTTCTACACTGCTTCCATAAATAACTCCAAACTTTATACTAACTTCTCCTTACTTCTTTACTTTTCAATTTAGTCCCATTACTTGATTCAAACCATCAAATTATCACCCTTTTTCATCAAATAATTATTCAACATTGATCCCCCCTAATTTTCTTCTTCTTTCCAAATTAGTCACTAAAATGCAAAGATAAGGATTCAAACTTCTTAACTTTGCAATTTAGTCGTCAAATCAACATTACTACTTGAATTCTATTATTTCAACTAAAATTTAGATTTAATCCTTATCAAAAACCTCCTTGCCGAAATGGTCACTACTTTGATTCAACTTCAATTTAACATTCTAACTTCAATTTCACATCTCTAATATCATTAATAACATAAATACACTTGAATCAAACTTAATTTAGGGTTTTGCTTCCAAATAACAAATTCAAGCTTACTAGATCATTTATACAACATCACAAACCCTAAATCAAACTTGAATCCATAAACCCTAATCATCTTCGTATAAACTAAAATATGTAGGGTTTAAATCCCAACTCAGAAACTTGATTTTATTATCATAACAACTTAATTTCATCTTAAATTTCAGTGTAGAATCATAAAATCTCAAAACCCCCAATTTGATCCATAAACCCTAATTTCTTTCTCATGTAAATTCTCATCAATCAAGCATAGATTCCATGAATTATTGATATCAAAATATAGAGCTTGAAGAGTAGAACAACTTTGCAGTTGAAGAGATTGCCTGAAAATCGAGTTTTGGGGCTTGAATCGAGCTTGGAAAAATTCTCTCTTTCTTTCCCTAGATCTCACGTTTTTGGTTTTGTTCATCTTTTCACCATTTATTTTACACATATATCTTTTAAATGAATATTAAATTCATTTAATAGTGAAATTACAATTTTGCCCTTTTTATCCAATGGTTGAGATTGATTTTATCACCAATTAAGGGCCAAGATTTAATCTTCCATTTCCTGTTTCCAAAATTGCCCTTGTAACTTTTTAAATATTTCAAAATTTCCATTGGGGCCAAATGACCAATTTTCCCTCAAACTAGTTTTTATTTACTAGTTTGCCATTCTTGTAAAAATTCAACTAAATCTAGTTGGAATCCAACCAAATATAATAAAATATTCATAAAATTGTATTTTATGACTTTTCCATGGCTTTTGGACCACCCTCTGAAATTTCAGTTTGATCCGATTTCCCGATATTCATCAAATATTTCTACTGCGATTTTACCTTTTCCGAGCTATTGGATTTATTCTGAAAATTCTATGTTTCCAGATTTGGGAAATAAACTCTATTATCCCATAAAAACTTCCTTTTCCAAGGACTTAGACTGAATTTTTCTAACTCAGACTATTATTCCGATAATTTTCGAAAATCTTCATAGAATAAAATTTCTCTTAGAATTCCTTTATCGATAATCCATACGATTTTTATCTACTCTTATTGAGTCCAAAATATCGATCAGAAACACTTTTATGGGACCTTCGCGGAGGTCACCCATCCTAATATTTCCCTAGCCTGAGCACGCTTAACATTTTTTTTCGATCCAAATTCAGTACCATTTACTGCATCTTAATTCTTAAAACCGATATAAGGTACTTATTTCAATCCGATTCACTCTTATACTTAATAAAATTACTTATTGGGGAAATTTACACTTTAATCTCCAAACTTTTCCAAAGTTTATACTTTAACCCCAAAACTTTCAAAATTTACATTTTGGTCACTAGCTAAAAATTTGGGATATTACATTCGCACCCGTTTCCTTCTTGTCACGAGAAGTTCTATTTCATTATCACCTTGGTACACCAAAGAGAAGCTCAAGCCATCATGGATGAAGCTTCAAACAAAGGAGAAAGTAAAAAATGATGTCATCCGGATCTTCCTCTCTTTTTCAATCTCTTCTAAATAGTCTCTTTATAGGATGATCCAAAGAGGACACTTGTCCTTTATGTGAATTTGGCTTCCAAATATCATACACAATCTGTTATAACAGATAGTACTATTGGCGCTCTTAGAAACTTCTATACAACTAGTAGCAGCGATGACATTTTTGGCTACATTAAGGGGATGCTTTTTACAGTGACATTAGTAGTACAAGGACAAATCAACAAAATGACAAAATTCTGAATAAATCACACAAAGATAACTGAGTTATAAAAGATGCAAAACCTAAGCTGAAAATGTAGAAATGTATGTATGAGACACCAATGTGGGGACAATTTAATCGATAAAAGTAGAGAAAACAAATGCTCTTTAGAGAGCTATTACACCCCTAAACTTGATTTTTTGCTTGCCCTCAAGAAAAATGATAAGAAACAAGGTTAAGTACAAATTTATAAACATTATAGCTACTTGAATCATCTCAACTATCAATGAATCAATTACTATATATGACAGAAGATTGCATCGGCAATTCAGAAAAAATGAATGAATGAACTTGCAATTTCATCAATGCATAGCATCATGCCTCACATCACAGATTCTCTCTACCTAAACAACATTTATTTAATTCAACTATATAAGTATGTAATCTTTTCTTTTTTTGCTTTCTCTTTATATATATATAAAAGCAGCAAGGGATATCATAAAATGAATTCACCCTAAGATCTTGAGAAGTAAGATGTTGTGCAAAGAACCCTAGGGAGTACTTCATTGCTCTGACAAACACTCATACTGTAAAACCCAAAAAAATGTAAAATGGCAAATGGCAGCCAAAGGTTTGAACCCTTGACCTTTTACGTGGTAGACACATGTGTTAACCGTTTGAGCCAAGGTTAAGTTTGGTTAAAGTGTTTCACAAACTTTTTTTTAAATTATGTTTTAGTCATGTATCCAATAATAATTAAAATAAAATCAACTCCCTCCATTATTGATACATGAGATCTAGAATTAGAGATGAAGGGTCTGGAGACTTAAGATTTTCTTCCCAACCACCATCTTTCTCTCTCTGATCTCGGCCACCGTTGAGCCACGGTGGTCATTGCCAACGTCACCGAAAGCATCACGTCACCCCGAGCACTACCCACGCTGTCACTCGCGAGTTCAAATTGTCGGTTGTCGTGAAAAACCGTCCAAAGCATCGACAATTCAAGGGTTTTCATCCCTAGGGTTTCATTTTTTTCGACCGTTCCCATCACCGGTGAGAGACATTGCTAGCGTCGACAAGCTCCCCACGCCAAGGCAAAGAGATCCCCTCCATCAACTTGTTGATCGGCCGTTGTTTGGAGCTTCATCGAGCTTCGTGGAAACCCTTTGGTTTTCTTCCATTTAGGTAAGTTTGGTAAGATCTTCGGCCTAATTTCATTTTTAAAACATCTTGGGTTGATAGGTATGGGTTTTTGGTGCAATTTGGGTCATTTTTGCGACCGTTTAGGGCCGCGCGTGGCCTTTATGCGCCGCCCAGTGGAAAATTTTGGCCACCGTGGTTGGTTTTCTATTGAACAGAATCGGTTTAACCTAGGAACCGTTCTAGCCTTTGAACCGAGCCTGTAAACTGGCCCAACACCCTTCTTGGTCTAATAACAAACCAGGCCTGTTATTTTAAAGTGGTTAATGCATAGTGCCCGTATGGTTAATGCCCAATAACCCGAGTCCGATCTAACATGGTGAAACCCCGTATGATCGACCTGTGACCGACCCGACCAAACCCGTGACTAACCCGATCCATGATCGACCTGACCCTTGATCAACCCATTTGACCCAACCCATTGATCGAGTTAACTCAGTGAGTCAACCCAACTGAGTTAACTCAGTGAGTCAACTAACCTGAGTCAAACCTTTGACCACTGACGTCAGTGTTGACTGCTGACGTCAGCATGGATTGTTAACTACTGACGTCAGTGTTGACAGATGACGTCAGCATTAACCGTTGACCGATGATGTCAACGTTGACTTTGACCAAAAAGTCAATTTTCCCGAAAACTCCTATTTTACACTTTTCAATGCCCTAAGTCAATTTTTAAAGTTGATTTTTTGAAATTCAAACCCGAAGGCCTCCAAATTGAACCTTGAACCCAAACTTGAGTTGTGTTTAATTATTCAGTTCAAAAGCAGTTAATTTGAATTAAGGACTGATTATGGACTATATGTTTAATTGAAGGAATTTGTGACTGTGTATTTGAGATTTGTGAGGACGTCAAATTTGAGTTTGAGAATGATCGAATGGAGTACCTTGGAACAACCGAAGTAGCTCGGAGCCAAGGTAATACATTACTACCTCTTGCATACTTTACTAAACATGTTAGTATTTTGTTAAATTATGCATGATTTAATGAATAGTGCTAAAAGTTTGATAATTTAAATATTACATTGAGAAAAGTTAATAATACCTTTGAGGCATGAGAATGATTAAAATACCTCTAATGAAAGAAATGTTATGGAATTTACATTTGATATGATATAATGACTACCTAATCTGAAGTCCGTGATCTATTTAGAAATAATTCAATATCGATGTAAATATGTGTGATAACAAACCACTTGGATTTTCTTGAGCCCTGGATAAACACCTAAAAAATAAATTTATTCAAATTTCTTTGTATTTCTGAACTAATCTAAATAGCAATAAAGAATAAATTGAGCAAACTGATTGAAATAAAGGACATACACTACCATTGAGAACTTAATTAATTGAATACCCGTGTGACTGCAATGCCTCTATGTATTTGAAATTCGACTTAAGAATATAAGTTATTCTTAAGACTGTTAAATAATAAAAAAATATTGTCCAAATTCATATTCAACCATTCAAGGCTTGTTATAAGATAATTTATAATAATGACCGGTTCAACTATACTCTACAGCTAGAACTAAGAAATAAAAACTTGTTAAGTGTACTTAATCGAATACTTAGAGAGTGATGCATTGATGAGACTTGGTTAATGGAATGGACTTGGAAGCCTAGCATGCTGTCAAAGATTCTTTTTCACCGATCTATCAGAAAAACGCTTGGCTAGGGTAATTCTCACTCTACTCTATCAGGTCCCTACGCTTCGGCTAGGGTAATTCCTTATAGCTACTGTATCAAGTTCCTACGCTTTGGCTAGGGTAATTCCTTATGGCTACCTACGCTTCGGCTAGGGTAATTCCTTATGGCTAGGGTAATCTTATGGCTACCTACGCTTGGCTAGGTTAATTCCTTATGGCTCTTTCAGATCGGGTTCCTACGCTTGGCTAGGTTAATTCCTTATGGCTCTCAGTATTAGGTTCCTACGCTTCATCTAGGGTAATTCCTTATGGCTCTTGAGGGGTAATTCCTTATGGCTACTGTATCAGGTTCCTATGCTTCGACTAGGGTAATACATAGATTTATACTATACCATATACATGTTTTACCTTACATGTATGTGTTTACATCAACATTTGGTAGTTTTGTATTACTCAGCTTTTCCGAGCTCATTTTGTTTCACCATTGCAGGTTAAAGAAATTTGATCATAGATTTATAATCGATATCAGTTTGGAGTTCCCTTGGAGTTGCGCGTGGAGTATGGTACCTGTATATTAGTGGGCATGTATGTCATGATTTATTTTATGATTGTGTCCGTATTTTGTTTTTTGGATTTCAGTTTGAATGAACGGAATTTTAATATAGTTTTAATAGAAAGGTTATTTTACACTTTTAAATGTATTTTTAAGAGTTTTCTTCTATTTTTCTATGGGTCACTCGGTGACCCTAATGTGACCTCATAGATTTAAGTGTGTCGTATAGCCGGGTCTAGGGGTTACATTTAGTGGTAGATCGGTCGATCATCTGTCATAGGGTGTCTGGTTTGTGCATGCCCCTAGATCTTAACCGCACTTCACCGAGATAGGACTCCGATGGCGAATCACCTCCTGCAATAAGTGCATCTCACCATTCTGTCCATAATAGCTCGATCTATACTGGCAAGGAATGTCGGTAATGTTCATCTATGATTTGGATTAATGTGATGAATTAGAATCTGGATAAAGAACCTGAGATGGTTAATACTTGTTAAATTGAAGATCTGATTCAAATTGAAAATAAATGTTTGATTATGATTGAGAATATTTTGATGAAAATTTGATAAAAATATTATGAATTGGAAATAAATGTGTCTGTGAATGTAGCGAAAGAGGTTTTGCATGGTTACGAATATCGTATTATGATCAGCTAGCCTAAAAAGGTATGACAAGAAAACTTTGGGCTCAGAGTTGGTTCAAGAGATTGAGGAGATCGTCAGATTGATTTATGACCGTCTGAAAAAAGCTTTGGCAAGGCATAAGTTTTATGTTGATCAAAAAAAAAAAAAAAAGAGGATATTGAGTTTGGGGTTGGTGACCATGTCTTCTTAGGGGTGTTCCTATGGAAGAATGTTCTGAAATTTGGGCGTAAAGGTAAATGGAGCCCAAGATTTATAGCGCCGTACCATATTGTGAAAAGAGTTGGACTAGTTGCCTATCAACTTGAGTTGTCTCCTCAGCTTAGTCGTATTCATAATGTTTTTTCACGAGTTTATGTAGAGAAAGTAAAATTTGGACTCAAGTCGTATCATTCAGGTTCAACATGTGGAGTTGAGGCCAGACTTATCGTACGAGGAAGAGCCTATATAGATTTTGATGATGGGTCTTGAGAACGGTTTCCACAACTGTTCAGTTTAGGAAAATTTCAAGGACAAAATTTCTTTCAGGGGGAGAGTTGTAACACCCAAAAAAATGTAAAAATGTAAAATGGCAGTCAAAAGGGTTTGAACCCTTGACCTCTTAAGTGGTAGACACATGTGTTAACCGTTTGAGCCAAGGTTAAGTTTGGTTAAAGTGTTTCACAAACTTCATTTTAAATTTTGTTTTAGTCATGTATTCAATAATAAATAAAATAAAATCAACTCCCTCCATTATTGATGCATGAGATCTAGAATTAGAGATGAAGGGTCTGGAGACTTAAGATTTTCTTCCCAACCACCATCTTTCTCTCTCTAATCTCGGCCACCGTTGAGCCGTGGTGGTCACCGCCAGCATCACCAAAAGCGTCACGTCACCCCGAGATCTACCCAGACTGTCACTCGCACGAGTTCAAATTCTCGGTTTTCGTGAAGAACCGTCCAAAGCATCAGCAATTCAAGCTTTTCATCCTTAGGGTTTCATTTTTTTCGGCCGTTCCCATCACCGGTGAGAGATACCGTTGGTGTCGATAGGCTCCCCACGCCGAGGCAAACAGAACCCCTCTATCAACTCGTTGATCGGCCGTTGTTTCGAGTTTTGTCAGAGCTTCATGGAAACCCTATGGTTTTCTTCCATTTAGGTAAGTTTGGTAAGATCTTCAGCCAAATTTCATTTTTTAAATATCATGGGTTGATAGATCTGGGTTTTTGGTGCAATTTGGGTCATTTTTGCGGCCGTTTAGGGTCGTGTGTGTCCTTCACGCGCCATCCAATGGCGAATTTCACCATCGTGGTTGGTTTTTCATTGAACAGAATTAGTTTAACCTAGGAACTAGTCTAGCCTTTGAACCGAGCTTATAAACCAGCCGAACACCCTTCACCCGGTCCAATAATAGACTAAACCTGTTATTTTAAAGTGGGCTCGCCTGTATAAGGTCCAAAGCCCTAAACCCGTATGGTTAATGCCCAATAACCTGATTCTGATCCAACCTGGTCTGACCCCGTATGATCGACCCAACCCGTGACCAACCTTACCCAACCCGTGACCGACTCGTTTGACCTGACCCGTTGACCGAGTCAACTCAGTGAGTCAACCTAGCCGAGTCAACTCAATGAGTCAACCTAGCCAAGTCAACTCAGTGAGTCAACCTAGCAGAGTTAACTCAGTGAGTCAACCTAGCCGAGTTTACTTAGTGAGTCAACTCGCTCAAGTCAAACCTTTGACCACTAACGTCAAAGTTGACTGCTGACGTCAGCGTTAACTGATGACATCAGTATTGATTGTTGACTGATGTCAGCATGACGTCAGCATTGACTTTAACTGTTGACGTCAGCATTGACTTTGACTGTTGACGTCAGCATTGACTTTGACCAAAAAGTCAATTTTCTCGACAACTCTTATTTTACGTTTTTCGACGTCCTAAGTCCATTTTGAAGCCGGTTTTGTAAAATTCAAACCCGAAGGCCTCCAAATCGAACCTTGAACCACCCGAGCTTGAGTTGTGTTTAATTATTCAATTCAGAAGTAGTTAATTTGAATTAAGGACTGATTATGGACTATATGTTTAATTGAAGGAATTTGTTACTATATATTTGAGATTTGTGATGACGTCGAATTCGAGTTTGAGAATGATCGAATGGAGTACCTTTGATCAACCGGCGTAGCATGGAGCCAAATTAATACATTACTACCTCTTTCATACTTTACTAAACATGTTAGTATCTTATTAAATTATGCATGATTTTAATAAATAGTGTTAAAAGTTTTATAATTTAAATATTTCATTAAGAAAAGTTAATAATACCTTTGAGGCATGAGAATGATTAAAATACCTCTAACGAAAGAAATGATCTGGAATTTACATTTGATCTAATATAATGACTACCTCATTTGAAGTCCCCGATCTATTGAGAAATAATTCGGTATCAATGTAAATATGTGTGATAACAAACCACTTGGATTTTCTTAAGCCCTGGATAAACACCTGAAAAATAAATTTATTAGAATTTCTTCGTATTTCTGAACTAATCTAAATAGCAATAAAGAATAAATTGAGCAAAATGGTTGAAATAAAGGACATACACTACCATTGAGAACTTAATTAATTGAATACCCATGTCACTACAATGCTTCTATGTATTTGAAGTCTTACTTAAGAATATTAGTTATTCTTAATATTGTTCAATAATAAAAGAATATTGTAGAAATTCATATTCAACCATTCAAGGCTTGTTCTAAGATAATTTATAATAGTGATTGGTTCAACTATACTCTACAGCTAGAACTAAGAAATGAAAACTTTTGAGGTGTACTTAATCGAATGCTTAGAGAGTGATGCATTGATGAGACTTGGTTAATTGAATGGACTTGGAAGCCTAGCATGCTGTCGGTATTCTTTGGCACAGCAAATCATTGATCTACTGTATCAAGTTCCTACGCTTCGACTAGGGTAATACATTCTGCATTCAGGCTTTTATGCTTCAGTTAGGGCATTTCATTTTGGACCCAATACACTCCTTTAAGTCAACATTTACGCCCAATGGGCCTGGGTTAATGCCTTATAGATGTAGTCTTGGAAAACTGCCTATTGGAGTTTAGTTAGAGGATAGTTAAAAATTTAAAATGAACTGTAATTGGAACTTGTGGTTACCCAGAACACCGTGATAGTTTTATATTGTACCATATACCTGTTTTACCTTACATGCATGTGTCTACATCATCATTTGGTAGTTTTGTATTTTTGAGCTTTTCCGAGCTCATTTTGTTTCACCATTGCAAGTTAAAGAAATTCGATCATAGATTTATGATCGATATCAGTTTGGAGTTCCATTGGAGTTGCGCGTGGAGTACAGTACCTGCATATTAGTGGACATGTATGTCACGATTTATTTTATGATTGAGTCCGTATTTTGTTTTCTGGATTTCAGTTTGTATGAACGGAATTTTAATATAGTTTTAACATAAAGGTTATTTTACACTTTTAAATGTATTTCTAAGAGTTTTCTTCTATTTTTCTATGGGTCGCTCCGGTGACCCTAATGTGACCTCCTAGATTTAAGTGTGTCGCATAGCCGGGTCTAGGGGGCTACACATACAATGGCATTATTTGGCCATATTCATTTTTCTAACGCTGCATTGTTGTATTACCCTTAAGCTACTTTCATTACGCACTCACATTGGTGTGTCCTTTATTTACACAATATATATATATAACAGCAGCTAAACTAGGTAGATTCATCTAAGATATAAGTAATGAAGCTAGACATCGATTACTCAAGCAACCAAATTCATTCATAAAAGAATTTTAATACAATATTCCATCACAAGTATTCCACCAATTCATTGAAAATCAACAAGATTAAAGATTTAAGCATCGAATGTAAGAAAAAATTTTAAAGCATAAAATGAACCTTGCATTCGCTTTTAGATTTTTGATAAGTGAACTATTTGAAGCATAAAATGTAAGAAATTGCCATTTATTTACTACAAGTTCACTTATCAAAACCATAAGATTGGCTGGAAATTCTCTTCCTTGGATCTTTATAGGATATTTTTTGCACATTCGTATTCCTAGACTGTCCTGCCCGATTGTTTCAGATCCAGGGACTGCTGCCTCATTTCTTCAATGAACAGATCCCCAATATACTTTTCTTTGAATTCTTTCAGAAAGAATTCCCATGTAATCTATTCTGAAGGAACTCGTGCAGTGACTACATTCCACCACAGGCTCGCTTGCTCCATTAGAAGAGATATTACTCCTTCTAACTTTCCTTGATCATCACAAGGAATCCTACTCAACATGATCTTAATGTCATTTAACCAATAATCAGCGGCCACTAGATCTGCATCAGTGTCACCTCAAAACTCTGGTGCTTTCATTTTTCTTAATTCCTTTGAAACTAATACTGATGTTTGCCGATTTATAATTGCATACAATACCTAAAGAAATAAATCTTGATCTTGCACATGCATATTTCCTTGTTCCTCAGCCAATGGCTTTACATTCTGCTGACCCTGAGGTGGATTTTGATTCACCTCATTACTTCCACTCTGTGAAGGCATATCACGCTCAATTGCCTGACGAGATTCCTAATGATCTAACATCTATTAATGTCATAATCATCCTTTATAAGTAAGGAGCAACAATAATAATTACTAGGCATCCAAATATATTCATACAAATATCAGTAATTTTGACATCCTAGTGGCATGTATATAATTCCGACTATTAACAAACCCAATCCATATCCAGAACCCGCTAAACCTATAGCTCTAATACCAATAAATGTAACGCTCTAACCGGAATTCTATATCCAATACTAATTAGAGTATCACATTACTATTCACAGAAAAATTTTAAATTATCCATTATACTATTTATCGCGTAAAGTCATATTTTAAATTTTTATCCAATCGAATTAAGTCCGGTTTCTGGCAGCAACTTGACAATTATTATCTATAATATATAAGGAATATAACTGCATAAAATAAAAATCTACCCGATTGCTCTATTTACCCTTATCTAGTTATTATCCGATTTTAAAATTTAATGTAATTACTCATCATCCATTATAAGCATAAACTAGTTTGTATGTTATTACAAACCATATATAAACTAGTATATAACCGATTAATTTTAACATATACATGCCATCTAGAAACATCAAAAGACATCATAAGATGATATTACTGATACCATGATTATATTCCGGATAAATAGGATGCTCGCTCCTTACTCCGGTTTCTGCTTTTTACCTACGCGTGAAAACCATCACACGCTAAGTATATACTTAGTGAGACAATAATAAAATCCAATGCAATATAACATAACTACAACAATAACATATAACCGTATTCATGCATCTTCAATCACTAGATATGGCTTACCATCATGTTAATCATATATCAGTATAATATAAACCGGATATAATTTCTTACCAATATACTTGCCATAACCTTAAGAGTTTATAAACTCTTTCACCCGTTTATCTGTTATTTACCGAGTAAATCATAGCCCAAATATAACCTATGGGGACCCTAGGTACACGAGTCAAATGTGTACCGAAGTGCTAATACACATAAGGTAGTGCCCACCATCCGCACATTTATAAGGAAGTGCTAACCATACACTAAGTGTCCTTTATATACACTATAGTGTTAAACCGGATATCCGAATATACAATGTGCTACTGGACTCTATGGCATGCCAACTATACACTGTCCCTCAATGACTTATTTGGGCATAATTTTCATATTTATTTCATCCATGGCAACGTATATTAATATAATTTAACATTGGGCAGTTCATACCCGAAATAACATTCATAGTATAATATCATATATAACTAGTGATCCATGCATTTATATTCAACTTTTGACATATTTAAAATATGTCAAATATATGATTATGACATAAATATCATGCCAAAATAAACAAGGTAGACTCATCACAAGTCTTTCTAATGATGTATAAAACATCCATATATCATGTTATGTATGCATTGCACTCACCTGATGCCTCACTAGTGACCTTACTGTCGGTTTAACCTTACTCTTGAACTTTTCCCTTATCTTTAAACTTGCTCGTATTACGATCTATAAAATCATCGTTTACCAAATACATACATTTCAAAGCGTATGTTTGTATCATTCTTGTAATCACTCATTTTTGATCGGGTTTTAGTGTTATTATAATAGTAAAATTATATATATATAAAAAGCAAAAAAAAATAATAATAATAAAAAAAGGGGGAGGGGAGTGGAACACAAGGCTCCACGTCACCCTTCTCCCCCTATAAATAGAGGAGGCAGTAGCAAAGCAAAGCAAGAAAATTGCAATTGCAATTGCAAGAGCAATTGCAACAATTGCAATTGGAATCGGCAGGGCAGGCCAATTCGGCTAGCCCAGGACCGGGGTAATATCCTCGGTCCTAACCGGTTCGATCGGGGTCCTATTTTAGGTCCGATCTAGTTAATATTTTTGGAGAGGTCGTGGTAGATCTCGGTGGGGTTCAATCGGGGTTTGTCATACGAGCTCCTAGTTAGGTATATTTTCTTCCCTTTTTTATTAGTGTTGTAATTTCTATAATTTAATGAAGTATTAATTATCTTAAAATTGTAGTATTATTTTTTATGTTTATGTTTTAGATTAATATTTAATATGTTTTAAATTTGTGTTTTATATTAATATTTTATTTATATTAGATATGTTTTTATTTATGAGTTAGATTAATATTTATTTATGTATGTTTTAGAATAGTATTTTATTTATGTTGAGTTTGTTTTTATTTATGTGTTAGATTAATATTTATGAATGATAGTATTTTATTTATGCTAGATATGTTTTTATTTATGAGTTAGATTAATATTTATGTATGTATGTTTTAGATTAATATTTTATTAGATTAGTATTTTATTATGTTAATATTTATTTGCATTGTATTTAAATTATTTGCCATGTTTTATATTTTGCTCACTAAGTTTGCATATCGAGATATAAATTGTTAGTGCGGTGCCCTTTTATCCGAGCGTAAACGGGGCCAGTATCAGGCGTAGTGATAGTGGTTGGGCGTTTATTCTCGGATAACGGGGCCCTTAAAATTTATTCGCAATTATGACCAAATTTTAAAATAATCGTCACTTTAATCCGGAAAATCCAATATTAATAAAGTGGTAATTATTAAAGTACCAATTTTGGGCGGTGTGGGGGTGCTAATCCTTCCCCATCCGTAACCGACTCCCGAACCCAAAATTTTTTGAATCTCTGGTTTTATGGTGTCCGGCCTACCTAAGTGGCCGGTGGCGACTCCATTTTTTAAAAAATGCGGTTTTTTAAAAACCCCACGGAATAAACATTTTATATCCAAAAGAATCACAAACACCTTTCAAACACCTTCGAAAATCCACTTTTTTAGCGAGAAAAGACATCGCTACAGATGGCGACTCCGCTGGGGACAATTTTTGTTTTTAAAAAAAAAACAAACAAACAAGAGAGTCGAGCTTTTTGAAATAATTACTGTTTTAATAATATTAGATGTTCCGGATTAAAGTGGGTATTAAATTAATATTCGGTTATAATTGCGCGTTTATTTTAACGCATTTAAAATTTGGCATATAAACCCGTTTTTTAAGTGGGGGGAAAACGCTAATGCTTTCGTGGAGATATCGTTCTCCCGTATGGGCCTAGCAAGTACCTTCGGGCTCGAGTACCTTATGCTTTCGTAAGGATATCGTTCCTTAAATGCGGGCATAAGCGAATGGGTCCCCCAAATTGAACCCGGTTGAAAGGAGCCTATAATGGGTGATGATCGGGGCCTTGCTACCCTTAGTAGGGGGACAGCAAGGACAATTCGGTACCTCCTAGCACCAACACTGCATGTAGAGAACATAGAAACCCACCTGTTAGAGCCATGCGGATAACCTTAGGTGTTTTGGACTAGATAAATAGGGTCGTTTTGTTTATTTACCTTATTTAATTTGTCCTTTTATTTATGTATTTATTATTTTTATCCGGTACTAACTCATTTCTTTTTGTGTTTTATTTTATTTTTACACATATTTTTGTTGCATTATCATTGCATCCACATTACATAGAGCGTTGATTCAAGTGGTTTGCCCGATTAGAAAATCTTTCATCATGGAAAAAGGTGTCTTAGGAAGGACAAAGATCGATCCGATCGCGTGACATCGGTCGAGATTACTCAACAGATCCGACGTAACAATTTGCCGAACAAGCGTGTAGTGCCAAAGTATACACACGAGACCCTAATGGTGGACATACAACGAGCTACAAGGTGTGTGAATGACTTAGCTACAAAAGCCACGACTCTCCGACCTTTCGTAATCCCGGACATGGAAGAAGCACCAAGGTTTATCAAGTTGCTCAGAGCTGTCGAGGAGCTAGGAGGTAGAGCTAGGGATTATGTGTAGAACTTTATTTTGTAATTAAGACTTTGTAATAGACTCTTTTTGTAATAGGGACTCCTTTTGTAATATGGATCTTTTTGTAATCTGGACCCTTTAATTCCCATGAAAGTCGTTCAAATGGTGATTACCAAATGGAATCAACGCCTTTATTTGCATTCATGCTGCATATCATGACATGGTGTTGATTCAAAAACAGTTCATTAAAAGGCTTTCAAAATAGAAAAATCTGCTTTGCCGGGAACGATAATATTACAGTATCAAGTTAGGCCGAGCAAAGACCAATCGCGAAAGAAGACGGTACAACAATAAGGCACGTCGTATGAGAAGATTCAGATCGGGACGCGAGAACCCCAATTTTAAGTCTTCACGTTTGACCATTTTTAAAATTCTCAGATTTTAATTTAACTCATTAAAAAAATTGAAAATATTATTATTTTGCTTTGAAATTTCTTCTCTCATAAAACTTTCAGAATAATAATAATAACAAAAAGAAACCTAAAAGTTTCATTTTTAAGTAAGTTAAAATTTTTGATAATAAAAATGGGGAAATTTTTAAACCAAATGATCTTTGAGAATTTTAATTTAAACCCTAAATTTTTTTAAAGTACTCCTTTAGGACCGATAGAATCCATCCATGTTTAGACGTATTATTCGTTTGCACCCAGAAAAGATCTTATCTGCATTATGCCTGCACTTGTTGATGTCATTTTTAGAAGCCACAAAAATAAAGATCATGACATCAGGAGTCCATAGAATAGAATAAGAAGAGAAGACGAAGTCATCCATCATCTTGAAGACGACGTCGAGACGTGGAGCACAGGTTTTGCTTCCCGAAGTCAAGATCTCGAGAAGGAAGCTAACTGTCACCTGTAATTCATTATTAGTTTCTTGCAACCATACATTTTTCTATTGATTGAAAGTCTTTTAAGGACTGTTCGAGAATCAACACCGCATTTGCATTCATGCATTACATTGTACAATCATGACATATTTTACATAACACTATCACTACCTTGCATAAAATTTTTTTGGGGGGGTAATCCAAACAACAATTAGAGTTTTATCGTGAATAAAAGAATTGAACACACTCAAAAATCAAGATTCGAGCAGTTAAAAGATGGACTCGAGAGAAAAAGAGAGAAAAAGAAGTTTGATGCCTTTAATACAAGAAAACTCTATTTGAACCCTGACTTGGTCGTTCCTACGGATTTCAAGGACTTCAGATTTGCACATGATAACGGAACAAGATGCCCCAAGATTCACGTGACCATATTCAGCAAAAAAATTGGAGGGCTACATTGAAAAATTACCGATCCACTACTTCCCCGACAGTCTAGCAGGACTTACCGTGATATGATGTGCTTTGGACCTAGCACTAAGTCGTCGGTATCTCTAGGGTACGAAGATGAAACCTGATGAAAGCTTCAAGGAATGTGCTTTGAGGTGTCTGTGTTTAGCGACCCAAGTGCAGCCTCCCGTAGATGAAGAGAAAATTGACTTCTATGCCACCTTTCATATTTCTTCTTTAATAGATGCTCGAGAAAATGAAAGCCATCTTTGAGGACTTCATGACAGTCAGAGAGAATCGAAGATGCACTCCGGGACCTAAGTTTAAAGACCAGACCTGCCTAGGAGCAGAAGGAAACAAAGAGATAAATGGGTACCACTTTCAAAACATTGAGGCGATGGGTCATGACACTAAGAAATTTGGGGTCGTTAAAAAAATCAAGAAGCTGGTCGATGAGGGAGTCATGACGAGAGAATTGATCCAGCGGTGGAAAAACAAGAGAAGAGGCAAGCCTACACTACCTTGGAAGGGGCATAATGAGTTAGTTCCCTGGAGATAATCCAAAGGTCCCTACGGTTTTCTCATCATTTCACAAAAAAATTCTCAACAAAAAAATCATTGTTTATTAGAATTAAAAAATCACATTTCCCTTTAGAAAAGCATTTTTACATTCTTGGTTCTTTAAACATTTTATTTTTATGGGGTAGTTTTCCCATATGCATATACATGCATTTTTTAATGGACGTATGTATATATCATTTCTATACCAGGTCCTCGAATTTTGAATGCAACAGTACATTTGCTTCAAACCCAAAGATCAACTCTAAGTTGCATATATTTAGAAGAGATTGAATGTTGTGGTGATACTGTAAATGTGAGTATCTGCTAGTTTACTTAGGCCAACAGGGGAACAAAATGAGTGTTTAGACAAGGGGCAGTTCCTATTTTAAGAATTTATCTTCTCAGGCACATGTCGTTTAAGATCCTTGAAATGAAAGTTGACCCTAAACCTCTACCCCCTGAAGGCATTCTCAGGACATTTGTGAATATGTCAACGAATGGTGTTCTTTTACTTTACCAGAAGACACAGATGAGACCATACAGATTGGGTACGAAGATCAGAAAATCATCAGAAGAAAGTGGTTGAAAACATGGATATGTCCAAATGAAAAACCAAAAGAAGATAAATGGTAATCAGAAGGCCGAAGCAATACAGATCGAGTAAATATCAGAAGAGCTGCAGAGAGGCAATTAACTCCGAGCGGAAGATCGCATCAATACCCAGTATAGATCCGTGTTGATTCAAGGATACATTCATAAAATCGAATAAGAAAAAAAGGAAAAAGGAAAGAAAAAGAAAAAAAAGAAGAATACTGTCTATGCTTCACACACAGATCAAACAATACAAGAACGAGACTTCAACTATGTGCAAGAGATACAAGGAATCCACATTTCAAGTAAATATCAGTTTTGAAAATTAGTATAGAAGCTCGAATTGAAGCCAAGTCAAGACAAGTCGGCCCAAAGATTTCCAATTTTGAAAAAGGAAATGACCTCTAGGGTGAAAACCCAAAAATGGGCAGTCTAGAGTGATCCTGAAAATGAAGAAAAATAGTAGTCTGCCTGAGCATGCTGGCATCAATATCCAGCCAAAATACATTGATCCGAAGGTACAAAAGAAGAAAGTGACCTCTAGGGTGAAAACCCAAAAATGGGCGGTCTAGAGCGATCCAAGAGAAAAAGTGAAAAAGAAGAAAAGAAAAAAGAGAAAAGAAAAAAGAAAGAATAATATTTCATCTGGGCGGGCCAATCACAAGAATTCCCATAAATGTATTCATAGTCCTTCATTCAAGAAATCTCAATTTCGAGGAGTTTTGGAGGATCAAACATTATTGAATAAAAAACGAACATCAGTATATAGCCAGAATGCAAGGCAACCTATAGTAAAAAGAAAGGAAATAAACTCTAGGGTGAAAACCCGAAAACGGGCAGCCTAGAGTGATCCAAAAAAAGAGAAGGAATAATGGGCATATCCAAGTTACACAAGTACAGAAATACTGTTTCACTTAACCATAAACCAAAGGCCTACATTACAAGCCCCAAAGACCATTCTGGTCATCCATAAATATCCAAGTTGAATGAGAATGTCTTGATTTCATTCCGCCTATATAAGGTTAACTTTTCTTCAAGGAACGTCAAACTTCGAAGTGCTTGATCGACACCCAAATGAGGGAAGGATGGGGCATGGTGAGATAGTGAGATTAAGAGAGCCACCTTAAACGGGGTAGAAACTAGGTAGGGTTGTTCCTCTCAAAAGCCCATTAGACCAAAAGAAACTATACATTGGCATATATCTCCACAATGGTCAAGATCTTCTAAATAGGCACTTCATTAGAATTGATCTCTGGCAACTTGAAGCAGATGCGCTATGGTGTTTGATATTTCGGGGGAAAACATGTTTTAAAAGGTTTGAAATTTTCTCCCAAAGTTTTGATGTTTACCATTTCCCCCAAACATTAGTTTTTAAAAAGGTTTGGCAATACACTTCGAATTTTGTTTACCATTCTCCAAGCATGTTTGGTCCTTAGAAAAAGAAAAAGAAAAGAAAAAGATGTTTACCATTTGTTCCAAACAATGTTTTCAAAATGTTTGGTATCCCGTCAAGTTGTGATTTTCAAAATGATCATTATCTTTTTCAAACAATCATTATTTTTTGAAATATACACAAGTAAATTGCCTTTTACTTTACTTTAAAAATGAATGATGATGAGATTTAAAGCATAGGGACCGAGAGTTAGTTCCCGTCGAAGTGTTACGAGAAGATCAAGGATGAGCTCAGGGGATGGAAGTATTTTGGCTCACCCTAGTGACTAGAAATAGATCAAGGCTCTGTATGAAGGGTCAGAAAATTCAAAGCAAAGTGGAGCCCGTGGTTGAATGGGGCAACGCCAAGCGAAGAAGATGACAATGGTTCTTATAAAATAATATAAGAACCAGAGGGATCATTTATGAAGACAAGTGATAACCCCAAGACAAGAAGGCCTTTCTCAAAAAGGTTTAAAAGCATGTTCAAATGAGGATTTAAGAGCCTACGGTGAAGAAGTAAAGAGATGAAGAGATCGAGGAACGACCTTTCAGAGTGTAAGAGTTTAGAGAAGAAAAAGCTAAAAAAAAAAAAAAAAAAAATAAAGAAACCATTACATTGCATGCATCATATAAATAGGGGCATGTCAATTTTGCTTGTTCCTAAACAGGTATTTGAAGAATTATCGAAGAATTTACCAAAGTCCTGAAAGAACCACAGCCATGGCGGCGTGATATCCAGATGTTAAATCCTTCGGGTCATCGATAAGTCCTTCGGGCACGATGTTAAGTCCTTCGGGCCACCAATAAGTCTTTTGAGCGTGGTGATAAGTCCTTCGGGCCATCAGTAAGGCCTTCGGGCATGATGCGGCAGCATATCAGCGTGAGTCCCCATAGAACAATAGCCATAGCGGCGTCAGATCCAGATGTTAAATCCTTCGGGCCATCGATAAGTCCTTCGGGCACGATGTTAAGTCCTTCGGGCCACCAATAAGTCTTTTGAGCGTGGTGATAAGTCGCCGGGCCATCGGTAAGTCGCCGGGCATGATGCGGCAAAGATATTAGCGTGAGTCCCCATAGAACAATAGCCATAGCGGCGTCGAGATCCGGATGTTAAATCGCCGGGTCATCGATAAGTCCTTCGGGCACGATGTTAAGTCGCCGGGCCATCAATAAGTCTTTCAAGCGTGGTGATAAGTCGCCGGGCCATCGGTAAGTCGCCGGGCATGATGCGGCGAGAATATCGCGTGTGAGTCCCCATAGAACAATAGCCATAGCGGCGTCAGATCCAGATGTTAAATCCTTCGGGTCATCGATAAGTCCTTCGGGCACGATGTTAAGTCCTTCGGGCCATCAGTAAGTCTTTCGAGCGTGGTGATAAGTCCTTCGGGCCATCAGTAAGTCCTTCGGGCATGTGGCAGCATATCAGCGTGAGTCCCCATAGAACAATAGCCATAGCGGCGTCAGATCCAGATGTTAAAACCTTCGGGTCATCGATAAGTCCTTCGGGCACGATGTTAAGTCCTTCGGGCCACCAATAAGTCTTTTGAGCGTGGTGATAAGTCCTTCGGGCCATCAGTAAGTCCTTCGGGCATGATGCGGCAGCATATCAGCGTGAGTCCCCATAGAACAATAGCCATATCGGCGTCAGATCCAGATGTTAAATCCTTCGGGTCATCGATAAGTCCTTCGGGCCACCAATAAGTCTTTCGAGCGTGGTAATAAGTCCTTCGGGCCATCAGTAAGTCCTTCGGGCATGATGTGGCAGCATATCGGCTTGAGTCCCCAAAGAACGGCAGCCATAGCGGCGTGAGACCCAGATGTTAAATCCTTCGGGTCATCGGTAAGTCCTTCGGGCACGATGTTAAGTCCTTCGGGCCATCAGTAAGTCCTTCGGGCATGATGTGGCAGTCTTAGTAGCGTAGGTCCAAAAATGGCAACAGCCTCGTAAAAAAAAAGGAACCTGCATTTTCAAGCCCCAGTGAAAGGTTCCATAGAGGGAGAACCCTAAATCCAAAATCTCAAAAATAACTCTCAGTCGAAGGAATTCACCTATGACACAAGGTTATATAGGAAACCTTTTGTGTCGAAAGCGAAGAGTCTTATATAGGAAAGGCTCTGATCTTCACCGTCTTAGAATAAAAGGTTCTATATAGGAAGAACACATGTAGCCCAGATTTCGGACGCCAAAAGTTCTATATAGGAAGGACCGACGGCTCTCGGGGTTTGAAGACTAGCAAAGTTCTATATAGGAGGAACTCTCAGTCGGAAGAATCCATCAACGGCACAAAAGGTTTTATATAGGAGAAACCAGCGTTGAAGGCGAAGAGTTCTATATAGGAAGGACTCCAAGCTTTACAGTCTCGAAGTGAAAGGTTCTATATAGGAAGGACTCATAACTCGAGGCTTTAGAGTGAAGGGTTCTATATAGGAAGAGCCTGTAGTTCCAAGATCGGAAGGTGACGAAGCTCTATATAGGAAGAACTTACGAGCCTGAAGATTCAGCTAAGGAAGAGCGGATAATTCCAGAAGAACACGTGATTTCGAAGCCAAAGACGAGAAAGTAGGTCAAAAATGAGTGCTTTTGATCTTTGCTTTGTCCTCGTTTCACAAGAACAAGCAAAGAGGGGCAACTGTAATCACTCATTTTTTACCGGGTTTTAGTGTTATTAGTGTTATTATAATAGTAAAATTATATATATAAAAAAGCAAAAAAAGCAAAAAAAAACAATAATAATAAAAAAAGGGGGAGGGGAGTGGAGCACAAGGCTCCACGTCACCCTTCTCCCCCTATAAATAGAGGAGGCAGCAGCAAAGCAAAGCAAGAAAATTGCAATTGCAAGAGCAATTGCAACAATTGCAATTGGAATCGGCAGGGCAGGCCAATTCGGCTAGCCCAGGACCGGGGTAATATCCTCGGTCCTAACAGGTTCGATCGGGGTCCTATTTTAGGTCCGATCTAGTTAATATTTTTGGAGAGTTCGTGGTAGATCTTGGTGGGGTTCAATCGGGGTTTGTCATACGAGCTCCTAGTTAGGTATATTTTCTTCCCTTTTTATTAGTGTTGTAATTTCTATAATTTAATGAAGTATTAATTATCTTAAAATTGTAGTCTTATTTTTTATGTTTATGTTTTAGATTAATATTTAATATGTTTTAAATTTGTGTTTTATATTAATATTTTATTTATCTTAGATATGTTTTTATTTATGAGTTAGATTAATATTTATTTATGTATGTTTTAGAATAGTATTTTATTTATGTTGAGTTTGTTTTTATTTATGTGTTAGATTAATATTTATGAATGATAGTATTTTATTTATGCTAGATATGTTTTTATTTATGAGTTAGATTAATATTTATGTATGTATGTTTTAGATTAATATTTTATTAGATTAGTATTTTATTATGTTAATATTTATTTGCATTGTATTTAAATTATTTGCCATGTTTTATATTTTGCTCACTAAGATTGCATATCGAGATATAAATTGTTAGTGCGGTGCCCTTTTATCCGAGCGTAAACGGGGCCAGAATCAGGCGTAGTGATAGTGGTTGGGCGTTTATTCTCGGATAACGGGGCCCTTAAAATTTATTCGCAATTATGACCGAATTTTAAAATAATCGTCACTTTAATCCGGAAAATCCAATATTAATAAAGCGGTAATTATTAAAGTACCAATTTTGGGCGGTGTGGGGGTGCTAATCCTTCCCCATCCGTAACCGACTCCCGAACCCAACATTTTTTGAATCTCTGGTTTTATGGTGTCCGGCCTACCTAAGTGGCCGGTGGCGACTCCATTTTTTAAAAAATGAGGTTTTTTAAAAACCCCTCGGAATAAACATTTTATATCCAAAAGAATCACAAACACCTTTCAAACACCTTCGAAAATCCACTTTTTTAGCGAGAAAAGACATCGCTACAATTCTAACATAAGCACATATTCGGAATAAAATTCCTAAAAATCCTTTATTATTCATATCCATCACAAATTTACAAAACATTCTCAAATCTCATAAAATAACCATAAAATGAATTCTTTTAGAATTCATCTTAATATTTCCAAATTATTCAAAATGGTCCATTTCCATTGAACTTCAAATTTAATCATTAGACAACATATTCAAACATTACAAGAATACATTTAAGCTTATCACCTTGACTTATAGTCAATCACCATTTCAAACTCAACTTTCCCTTAATATGCTAATCGGTCTCCGACACTTTGAAAACTTCCAAATTGATCCAAACAACATTTTAAGTCTTGTAATATCATTCTCACATCATTTCTAGCCTTAGGAAATTTTTCCATAATTTTCTCTAATATTTCCCCAATAGACTGAATATGAAGAGTCTTTTTATCCAAATTTTCCAACTTGATTCAAGCATGAATTCAACTTCTAAACCTCATTTCCAAGCTTCTATAATTATTTTCCATATCAAAATCAATCCAAATTCAACTTCATGTCAAAACCCTAACTTTAAACAAATTAGGATTTAGCTACTTTCAAGCAGTTTCAATTATAAAACTAGTGTTTCAAGCATGGATATGATTCTACAACAACAACTCCATCAAAATCTAATCTTAAATCATCATATTTAAACATTCCCTTCTTCCATCAAAATCATAAAACTAGTGTTTCAAGCATGAATAAATAGTACCAAAAGATAGAGAATTTCATGGAGATCAACTTTATATTTCATGCTTTCATCCAAAATCCAACCAATAAGCTTGAAAATAAAAAAAAATAAAAATTTCCTCTTACCATGGGTAAGTTTCGAACAAGAGAGAAAGATGATGATAAATCTTGAATTTTCATTTGTTTCCAATTTGGCCATTTGTCATCTATTTTAAAAATCCAAATAAAAATCTCTTTTATAGCAAAATGACCATTTTTCCCTTGTAATCCAATGCTTCATATCTTGCCACATGTCTACCTACTTATCCAATGGTCAAAAATAAACCAAGTAGTTAGTGATTACCAACTTTGCCCTTGAAATTTCCAAAATTACCATCTTGCCATTTTTCATCCAGTGACTCTTATTTAACATGGAAAATCTACTCTAATCCAATGGTCCATGTTAAATCCTACCATTTTAAGACATGTAAATGAAATTTTTAACCTTGATTTATCATTCTTTAAAATATCTTGAATTTTTTATTCGATCCGATTATCCGAATATTTTTCTAAACTTTATCGCTTTATAGCCAAAAATACAAACTCCGTACGAAAAAATTTGAGTAACACAAAAACATCATTCTCGGGGAGTGAACTATTCATTTACGGGACTAAATACATAAATCTTGAAAATTACAACTTAGTCCTTAAACTTTTCCAAAGTTTATACTGTGGCCACCAAACTTTCAAAATTTTCATTTTAGTCACTAACCAAAAATTTGAGGTATTACACACAGAGTCTATCACAGATAATATTTGTGCAAAATTGCACAGGTGTGTCAGTACGCCTTGTAGTTGTATCGGTACGCATAGCAAAAATTATACTTGGTGTTGGCACGTGGACAACAGAATCGGTACACCCTTTAGCTACTAGAATCCCCTGTTTTGATATTGAACAACTGTATCGGTACACTTGTGGACTGTACCAATACCCTGTTTTAAAAATGAACCCGTATAAATATGGGCATGGGGCGTATCTATAAGCTGAAAGTTATTTCTGGTAATATCTGAATCTTTACAGTTTAGTTCATGTTTCTTGATCATTTAATTAAATGAGTTTGGATGATTTTTTTAAGTTGTAATTTAACCAGAATGAATTTAATATGATTAATTAAGGTTTGGTAACTTTGGATTTAAGTCAGCCCTTCTATTTTTTCAAAATTACAATTTGGTCCCTAGAGTTAAATTTTGACTAGTTGGATGCCAATTCGACGCCCGATTTAATTATAAATTTCACCACTACTAGCATGATCACATTAGGATTTAGTTATGCATTTAGATAAGATAAAATAAAAATGGATCATTTTCTAAGTAATTCGTTTGGGTTTGTCTTGGCAAACCCAATGTAGCTCGCCCGGTTCGGTCGGGCGTCTAGGCTGGGTCAAGGGGTTACACTTGTAGTCCTTTATCTTAATATCAAACTCTTGTAAAAGTAAAATCCATCATATTAATCTTGGTTTATCGTCCTTCTTCTCGAAAAGATATCTCAATGCAGAGTGATAAGTGAAAACAATAACTTTTGTGCTAACAAGATATGAATGAAACTTGTCAAAACAAAAACCACAACCAATAATTCTTTCTCTGTGGCTGTATAATTTATTTCAGCCTTTGTTAGAGTTTCACTGACATAGTAAATATCATGAAATACGTCTCTTTTTTTTCCAAGAACAACACGACTGCAAAATCACTCACATCGCACATAACTTCAAATGGTTGCAACGATAATAGGTGAGTTCCCAAGTTGCTTCTTGATTTGATTGAATGCATCCAGACATACATTGTCAAAGAAAAGTTTTCAGTTTTGCTCTAGCAGTAAACATAAGGGCTTCAAGATTTTTGAAAAATATCTAATAAATCGTATGTAGATTCCTATGTGGCCCAAGGAAATTATGAATTCCTTTAACATTTGTCGGTGGAGGTAGCTTCTTAATAACATCCACCTCAACTTTATCAACTTCAATTCCTGCACTAGAAATTTGATGGGCTAACACAATGCCTTCTGTGACCATAAAATGGCATTTTTTCCAATTTAGGACGAGTGTCTTCACATTGTTGCAAAACTTTCTCCAGATTGTTGATGCACTGGTCAAAATCATTCACATAGACAGAGAAATTATCCATGAATATTTCTAAGGAATTAACAAATCATATCAGAGAATATAGCCATCATACATCTTTGAAATGTGGCAGGTGCATTACAAAGACCAAAAGACATACAAATAAAGGTAAACATGCTAGATGAACAAGTGAAAGTTGTATTTTCTTGATCTTCTATTGCAATTTCTATCTGATTTTAGCTAGAATACCCATCCATAAAAATAGCAATAAACCTTGCCAACAAGTCTATCCAGCATTTGATCAATGAAAGAAAGTGAGAAATGGTCATTTCTTGTGGTTGCATTAAGCGAGTAGGGATCAATTCATCATTATTATTATTGAAAACAGTTATGCCACTATTCTTTGGTACACAATGAACTAGACTAACTTAATTATTGTCAGAAATAGAATAAATGATTCCAACATCCAACCATTTAATGATTTCCTTCTTAACAACTTCTTTCATTTTTTTGTATAGTCTTCTCTTTGGTTTAATAGACTGCTTGCTTTCTTCTTCCTATTTGATCTTGTGCATACAAAGAGAAAGAATAATGTCTTAGATATCGGTAATGCTTCAAGAATAGCTCTTTTGTGTTGCTTAAGTATATTGATCAACTTCTCCTCTTGAGTTGCGTCCAATCTTGCTGAAACAATAACTGAGAGTGTATTATTGTCACCAAGAAATGCATATTTGAGATTAGCAGACAATGATTTCAATTCCAAAGTATAGGGTTTCTTTAATAAAAGGCTTGAAGATTGGAATTGTACGAGTTTGCCAAATCTAAAGATTCAATCTGCCAATTGTGTTGAACATCAACCGTGAGTGTGCCAGCATTTCTGTCACTTTCCATAAAGATATGTTTAACAGATGTCAACACAAAGTCTGCTAAAATAAGTATATTGCGATGATGAAATTCTTCCTGAATTAAATATTCTAAAACATCCAAAGTGTGACATTCTTCCTTGTCTTTCCACAACACATAATGAAACGTACCAAAATTATGGGAACCTCCTTGTCTACTTCACAGTCAAGTATAATGAAATCTACTAGAAAAACAAACTTATCCACACGAACTAAGACGTATTTGATATGTCCTTCTAGATGATTTAAAGATTTATCGGCCAATTGCAATAGGTTTCATTTGTCTAATGCCTATCTTTTGAAAAATAGAAAATGGCATGAGATTAATGTTGGCTCCTAAATCATATAGAGCCTTGCTGAAATAATGATTCCTAATAGAACATGGAATAATAAAGCTTCATGGATCTTTCATCTTTCTAGGAAAAGTATTTGTGGGAATCGCACTACATCCCTCTATGAAAGCAATGGTTTCTATCTCATTCAACTTCTTCTTGGACAAAAACTCCATAATTTTTCATAATATGGAATTTGAGTAAGAGTGTTCATTAAAGAAATTTTTGTAACAACCTGAACCAGAGGTTAATAGTTTGGGTATCGGAATGATCGATACGAGTTTCACTGTGGGCTTTTTATTTAAGATTGTATCTTTAAATGTTTTGTTTTAGGACTTGGGCTCCTTGATTGTTATTGCTTTTGGCCCAATTAAGAAAGGGTTGATGTTTGAAATTAACTTGGGAGGTGGAGGACTTTGAGTGTGATTTAGCCAAAATATTTTCATTGGATTTTTTTCCCATTTTCGGGATCCGTGGCAGAGAGTGGGTCGGTGGTTTAATCTTAGGCTTATAGCTTTTATCTTTCCCATAATTGCCCACAGTCTCTCTCTTTTCCCCATAACTCAATTTTCTTTGATCTTTCTTCAATTCTCAATCTCCGTTGGTCTCTTTTTATTTCCTCATTGGTATTTCTAAAGCTCCAAATATTTAGGCTTTATTCGGCTAAACCTTAGAAACATTATATTATCTTTTTCCACTCTCCATCACCGCGATATTCCTGTGAGTTAAATCAATATTTTTGGGGTTTGGAAGAGTTTATGGAAGGGTTGGTTTTCCTTTAGACTCAAACATTTCATGTTATGTTTTAAGTTTGTTTTCAAGTTTTAAGTTTGTTTTCAAGTTTTAATTCTTGTTTGGTTCTTCTATTGTTCAATGAGCTCCTTTGGTGTTGATGGTGATTGTAATAACCATTTTAGTCTGAGCTTTTGAGCCCATTTATATTACACCCAAAAACCCACTGACCCCAATTATAATTAAAAATAGCTCAAACCCATTACAATTGAAAATCCCAAGCTCAATAGCCCATTATCATATCCAATACCCAACCCTAAAAAAACCCTAACACCCTTTCCCTTATCCTCTGCAGCCGCCGCCCTCAATAACTAATCATCTTCCGCGCGTGGCCGCCACGCGCGCCGGTCACCGCCCACCGCCAAGCCGCACTGCTCCACCACCAACCTGCAAGTAAAAAAAAAGTAAAAAGTTAGAGCAAGTGGTAGATTTTTTATATTAAAATCGGGTTATAAAACCACACCAAACAATGTAAAAGAGGACTTCCGATTTGAGGGGGAATTCGAAATAAAAGAGGGAAGTTCGAACCATAAAAATAGAGAAAGGTTTCCAATATGAAAAAAAGAGATTAATCCCGATTCGAAAATAAATAAGAAAAAAAGCTTTCTCCTTTTTTGTTCAAAAGCAACCAAAGAGCAAAAATAAAAAAAAAGAGAAGCAAAAAAAGATCGAAAGGTAAAAAATATATCGAACATATTTCTTTAGATCTACTCACCTAGGGGCTTCAGTTCAAAAATCCGACCCCAGATTCAAACTCGGCGTGAAAAAAGGGGTCAAAAAGGCACGGCCTTTACACTTTCGACCGCCGATGACGGCGACGACCACCGCCGACGACCGACGATCCACGACGGAGTCAGCGACAGGCGGCCAAGATCGGCCGAGTGGGGGATAGGGCAATTGAAAGGATTTTATTATGTTTTTTTTTGGAAATTTTTACCCCAAATAATTTTTATGTTCAAAATCGAATATTTAAAGGCTCATCAAAACGACGTCGTTTTGGCACCGGCCCTTAAGGCCCAAAACGACGTCGTTTTACCCCTGTACTCGCATATCAGACCCGACCCGGCTGAGGATCCACGTCATCTTAAAAATGGGATAATTATGCTTGCAGTCCTTTCGCATGGTATAATTACTCATTCGGTCCTTGCAAGTTTCAACTGGGTTTCAATTTGGTCATCAGATACGATTTTTATCTGATTTTAAAGGGCAAATTACAACTTCAGCCCCTCCGCCTCTGTATCCTTGTAATTCGGTATTTTAACTTTGTTTTTTTATATTTTAGTCACTTTTTTTAATTTCTTTTTTTATTTTATTACCATATTTTTTTATACATTATTATATATTACTTATACTATTATTACTATCATTATATTAAATTACTATTGTTTTGTTACTATTACATATTATTATATATATTATCATTATCGTTTATTATTATTACTTATATTATATTATCATATTATTATTTAAGTACCTACGTATTATTATTAATATTATTTTATTATTATTAATAATATCTACTTATTATTTTTAGTTTAATAGTATTTTTATTATTATTATAATTATATCATATTTAGTATATTATGGAATATATATATACATACTAAGTATATATAAATATATATATATATATATATATAATATATAGTACATATATAATTTATTATGTATATTATTTATAATTATTATCATTATATGTTTATTATTATTACTAATAGATTTTTATGTTTATTATTAATAAAATTTTCATGTTTAATATTATTACCATTATTATATATATATACATTCTATATTCATTCGTTTTTAATCATATTTTGAACTAAAGCCTTTTATTCGAGATTATCGTGAAAAACGTACCTCAAACGTAAGGGGTACCGCTCTCCGTTAATCTCTATCGCGAAATACCATTTTTAATTCTGAACTATAATTTTCAAAATAGATTCCTTTTATTCAGGAATCTAACGAAATTATGCCCCGGGTGTAGGGGTGTAAATTTCTTTCATACAAAAATATATTCTTTTAAAATATATTAAGGGATCACAATTTTTAAATTAAATTCAAATTCTTAATTTCCATCATTAAGACACCAAATAATCGACCAGGTACCAATTTTGGGCGTGCTCACCCTTCCCTACACGTAACTAACTCCTGAAAAACCTATTTTTCTGGTTTTACGGACCCAAACTCGTTGTTTTAATAAAATGACAAAAATAGGTTTTATTAAAATAGCCGTGTTTTCAGGTGATCCAATCTCACCCTAACTAAAATGATTGGTGGCAACTCTATTCCATCCAAATATTTTTCGTAAGAACGTGTCAAGCACCCACCGCGGGGCGGGCTGTTGTTACAGCTTGGCGACTCCGCTGGGGAATACCTTTTTTTAAAGTCGAGCCACCGGTCGATTACTTTTTTTCTTAACGAGTGGAAACTATAAATTTGGTTTAATTTCTTTTGTGATCCCTTTTCCTGTTAAATTTCTTTTTACAAAAAGGTTTTCTTAAATTTTCCCCTTATTTTTTGCATATCATAAGCTCTGCACCCGAGCTCCGCCCCTTTTAAGTGGGAGTGAGAAGCTACGCCTTCATGAGGTATCACCTCCGTACAGGATAGTGGGTCACTTTCGGGATACATCTGTACCTTTGTCTCTGTGAGATCTTCATATCCGCACAGACCTAGGGAAATGTATCCTCCCGAATCGATGTCCTAGCGACAGTTTGGGTACCGTTACTTTAGAACCTAAACCACATGTAGTGAACCATAACGGCCTACCTTGTCTAGAGCCATACCGAACCTCTGCCCGTTTAGAGAGTCACTCGATAGGTGCATAGTAGAGAACGTTGGGGGGTTTAATTTCTATCAATTATGCCCTTTAATTTTAGTATTTATTTATTTCCTTTATTCCTTTAGTATGTTAGATACCATGCCTATATTTATGCAACAAAGTATGCGGGTAGAAAGCATGTTTGGGTAGGATCCTTTTTTTCAAAAACATGAACGGGTAGAAAAGTATGCTTGGGTAGGTTGTATAGATTTACTTTTAAGTAATTAACGTTTATATTTTTAGCTTGATTATTCCACGCGTACTAACTAAATTTTGTTGTTGTCTATGTTTTTTCTTTGCATTGCATATTCAAGACATAAATAAAAGGTGTCGATTCACGAGCGATCATCAATCTAGAAAACTTTTATAATGGATAAAAGGTCACGTGATCAGATAAAAAGTAATGCAGATATGAGGCAGTCCCCTAAAGTGATACCAAAAGAAGCAAGAGGCCTTTCTTTCGAAGGTTACGCGTCAGATATATATGTCGAAATTCACATCAATACCAAGATGAATGAAATAGAAGAGCTGAAAAGAAGAATGACCGAGATGATGAGTATGGTGACCGTCATGGCCAAGGAGAAAGAGCCTGATATACAAAGTGTAATACCCTTAACGTATACTCGTAAATCGAATATACATTAAAGATGTTACATAGTCGTTTAAAGAAATCTCGACTTATAAATTTATTTTTACAAGTATTTACAAATTTTAGTTTGTAAATATAATCATTTCTTGATTTTCTTGAAAACATAACCTATGTGCAGTTAGCTAGTTTCAACCCTGAATAAATTATTTTAAAACATATTTGGCAATTATTGAAAACAACAGTTCAATTCAGGGTGAAAACTAGGTTCGCTATCTAGGCCCTTTCATAACTTTAAAATCTTTATGCGATTACCGATTATTCTTATTAGCAAAGTAATTATCCTTTCTATCTTAGCTTTATTCTGTTACAATGCTAATGCCTTATTTTGCTTTATCCATATACGATTCATCGTCAAAACTAATTACTTATCTATCCTTTAGTCTAATTTAATGCATCATACTCTACTAGCAATTAAATAATTACATGCCAACTAGAGATTATCATAAGTTAGAATATCTTACTGATGTTTTGCAGATTGAAGCTTGATCAGGATGCTCGACTCCTCTTCAAATACTCCATCTTAATCTACGTGTGAAACAAACACACGCTAAGTAGGAACTTAGTGAGGCAAAACTTATAAATCAAAGTAAATCACTTTAATTTTAATAAAATTTGCATAATAAATAAAATACTAAATATAACATATAAGAATTTAGAATCGTATAGAATGACTTATCGAAGTCATTCCACTATCATGTAACCTGTAAAAATTAACATCTCATATACATATATAAGGGAATGTCATGTCAAATTAAATATCCAGTAAATCACTTATTTTCATTTGAATCATATCGCTTTCACTTTTCACTTTCCTTTAGATCACTTTTACTTGTTACTTTTTATTCATTTCATAACCCAATGTAATGTAATTGAGAATGAATGGAATGCGAGTCACTGTTGAGTATGCACATGTGCGGCATCAACAAATATGTTGTGCCATGATAAATCAGTGTATCACAATACCATTGCTGTAATTTAACAGCATCACTGTATCACTAGGTCATAGCTTAGAACACAACATCATTGTTTCACTTTATAATTGTTTTACACTTATACAACATCACTGTATCACTAGGTCATAGCTGTAGAACACAGCGTCACTGTATCATTAAATTATTGTTGTAAAATACAGCATCATTGTATCATTACACTCCCACCTCATTGGCATGTCAATTATACCAAGAATCTCAAAATGTTCACAATGGGCTTTTAACAATCACTATTATGATCTCTTCACTTATTCAATAATATCAATAATTAAAGACATGTCACTATAACATATATAAGAAAAATGCATTGGCAGTTCATACCCGAAATTTATTCATAATTCATTTCAAAAATCATTGAAAATATTTCATTTACGATTTCAAAAATATTTATTTATTTTAACACTAGAGATTGACTTATCGCAAGCCTTTCTCACATCATAATAAAATAAGTAAGAACGCACTCACCTGGGCCGTTTATTAGCTTGCCTCACTAAGCTCTACTCGATCCTTTCCTTCATAATACCTCGACCTTCTTTTGATCCAAATCAAATTTCATTGATCATATAAATACGAATAACATTCGTTTGATTCAAATCTAACAATACTTTAAACATGCTATCGAATCTAGTCATTCGAATATACAAAATTTCCAAAAGTTTTTCCTTTCTTCCTTGTATTGTTCAAAAACTCATTATGGTCCTTAGTGACCAATTTTAACTTCCATTAACCCCTTTCAAGCTTACTAATCAACCTTAAATACAAAGTGTATCAATTCTCATTTTCTGGCAGTTTTCAGTACCTCCAAAGAAATATTTATATAAAATAATCTACAACTCAGAATTCCACTCCGTTTATTCTGAAAGAAACTAGATTCAATAAGATTTTCACCCATATAAATTAATAGCCCATATTCAACTTGTACGATTTATGGCGAATTTTCAAAGTCAATTTCCAGTGCTAATTTCGGAACAGACTACATACTGTTTTTCTGACCTTTTGTCACTTAAAAATTCATATCTTTTTACTCGGAACTCGAAATCAGATTCCGTTTGTTGGAGGCGAAACTAGACAAACAAACCTTTATATCCGTATAAAATTCACCTTCTAACCATTTTTTGTAGAATTTATGGTGAATTTTCAAAGTTACTGCCATAAACCAGTTTTTCTACACAGCTTCCATAAACAACTTCAACTTTTATACTAACTTCTCCTTACTTCTATACTTTTCAATTTAGTCCAATTACTTGCTTTAAACCACCATCTTATAACCTTCTTCATCAAATAATTATTCACAATAATTATCCTTAATTTTCCTTCTTTACCAAAATAGTCACTAAAATGCAAAGAAAACAAGCTTCTTAACTTTGCAAATTAGTCCTCAATTCAACATTACTACCTTAATTCCATCATTACAACTAAAAATCAGATTCAACCCGCATACAAAACTTTGATAATTTATCAAAATGGCCACTAATTCAATTCAACATCAATTTAGCATTCTAACTTCATTTTCTTGTCTCTAACATCATTAATAACATAAATACACTCCAAAATCTAAAAATTCAGATTTGGTCCTTCAACTTTTCAATTTTCCGAAATGGTCCCTACACAATTTAACTTAGGGTTTTGCTTCCATATAGCAATTCAAGCTTACTAGATCATTAATTCAACATCACAAACCCTAAATTAAACTTGAATCCATAAACCCTAATCATCTTCATAATAATCAAAACATGCAAAACTTAAATCCCAACTCAATATCATCATTTTAACTTCATACTAGCTTGATTTCAACTTGAATTCAATCATGAAATCATAAAATCTCAAAAGCCCCAATTTGATCCATAAACCCTAACTTCTTTCTCATCTAAATTCTCATCAATCAAGCATGGATTCCATGAATTATTGATATCAAAAGATAGAGCTTGAAGAGTATAACAACTTTGTAGTTGAAAAGATTACCTGAAAATCGAGTTTCGGGGCTTGAATTGAGCTTAGAAAATTTTTCTCCATATTTCTCTCTTTCTTCCTCATTTTCGAATTGATGAAGATGAAGGCATCTTCATCTTTTGATAACTTAATTTTAAATCTCTCCCATTTATGCCACTTGTATTATAAATGAATTTTAAATTCATTTAAATAGTGAAATTACTAAAATACCCTTTTAATCCAACGATTGAGATTGTTCTTATCATCAATCAAGGGCCAAGATTAAATCTTCCATTTCCTTCTTACAAAAATGCCCTTGTAACTTTTTAAATATTTCAAAAATTCCATTGGGACAAAATGATTAATTTGCCCTACAACTATTTTTTATTTACTAGCTTGTTTCAAAATTGCCATCCCATTACAATCCAACTAAATTAGTTCATTTCCAACCAGCCTCTATTTCATAAATATTATTTATGACTTTTCCATGGCTTATGGAACGACTTCTAAAATTTTGATTCGATCTGATCTCCTGATATTCGTAAAATACTTCTACTGCGATTTTACCTTTTTCCGAGCTATTGGATTTATTCCAAAAATTCTATATTCCATATTCAGGAAATAAACTCTACTATCCTATAAAAACTTCCTTTTCCAAGGACTTAGAATGAATTTTCTTAACTCAGCCTATTTTCCCGATACTTATCGAAAATCTTCATAGAATAAAATTTCTCTTAGAATTCTTTTATCGATAATCCATACAAATTTTCTCTACTCTTACTGAGTCCAAAATACCGATCAGAAACACTTTTATGGGACCTTCCCGAAGGTCACCCATCATTTTATTTCTCTAGCCTGAGCACGCTTAACAATTTCATTCGATCAAAATTCGGTACCTTTTTTTGCATCTTAATTCTTAAAATCGATATCAAGGTACCTATTTTAATCCAATTTACTCTTATACTGAATAAAATTACTTTTTGGGGAAATTTACACTTTAGTCCCGAAACTTTTCCAAAGTTTATACTTTAACCCTAAAACTTTCAAAATTTACATTTTGGTCACTAGCCAAAATTTGGGATATTACAATTCCTCCCCCATAAGAAAAATCATCCTCGAATTTTCAAAACATACGTGTTTCAAACAATTGCAGGCATTACTCCCTCATTTTCTTCTCAATCTCTCAAGTGGCTTCTTGGACCTTGTGATTTCTTCTTAGGGCCTTAACCAATGTATTTTTTCTTATTCCTTATTTCTTTAACTCCATATACCAGTATTTCTACTAACAACTCTTCATGTATCAAGTCTATTTGCAGGTTTTTAGGAGTGATGACACATGAATAATCCAATCAATATCTCCAAAACATAAATACATACACTATAAATTTTTGCTCACTTATGAGGATAAGATCCATTAATATGCCCTTGGTACAACTCTTTCACGATTCCTTGAGGTATAATAATTCTAAAACCAAGTTTTTCCCTTTTTGACTTGCACAAATCATCTTCTCTCGAAGTGGCAATTTTCCTTTTTTTCTCTTCCTTTAGTTTTTAACTGATAATATCTTGACTAAAGATCAACCTTCCATTTACATCTTACTTCTATGTTAGTCATAGATAATCAACTTATCTTAAAATTGGTCTTAAATTCTCAGATCTTCTATAAGAGTTAACTTTCATGCTTATTTCACTTATCATATCCACTATGAGTCCTTTCTTAACCTCCAAGATTCGTAGACCGACGAATTACACCATCGTCTCACTTTCCTTATTCTAGTCTCGTTCCATATCATACTAATGAGGAGCAGCATCAAGTCATACAATCAGCACATCAGTAATATGATATCCTAGGGGGCATGTATTTACTAATAAAAATCATATACAAACTTGGTTTAGCATCCAAAACCGACTAAACCTTTGCTTCGATACCATTAAATGTAATACCCTTAACGTATACTCGTAAATCGAATATACATTAAAGATGTTACAGAGTCGTTTAAAGAAATCTCGACTTATAAATTTATTTTTACAAGTATTTACAAATTTTAGTTTGTAAATCTAATCATTTCTCGATTTTCTTAAAAAACATAACCTATGTGCAGTTAGCTAGTTTCAACCCTGAATTAATTATTTTAAAATATATTTGGCAATTATTAAAAACAACAGTTCAATTCAGGGTGAAATCTAGGTTCGCTATCTAGGCCCTTTCTTGACTTTAAAATCTTTATGCTATTACCGATTATTCTTATTAGCAAAGTAATTATCCTTTCTACCTTAGCTTTATTCTGTTACAATGCTAATGCCTTATTTTGCATTATCAATATACGATTCATCATCAAAACTGATTACTTATCTATCATTTAGTCTAATTTAATGCATCATACTCTACTAGCAATTAAATAATTACATGCCCACCAGAGATTATCATAAGCTAGAATATCTTACTGATGTTTTGCAGATTGAAGCTTGATCAGCATGCTCGACTCCTCTTCAAATACTCTATCTTAATCTACGAGCGAAACAAACACACGCTAAGTACGAACTTAGCGAGGCAAAACTTATAAATCAAAGTAAAACACTTTAATTTTAATAAAAATTGTATAATAAATAAAATACCGAATAAAACATATAAGAATTTAGAATCGTGTAGAATGACTTATTGAAGTCGTTCTTCTGTCAAGTAACCTGTAAAAATTAACATCTCATATACATATATAAGGCAATGTCATGTCAAATCAAATATCCAGTAAATCAGTTATTTTCATTTGAATCATATCACTTTCTCTTTTCACTTTCGTTTAGATCACTTGTACTTGTTACTTTTTATTCATTTCATAGCCCAATGTAATGTAATTGAGAATGCATGGTATGCGAGTCACTGTTGAGTATGCACATGTGCGGCATCAACAAATATGTTGTGCCATAATAAATCACTGTATCACAATACCACTGCTGTAATTTAACAGAATCACTATATCACTAGGTCATAGCTTAGAACACATCATTGTTTCACTTTATAACTGTTGTACACTTATACAACATCACTACATCACTAGGTCATAGCTGTAGAACACAACGTCACTGTATCATTGAATTATTGCTGTAAAATATAGCATCACTGTATCATTATACTCCCACCTCATTGGCATGCCAATTATACAAAGAATCTCAAAATGTTCACAATGGGCTTTTAACAATCACTATTATGATCTCTTCACTTATTCAATAATTAAAGACATGTCACTATAAACATATATAAGAAAAATGCATTTGCAGTTCATACCCGAAATTTATTCATAATTCATTTCAAAAATCATTGAAAATATTTCATTTAGAATTTCAAAAATATTTATTTATTTTAACACTCGAGATTGACTTATCACAAGTCTTTCTCACATCATAATAAAATAAGTAAGAATGCACTCATCTGGGCCATTTATTAGCTTGCCTCACTAAGCTCTACTCGATCCTTTCCTCTATAATACCTCGACCCTTCTTTTGATCCAAATCAAACTTCATTGATCATATAAATACGAATAACATTCATTAGATTCAAATCTAACAATACTTTAAACATGCTATCGAATCTAGTCATTCGAATATACAAAATTTCCAAAAGTTTTTCCTTTCTTCCTTGTATTGTTCAAAAACTCATTATGGTCCTTAGTGACCAATTTGAACTTCCGTTAACCCTTCTCAAGCTTACTAATCAACCTTAGATACAAAGTATATCAATTCTCATTTTTTGGCAGTTTGCAGTACCTCCAAAGAAATATTTCTATAAAATAATATACAACTCGGAATTCGAATCCATTTGTTCTGAAAGAAACTAGATTCAATAAGATTTTCACCCATATGAATTAATAGCCCATATTCAACTTGTACAATTTATGGCTGATTTTCAAAGTCAATTTCCAGTGCTAATTTCGGAACAGACTGCATACTGTTTTTCTGACCTTTCGTCACTGAAAAATTCATATCTTTTGACTCGTAACTCGAAATCTGTTTCCGTTTGTTGGAGACGAAACTAGATGAACAAATCTTTATACTGGAATAAAATTCACCTTCTAACCATTTTTTTAGAATTTATTGTGAATTTTCAAAGTTACAGCCATAAACTAGTTTTTCTACACAGCTTCCATAAACAACTTCAACTTTTATACTAACTTCTCCTTCTCTACTTTTCAATTTAGTCCAATTACTTGCTTTAAACCACCATCTTATAACCTTCTTCATCAAATAATTATTCACAATAATTCTCCTTAATTTTCCTTCTTTACCAAAATAGTCACTAAAATGCAAAGATAAGGATTCAACCTTCTTAACTTTGCAAATTAGTCCTCAATTCAACATTACTACCTTAATTACATCATTACAACTAAAAATCAGATTTAATCCCCATACAAAACTTCAATTTTGATTTGGTCACTTAACTTTGACAATTTATCAAAATGGTCACTAATTCAATTCATCATCAATTTAGCATTCTAACTTCATTTTCTTGTCTCTAACATCATTAATAACATAAATACACTCCAAATTTTAAAAATTCAGATTTGGTACTTCAACTTTTCAATTTACCGAAATGGTCCCTACACAATTTAACTTAGGGTTTTGCTTCCAAACAACAATTCAAGCTTACTAGATCATTAATTCAACATCACAAACCCTAAATTAAACTTGAATCCATAAACCCTAATCATCTTCATAATAATAAAAACATGCAAAACTTGAGGTTAGGATTTGAGGTTAGGCCATTTTTGGTTTTGGTTTCATTAAGTTGGGGCCCACGTGGAAAAATAAAAATAAAGGTGGTCTTTATTTGTTTACTTACTGGACGGTTAGAATTTGAGGTTAGGCCATTTTTGGTAAATGATACGTTTAGTCTTTGGGTTTTCAAGATTATTATATTTAGTCCTCTTATAGTTTGGCTAAACTACAAAAGAAGCTTTATTTGTACTTTAATTTTATAATTTAGTCTAATAGTTGATAGCTTGTTCTGATTAAGAGAATAATATGTATGGCCTTTATGTGCACAATATATTTTGTTTCATGATTCTTTTAGTCTTTAAGACATCTTGTTAAATGTGATGATAGGCAAATATATGAGTGTATAATATATAGGTCGTAGCCCATTGGCACCGACATCCTGCGTTTCTAGCTGTAGCGCCCTAGCGTCGACATCCTGCGTTCTAGTCATAGCGCCCTAGCACCATCATCCTGTTTCGATCGATTGAGGTAAGCATGCATCCTACGTTATTATATTTATATATATATACACACACACACACACACAATATTGTACGCATATGTGCGCTCTTGTACCATTATGATGGATGAACTCTTGTGGATGACAATAGAGGTAAATGGTAGGTCATGATTATCTCATTCTTAATTATATCATGGTCTATATGTCATTTATATGCTCAATCTACATTGTACATGCTTTAGTAGTTTCTTTTGGTATTTGTGTATTACTGGGCTCTCAAGCTCACGCTATTACTCATCCTCGCGGGTTAATAGGTTCGAACGTTGTGCGGATATTGACATCAGTGTTGAGAGTTCTAGTGGTTTTGCTTGCGGAGTACGATACATATGTAGTTATGGGGCATGTAGGTCACATCATGTAATTATATTTGAGTTTGAATTCCGGTTTTAATAATTGGTTTCCAAATCTTGAATTTTTGTCAAATGTAAATGTTTTGAATAAACATATTTTTATTAAAGATTTGACTTTATAATTTTTAATTGGTTTAACAATTTTTAATTTATTCGGATTTAGATGCTGGGTCGCTCACGTGACTTGAGTGTGACTCCTCAAATCGGGTCGGCTCTTCCATAACGGTCTAGGGTGTTACAATTTGTACCTTGAGTTGGTGAAAAATATCCTGGAATAGTTGATACTGTTGATCATGCTCATTGTCCTTGAATCGTTAAGGAAACGGTGGAGATGGAATTACTTTAGATTGCGTCGGCACTTGGGGTTGTGTCGACAACTTAAATAGAAATACCGGTGGTAAAAGAGTAACAACTTGAGGAGTAACATCCTGCAAGCTTTCTTCCATCCTATCCTCGGTGACGTGATCATTTTGAGATGACTCACCATGATCTTTAGTAGATGTAACAGATTTTTGAACTGGCTCATTGGTCTGTTTACCACTCCTTAGATGCTAACTGTCCCAGTTGGGCTTCCAAAGCATGAATTGAAGAAGTATTTCCTTGCACTATTGCTTCAGTTCAAGAAATATGTTCCTTCATCAAAACTTCAAAAAAAACAGAAGGATCAGATGTAGATGCCTGAATATTTTATTGCTGACTAGGTTGTGACTGTATCGGAGTCTGTGCACTGTATTGTTGTTGTTGACTCTGCACATGAGAATATTGTGGCTACACATTGTTCTACTGTGACTGCAACGGAACTTGCTGAATGTATTGTTATTATGGTTGACTAAAATTCCCTTGTCTTGCATTAGAATTTCCTTGGAAAGTATTATTTTCAAATCTAAATGCTCCATCATTTTGGCTAGAATTTGAATTTCCCCAAGACTGGCTTGTAGCAGCATTGTAAGATTTTCGATATACGTTGCCCCGCATATTGTTTACATAACACGCACTAACTGCATGTTGTGGGCAATATTCATATCTATAATTTTCACCACAAATCTCACAAGAAAATACATGGACATTTTGCTGTTGTGCAAGTTGTATAGGTGCAACTTCACTAGTACCTTCCATATTCTTGATCTTGTTCTCTAAATAAGAAATTTGAACCTTAAGAGCAGATATATCGTCCAACTCCATAACTCCTAGTGTACTCTTACCTTGGCAGCTCTCGAAATAAAATATTGGCAATCATTTTGAGCAAATCGCTCCAAAACACCAACATCGTCATCATAAGTGCTATAAAAAAGGTCTATTCGAGGATATGTCAACAAGATTCCTTGTGTGCGCATTCAACCTATTATAGAAAATCTCAATTTGAGTTTCCTTTTGAAAACCATGATTGGAACAACGTCGAAGCAATGACTTGTAACGTTCCCATGTGGTGTGAATATCCAGCTGACAATAAGCAGTAATGACATTCCTCAAACAAGAGTTTTAACTTCGATGGATTAAAGCGTAGCACAAATTGTGTTGCTAAATCATTCCAAGAAGTGATAGATCTAGCAGGAAGTCCACGAAGCTACGTATGAGCTTTTCCATGCAAAGAATAAGTGATAGATCCAGCAAGAAGTCCATGAAGTGATAGACATTGTTGACTAAAAATGCACAAATCAATAAAAATGATTGAATATGCTCCCTAGCTTCTTCATGCGGCAATCCAACGTATTGCCCATTAGACTTTAACATTTGAAACATGACATGCTTAAGTTCAAAACTCCGAACTTGAATTTGTGGTCTAACAAAGCCTAGCTGTAAGTCATCCAAAACAGGAACAAAAACATCACATATTGTTTTGTTTAGAAGTAGAATACCTTGATGTAACGGTGGTGCATTCAGGTCTTGTGGCTGTAATAGCGGTATTAGTATGGTACATTGTTACCGTTTCTTGCCATCTCTCGCAGTTCATGAAGTGTTCTTCTAACAGTCCTTTCGGTTTCTAGATCAAGATTGATAATATGTTTTGAAGAACTCTTAGTCATAAAACACAGAAAATAAAAACAAAAAATAATAAGAAAAAGAAATAAAGTTAGTAACAACTACAATATAATATATGAAATAAAATTTGCAAAAACAAAAAAAAACATAAACACCAAATGGTCGCCATCCCCGGCAACGACGCAAAAACTTGATCAGGTCTAAACTGACACAGATTGTGCACGCGTACACACGTCGATGAAAGTATAGTTGACATGTTAATCCTATCAAATATCGATCCCACGAGGAAGGGACTCTGGTTGCTTATGATTGTCGATACAAAAATAGTAAAAATAAAAGGAGATGTAAGTGTAGTTGTCGGTGTAAGTAACTGGAAAGGAGAACAATTCAGGATATAATGTGAAAGTAATATTAACAAGTATAGAAGAGGAAGAAATGTAATGATAAGATTGGACCCCCTCGGTGAAACTTAATAGATTACCAAGTGCTGCAAGACCGTGACATTAGGTGATTAGGGAACAAGGAATATCAAGCTTACTTTAGTCACTTTCCTTCAAATCTCAACTAAAGACTTAAACATGCCCTTGAACGAGTGAACCGAATTCCTTTTTGTTCTCACCCAACTTTCATTGTGATGCTCGTTAACTTGAATTGTCACTGCACATTCTAGTGTTAGCGATTGTATTAAACACTTCCGTGCAAAATAGTGTTCAAACCCAATAATTGAAACAAGAAAGAAAGATATATAAAATAAACTGAAGTTCACAAACCAAAAGTACTTTCGCACTTAGGGAAAGAAAACAGTAATCATCATTCGTTAAAATACAAAAAACTAGTTAAAGCAAATGGAAACCTCTATTCCTAGTTTCCCTTGATTTTGCACTCGTTTCTTTCTTGTCACGAGAAGTTATGCTTCGTCATCACCTTGGTTCACCAAAGAGAAGCTCAAGCCGCCATGGATGAAGGTTCAAAGAAAGGAGAAAATGAAGGATGAGGTCGTCCAAATCTTTTTCTCATTTTCTATCTCTTCCAAATAGTGAAATTGGTGTCAAAATATCATACACAATATGTTATAACAGATAATACAATTGGTGCTCTTCATCCTTATCTACAAAAACTCCTATACACAGGCCCAGTCCTGGGCTTTTGGAGGCCTTGGGCTAATCTAAAAATTAAGCCCTAAATCAAAGATTTAAATTTTAATTGCAGTTGCAGTCGTACTTTTGGTTGTGTTGTGTTTATCACAATTGCGGATATAACATATGTTATTTCAATCACTGCAAGTATCGCGGTTGTGAAATTTTTTAATAACATATGCTATTACAGACATAATGGTTGCAAGTATCTTATTTTCAGATGGTGCCTGACCGACTCTTTTCAGTCATATACCCAAGTGTAGGTTGTTGTCAAGTAATAATTCTCAGGAGTCCGAGGTCGAACCACATGGAAGTTTTGTTTAGAAATTATAAGATTATAAATAAAATAAAATAAAATAAAAAATCTGCAAAGAGAACAACTGATTAGAAAATAAACAACAATATAAATAAAAGAAGCCGAGTTTTAAGAATCCACTCTTGGTATTATATTAAGATTAATTTGTATTCATCTAATTACTCAATTGAAGTCTATATGATGAAATGAAATCCAATCGGAAGGTCCTGCAATGAAAGTCCAAAGTCCAAAGTCCATTGTCCAATGTTCATAATCAAAGTCCAAAGTGCAATAAACAATGTCCAAAAAATGCAAAGGTATAGCATATGGTGTTATATGGATTGGTGGAATCAAAATTAATAAACAAGTCCAAGTGTTCATTATGCCAATTTGTTTTGTCTACAATAAATCAAGTTAATTATAATAAGCATTTATTGTGCCAAATTACTTGTCTATAATGAAGCAAGGTTCTTAATTTACTAACATGAATATTAATCAACTGAATTTAACATCATATACTAATTTAACATGTTTTAGCGTACGTTGAGAATTTCAAACTAACCTTTAGTATATACCAAGAGCATCATCCTTTCACCTCAGCAACTTGACTTATAAAGACAACATAACTTTAAAGAAAATATAATTTGGTTTACAAAAACCAAATATAAAGAATAAAAATATATAGATGAAAGAAAAATATAAAGATGAAAAAAAGAAAAGTAAGAAAGAAAAAAAAATAAAGAACGAAAGAAAGAAAAGCGATCTTGAATATTTAACAACAATGTTACAATCAAGCTTTCAAGATGATTTACAAGGCAAAACTAAAGCCTATTTATAGGAAATTTGGGAGGCTAGATGACAAAGAATGGTGGCTGGAAATTCATATCCTTGCATTATTTGATGATGACTTTTCATTATTTTATCATGACTTTGAATTATTTGATGATAACTTTGCATTATTTGATGATGATTTTGATAAGCTCCGGTTTTCAGCAATTTCTGGGCAATTCCATATTTGATTTGGATTTCCAACCACTTTGAAAATATTGTAGACTCAATTAGCTTCAAAAAGGTATCTTACGGGCTAATTTTCGAGTTCTGGAGCTCAAGTTATGGTCAAAACCGTGTAACATATTGAGTGCAGAATTTTCATACGAGTTTGTTGAGTCTATTTTCTCAATTTCAGTATTTGCCAAATTCCTTTCACCTTGGATCATCTTTGGATTCAACTTCATTTGTTTCATAATTGCAATAACCAAATTCAACATATCTAAGCGTGCAATTAACACAAAAACATAACAAAAGTATTAAAACTGCAACATATTTAAAATACAAACTACAAAATATGAAATAACTAAAAACCTACAAATTTCAATAAAACACTTAATAAATAATGCAAATGTTCATACTATAGATACTAAAATGAGACTATATTAAGGACTCATCACACCCCCACACTTACATTTTTGCTTGTCCTCAAGCAAACAAGCCACCAATGCAAATGTAGATGCAACCTAATATACTTCAGCGTCAACTGATGAGGAGAACACAAAGTTGTGAATGTAGAGTAAAATATCACTATTAAGAACTTAATTGTTTAAACATGGCCAAATAGAATGCTATTCATGACATAGGTGGTCTCTAGAAAATTCTCACAGTCAAAAAGTGTAGGACAATGAAACTTCTGTGCTCATATGTGTGCAAATCACCTGTGTGCAATCTCATCAGCACATTGGAAAAGTAATAAACAATAAGTGAATGGCTATCATGAATTAATTCATTATTCACCTTTATATAATTAGTTCCAATATAATAGAGTCACCAAGTCTTTTTAGTTGGCTTATAACTGGGCTTAGGTCAAGGTATGATATTTCAATGAGATTGACAACAATTGGCTTATCCTAAACTCAATTTACTTACGGATCGAAATGAGCAAAAAGTATTAATCCTCATCTTCCCCTAGTGATCATCCAACTCCATCATTTTCCAAAATATTCCTTATTTCTCCATTACAAAAGGATAAAGCATAAATCCTAAGTACTTTTCTTTTTTCTTTTTTTCAGTATACTAGTATTATTTTTTTTCATTTTTTAAATAAAGAGAACATTTTTGTAGAAAAATAGAATTCCATGCTTTGATCCTTTTTGTGTCTTTCTCCTATTAAATTTATCTACCTACCTCATTAATACTTATGCTCATAAAGATATATCCAATAAGTACTAAGCATCTAAAGCAAACAAGGGTAAGGTTGCAACTTTAAGCTCTATAGGTAAGGATAAACAAAGAAATATTTGGTGAGTCAAGAAAAAGGCTATAGGCTTAAAGTCATGGGTTCAAGGGAAATATTGTATGGTTGGCTCAAAAAGCACAATCGATCCAAAGAAATAAAAAACTTTGATCGTCCCCTATCATGCATTTGGAACTCTTACTATTATAAAAAAATGAAATAATGAATTTTTTTATGATTGGGTTAATCATTCACTTACGATCGATTACAATGCTATGTACGTCCCATGAGACAGATGATGTGTAACAAAGAAATCACAAATTCTGGAGATATCAAGGAAGATTCAAAGTGAAGCATCCAATGTCCTTAATCTTTCTAACTGTGAAACATTAGAGACTCTTTCTATAGACAAGTCATAGCATATTCTTGACACATATTTAATCTTTCAAGTCTTTAATAGTGATGTTTTACTTTATATTCACAAAAATATTTTCAACTCATAGAAATCAACTAAGTACATGCAACACTATATGCAAAAAAAAACACTCAAGCATCGGACCAATCATTTTTTTCCTTTTTATTTTATTTTTTAAATATTTATCATTAAATTGTCAAAATGTGTTTCAAGATTTACTTTACTCAACCACTTTTTCAACTTAACTTCTTTTAAAAATTTAAACATCCAATAAAACATGTATTATAACTACTACTTTATAACAAGGTAAACAAATCATAATCAACAAGGTGTGTCTTAGTATAAATACTTACTCAACCACCTTTTTCCTAGCTATGTCAAAAAGACCAAAGTGTGTTTTACAATTAACCAACAAGATTAACTATAATCTGTCACTTTTTTTCAATTTGACTTAACCTAACGTCAAGTTTTTTTTAGTTTTTTTCCTGCAAGATTTTTATTATTATATCCCCTACCCCACCTAGTTAGGACATTGTCCTCAATGTCAAAATTAAAAGTAGAAATTAGAGTATTTTACATGTTATGCTGCTACTGATTGCTAGAACTAACACATAAAAAAATAAAGCAAAAAAATGTTAAATAAGATAATATCACAGTGATAAAGAACAATCCGCATCTCGCTTGTCTTCTTCTCTTTTCCTTTTCCCACGTGTACTATCTATTAAATCAGGAAGACACCTGAAATCTTGAAGCTTTTGGAGTAGTTCTTCAATTGTTGTAGCTGAGATTAAGATCCTTCTTGCCTCTGAAAACATAAATCCATTTTCCACAGCATTATCAAGAAAAGAAAGTAAACTATCAAAATAACCATTAACATTAAACAAACTGATGGGTTTTTTATTTCTAGTCAGAGATGACCAGGAAGCTACGCAAGCAATTTCTTCCAGAGTACCAATACATCTGGGCAGAGCAATAATGTAATACCCCAAAATTTAATAAGTTGATTAAGGGTCATTTACTAGTAAGATAATAGCTTAAAAGATAACTTAGTGACTAAAATGACAAAAATGCAAAAGTTAGGATTTCTTTAATTATGGGTTTTGAAAAGGAGATTTCTAAGGTTTAAAGGTCTCATGTGATAGATAGTGAATTGAATAAGGTATTCTTAAAGTTTGGTTGAATTTCAAGGAAATTGGAATGGGAATTGAAGTTTAAAAAGGTAGTGACCAAAATGTAAATTTTGAAAATTTTATGGCTAAAGTATAAACTTTGGAAAAGTTTGAGGACTAAAGTTGTAATTTCCCAAAATTTAAGGGTTTTTATTTCATAAATAAACAGGCCACCTAAGGGTGTGAATCGAATGCGGAATTATTGGTTCGATCTGATACTTCGATTATTGGGAAAATCGCAATTAAACTTTAACTGGAATTCAGATACCCATATCGAACTAGAAAATTTTGAAATTTTGCCATATGATAGAGAAAGGTTATAAAGATCATTTTCAAGCTTTGGAAATATTTTTATTTTGATTCAAGCTGAATTCTACAGTTTATTTCTGAGTAAAGGGTTATTTATTAGAATATTGGATCGAATGGAAATTTTGGAGACTGATCCAAAAGCTATGGAAAAGTCATAAAATGTTATTTTATGAATATTTTATTATAGTTGGATGAATTCTAACTAGATTTAGTTAGATTTTAATGGAATGTCAATTTGGAAACAAACTAGTAAATAAAGACTAGATGGAGGGCAAATTGGTCATTTGGCCCAAATGGCAATTTTGAAATATTTAAAAAGTTATAAGGGAAATTTTGGAAAGAGGAAATGGAAGATTAAATCTTGGCCCTTGATTGATGATAAAATCAATCTCAACCATTGGATAAAAAGGGTAAAATTGTAATTTCACTATTAAATGAATTTAATATTCATTTAATATATATGTGTAATCTTTTCCAGCCTTGAAACGTGGAGAAAGAGGGGAAAGAAGAAGAAAATTTTCCAAGCTCGACTTTTAGGTAATCTCTTCAACTACAAAGTTGTTCTACTCTCCAAGCTCTATCTTTTGATATCAATAATTCATGGAATCCATGCTTGATTGATGAGAATTTACATGAGAAAGAAATTAGGGTTTATGGATCAAATTGGGGCTTTTGAGATTTTATGATTCCATGATTGAATTCAAGTTGAAATCAAGCTAGTATGTTGTTAAAATCATGATATTGAGTTGGATTTAAGTTTTACGTGTTTTGATTATTATGAAGATGATTAGGGTTTATGGATTCAAGTTTAATTTAGGGTTTGTGATGTTGAAATAATGATCTAGTAAGCTTGAAATGTTGTTTGGAAACAAAACCCTAAGTTAAATTGTGTAGGGACCTTTTCGGCAACTTGAAAAGTTGAAGGACCAAATCTGAATTTTTAGAATTTGGAGTGTATTTGTGCTATTAATGATGTTAGAGATAAGAAAACGAAGTTAGAATGCCAAATTAATGTTGAATTGAGGACTAAATTGCAAAGTTAAGAAGCTTGAATCCTTATCTTTGCATTTTAGTGACTATTTTGGTAAAGAAGAAAAATTAAGGAGAATTATTGTGAATAATTATTTGATGAAGAAGGTCATAAGATGATGGTTTACAGCAAGTAATTGGACTAAATTGAAAAGTATAAAAGTAAGGAGAAGTTAGTATAAAAGTTGAAGTTTATGGAAGTTGTGTAGAAAAACTGGTTTATGGTAGTAACTTTGAAAATTCACCATAAATTCTACAAAAAATGTTTAGAAGGTGAATTTTATACCGATGTAAAGATTTGTTCGTCTAATTTTTTGTCCAACAAATGGAAACTGATTTTGAGTTCCGAGTAAAAAGATATGAATTTTTAAGTGGTGAAATGTCAGAAAACTGTATAGCAAGCTGTTCCGAAATTCAATACTGGAAATTGACTTTGAAAATTCGCCATAAATCTTACAAGTTGAATTTGGGCTATTAATTTATACGGTTGAAAAGCTTATTGAATCTAGTTTCTTTCAGAACAAACAGAATCGAATTCCGAGTTGTATTTTATTTTATAAAAATATTTCTTTGGAGGTACTGCAAACTGTCAGAGAATGATAATTGATACACTTTATATCTAAGGTTGAATAGTAAGCTTGAAAGGGGTTAATGGAAGTTCAAATTGGTCATTAAGGACCATAATGAATTTTTAAACAATACAAGGAAAAAAGGAAAATGTTTGGAGATTCTGCATTCGAATGATTATTTTGGACAATATGTATAAGATATTATTAGATTGGGATCTAACAAAAATTTTACTTACTTGAATTATGAAGTTAACTTCGAATCAAGGGAGGTTCGAGGTACGAAGAAAGAAAGGATCAAAGAGGACTTAGTGAGGCATACTAATACATGGCCCATGTGAGTGCAATGCATACATAACATTATACATGGATGTTTTATACATCACCGGTAAGACTTGCGATGAGTCTACATGGTTTATATATTGTCATGATAATTATGTCATTGATCATATATTTGACATACTTTAAATATGTCAAAGGTTGAAAATATATGCATTGATCACTATTTATTGATAATGGTTTACTATTAATGTTATTTGGATATGAACCGCTTCATGTTAATATAAATCGATATACATTGTCATGGATGAAATATTTGATGATATAAAGCCCAAGTATGATATAGAGGTTCAAAGGTATAGTTGGCTAGCCATGGAGTCATAAACAGCTGTATAAATATTCTAAGCACTTCGGTGCAATATTCATAAATACTCATTGAGGGTATAGTTATGCAAGGTTTGGGTATACGGAAACACTTAGGGTGTTAAGCACTACGGTGCAATTTATCTGAAGGGTTATCATTAACCTTATTAATACTCATTTGAGTCAAGAAAGCATGATGAACTGATAAATTGGAAGCTTGGGAAGGAATCAAGAGTAGTAATAATAAGGTTAATGATAACCCTTCAGATAAATCGGAACAAGAAAGGGGCACTAGTACAAAAAAGAGTGCCTGTGTTGGATTAAGGAATTGAAAAGTTTGGGAACACCTGAATTGAAAGGAAAATTAGATTAAGGTCCAATGATTTTTGATTTATAGTTGAATAACCTGAGGATTACACTGGACGAATTCCACTGTTTGGATACCGAGAAATTGGATGGAGCTGTCTTGATGCTCCGAGATTTAAGCTAGATTTGAAAACCATCTGAATTTGCTTCATAGCCAGGATTGCACATATCAGTCTGAGTTTATAACATCAGGACTGATAAAGATTAGGATGATTCAAAAATCATAGAAGGTACATCTCATCTTTTTGGATAAACCTGTATTGATGTTGATGGGTCCTAGCTTTACACATTCGTATATAAGTACGAAGTTGAATGGTTAAGGAGATATCATTTTAGAACCCATTTCATGTAATATAACGGTCATGAATTTGTTGGGTTGTAATGTAAGGGTGAGCTAAGCATTGGAATTGCTCGATAAAAATATAAGAAATAGAGTTCCTAATAAATTTAATGGAATTATCTTTCAAGGAGTTTAAGATGATGGTGGGCATGAATTGGTTACCTTCCTATCAAGTCATGATGAATTGTCACATAAAGCGATTAGTATTGAAAAAAAAACATGGAAGGTAGAAAAATAGTAGTAGTTGATAAAAGGGTAAATCCCTTTTCCAATGTAATTTCAGTTGTTTTATTAAAGAAATTGTTGTTATAAGGTTGTTAAGTTTTCTTAGCAAATGTAGTGGAGACCTTGAGCTGTTGAAGTTAAATTGAAAAGTAACTCAACTGTCCAAAAATACATGGATGTATTCCCAGATGGGTTACTCGAAATTACCCTAGATTGAGAGGTGAAATTCAAAATAAAGATGTTACCAGACATTGCGCCTAAATTAATGGCCCCGTATAAAATGGCTTCGACCAAACTTCGGGATTTAAAAGTACAATTGTAAGGAATGTTAGGTTTAGGTTTTATAAAGCCAAGTGTGCCACCTTGCGGGTGCACTCGTGTATTTGTGAAAAAGAAAGATTGATCTATGTGATTAAGTATAGATTTCCGTCAGCTAAATAAGGTGGCGGTAAAGAATAAATATCTTCTTTTGGAGACTGATGATCTTTTGATCAGTAAAAAAAACTTTGTTTTCCAAAATAGACCTTCGATCGAAATATTATTAGTTAAAGATCAAGGAAGAAGAGATTCTAAAGACAGCTTTTCAGACTCGGTATGAATACTATGAGTTCGTGATGATGCCTACGGCATTTATAAACCTAATGAACCAAGTATTCTAATTTTTCTTGGACCAATTTTTGGTAGAGTTCATTGAGGATATTTTGGTCTATTCGAAGAAAAAGGAAGAACAAGATGCTCATTTTGCATTGTTCTTCAGACCTTTCGAGAAAAGAAGCTATATGCTAATTTGTTAAAGTGTGAACTTGGTTGTCAAAAGTTGTTTTATTAGTTATGTGGATTTGGCAGAGGGGATAAGGGTATATCCCAAGAAAGCACAAACTATAGTTGAATGGAAACCTCTGAAGAATGTTTTAGAGGTTCAGAATTTCTTGATGACTGTCTCCTCATTGACCAAGCTATTGAGGAAAGAAATGCTATTTAGTTAATAGATAAATGCTAAGAAATCTTTGAGACATTAAAGGAGATCTTAATAGAAGCCCCGGTACTAGTACAACCAGAATCGAGTAAAGATTATGTGGTGTATAGCGGTGCTACTCATAACGATTTGGGATGCGTACTTAGGCAAGAAGGAAGAGTAATGGCCTATGCTTGAGACAATTTAAGATATATGATAGAATTATCTTACTTAGGATTTGGAGCTAGCAATGGTTGTATTTGCTTTAAAAGATATAGATCATTATTTGTACAATGAACGATGTTATATTTAAGGTTATAAAAGTTTAAAGTATATGCTTACTAAAGAAGAGTTGAACTTGACGCAAAGAAGTTGGATCGATTTTCTTAAGAATTATGATATGGTCATTGACTATCATCCAGAAAAAGCTAATGTGGTAGCTGACGCTCTCAGTCGAAAGACAATTGTTGTCTTAAGAGCTATGAATGCAAGATTTGCATTAAAAGAAGATGGTGTTTTGATTGTCAAGTTAAGAATAAAATTTACCATATTAGATTAAATAAGATATCTTTAAAGAAAATATGAGAAATGTTGTCAATGTTCAAACAAGTGGAAAAGAGTGAAACTGAAAACTTGGAAGTTAGGTTTGATAGATATTTGTATTATCAAGGAAGAATTTCTATCTCAATGATGGAAACCATATGTTGACCCTGAAAGAAAATATATTTAATATGAAGTTAAGGATAAAGTATTCCTTAAAAGTTTCACCTTGGAAGAAGGTGTTATGATTTAGACAAAAAGAAAGTTAAGTTTAATATTTATTGGGCTATAAGAAATCGTGAAAGAAGTTAGACTGATAGTTAAGCTTAATGGCTAGCTTTATCTTTGGAAATGGACAAGATTCATAATGTATCGATGCTCAAGAAATATTAATTAGACCCCTCACATGTTGTTACTCTAGAGATTCAGTCGGATTTAAGCTATGAAAAAGAAATGGTAAAGATCTTAGCACATGGAGTCAAATAACTAGGAAAACAAGACAATCCCGTTTGTTAAAGTTCTTTGACAAAAATCACAAGGTTAAAGAAACGATTTGAGAGAAATAAGAAGAAAATATAAGAAAATAGTTTTCTCACCTTTTGAATCAGGTTCGTGTTGAAAATTTGAGGATGAATTTTCTTAATGGGGAGAGAATTGTAATACCCCAAAAATTACTAAGTTGATTAAGGGTCATTTAGTACTAAGATAATAGCTTAAAAGCTAACTTAGTGACCAAAATGACAAAAATGCAAAGTTAGGATTTCTTTAATTATGGGTTTTGAAAAGGAAATTTCTAAGGTTTAAAGGTCTCATGTGATAGATAGTGAATTGAATAAGGTATTCTTAAAGTTTGGCTGATTTTCAAGGAAAATTGGAATGTGAATTGAAGTTTAAAAAGGTAGTGACCAAAATGTAAATTTTGAAAATTTTATGGCTAAAGTATAAACTTTGGAAAAGTTTGGGGACTAAAGTTGTAATTTCCCAAAAGTTAAGGGTTTTTATTTCATAAATAAATAGATCACCTAAGGCTGTGAATTGAATGTGAAATTATTGGTTTGATCTGATACTTCGATTATTGGAAAAATCGTAGTTAAAGTTTAAGTGGAATTCGAATACCTGGATCGAACTGGAAAATTTTGAAAATTTTCCATATGATAGAGAAAGGTTATAAAAGTCATTTTGAAGCTTTGGAAATATTTTTAGTTTGATTCAAGCTGAATCCTACAGTTTATTTCTGAGTAAAGGATTATTTATCGTTATATTGGATCGAATGGAAATTTCGGAGACTGATCCAAAAGCTATGGAAAAGTCATAAAATGTTATTTTATGAACATTTTATTATAGTTGGTTGAATTTTAACTAGATTTAGTTAGATTTTAATGGAATGGAAATTTGGAAACAAACTAGTAAATAAAGACTAGTTGGAGGGTAAATTGGTCATTTGGCCCCAATGGAAATTTTGAAATATTAAAAAAGTTATAAGGTCAATTTTGGAAAAAGGAAATGGAAGATTAAATCTTGGCCCTTGATTGATGATAAAATCAATCTCAACCATTGGATAAAAAGGGAAAATTTATAATTTCACTATTAAATGAATTTAATATTCATTTAATAGATATATGTGTAATCTTTTCCAGCCTTGAAACGTGGAGAAAGAGGGGAAAGAAGAATAAAATTTTCCAAGCTCGATTTAAGCCCCGAAACTCGGTTTTCAGGTAATCTCTTCAACTACAAAGTTGTTCTACTTTTCAAGCTCTATCTTTTGATATCAATAATTCATGGAATCCATGCTTGATTGATGAGAATTTATATGAGAAAGAAATTAGGGTTTATGGATCAAATTGGGTTTTTTGAGATTTTATGATTCCATGATTGAATTCAAGTTAAAATCAAGCTAGTATGTTGTTAAAATCATGATATTGAGTTGGATTTAAGTTTTACATGTTTTGATTTCTATGAAGATGATTAGGGTTTGTGGATTCAAGTTTAATTTAGGGTTTGTGATGTTGAAATAATGATCTAGTAAACTTGAATTGTTGTTTGGAAAGAAAACCCTAAGTTAAATTGTGTAGGGACCATTTCGGCAACTTGAAAAGTTGAAGGACCAAATCTGAATTTTTAGAATTTGGAGTGTATTTGTGTTATTAATGATGTTAGAGATAATAGAATGCCAAATTAATGTTGAATTGAAGACTAAATTGCAAAGTTAAGAAGGTTGAATCCTTATCTTTGCATTTTAGTGATTATTTCGGTAAAGAAGGAAAATTAAGGAGAATTATTGTGAATAATTATTTGATGAAGAAGGTCATAAGATGATGGTTTACAGCAAGTAATTGGACTAAATTGAAAAGTAGAAAAGTAAGGAGAAGTTAGTATAAAAGTTGAAGTTGTTTATGGAAGTTGTGTAGAAAAACTAGTTTAGGGCAGTAACTTTGAAAATTCACCATAACTTCTACAAAAATGGTTAGAAGGTGAATTTTATACCGATGTAAAGATTTGTTCGCCTAGTTTTGTCTCCAACAAACGGGAACTGATTTCGATTTCTGAGTAAAAAGATATGAATTTTTAAGTGGTGAAAGGTCAGAAAATTGTATAGCAGGCTGTTCCGAAATTCAATACTAGAAATTGACTTTGAAAATTTGCCATAAATCGTACAAGTTGAATTTGGTCTATTAATTTATATGGTTGAAAAGATTATTGAATCTAGTTTCTTTCATAACAAACGAAATCAAATTTTGAGTTGTATATTATTTTATAAAAATATTTCTTTGGAGGTACTGCAAACTGTCAGAGAATGAGAATTGATACACTTTGTATCAAAGGTTGAATAGTAAGCTTGAAAGGGGTTAATGGAAGTTAAAATTGGTCACTAAGGACCATAATGAATTTTTAAACAATACAAGGAAGAAAGGAAAGCGTTTGGAGATTTTGTATTCGAATGGTTATTTTGGACAATATGTCTAAGATATTGTTGGATTGGGATCTAACAAATATTTTACTTACTAGAATTATGAAGTTAAGTTCGAATCAAGGGAGGTTCGAGGTACGATGAAAGAAAGGATCAAAGAGGACTTAGTGAGGCATACTAATACATGGCCCATGTGAGTGCAATGCATACATAATATTATACATGGATGTTTTATACATCACATGTAAGACTTGCGATGAGTCTACCTGGTTTATATATTGTCATGATAATTATGTTATTGATCATATATTTGACATACTTTAAATATGTCAAAGGTTGAAAATAAATGCATTGATCACTAGTTATTGATAATGGTTTACTATTAATGTTATTTGGATATGAACCGCTTCATATTAATATAAATTGATATACATTTCCATGGATGAAATATTTGACGATATAAAGCCCAAGTATGATATAGAGGTTCAGAGGTATAGTTGGCTAGCCATAGAGTCATAAGCAGCTGTATAAATATTCTAAGCACTTTGGTGCAATATTCATAAATACTCATTGAGGGTATACCCATGCAAGGTTTGGGTATACGGGAACACTTAGGGTGTTAAGCACTACGGTGCAATTTTATTAATACTCAATGAGGGTATACTCATGCAAGGTTTGGGTATATGGAAGCACTTAGGGTGCTAAGCACTACGGTGAAAATAATATACATACTCAAGAAAAGTTGGGTATAGGGGGATGACTCGTGTACATAGAATCTCTTAATTTGATTCCTTGGGATAAATAAATTGAAAAGAATAAAAAAGAAACAGGAAGCTAAGCTTGAAAGCTTGCAAATAGAAATGGAAAAAAGTATTGGTAAGCGTTGAAAGCTTACGGATGGAAATGGCAACAGTATTGTTAAGATCTAATCTTATCACTTTGATATACATATTTATTTATGTTAACGAGTATATAATGGTAAGGTGATCATATGCATGTTAATCATTAATATTGATATTATGACAATTATACTTGAATTTAAATTATTGCCTCACTAAGTAAATACTTAGCGTGTAACTGTTTTACACGTAGTAAAGAAGAAATGATTGGAGTAAGGAGCATATACGGACATCATCAATCAATAACAGGTACATCAGTATCAGTAAGATATCTTTTGATATTGTTTGATATTTATTAGTTGGCATGTATATTATAAGGGTATTCATGCTCTGATAGAATTTGTATTTTATTTGGTATCTGAATGAATTTTAAATCAGGCAGTTTTATTAATTATATCAAGACAAATTAAATTGATAAGTTGTTGCCTGAAAATAAACTCGATTTGAAGATGACAATATTATTTTTAAACTTTACGCGAATAACTAGATTTGTAAATAAAAAAACTAAATACATTGTAATATTTTTATAGAAACAAAATTTTACCGAATCACAAATGTAGAGGGTTTTATGAATGTTTTGTGACATCTCTGTCTCGTATTCAATGATGGATACGAGAAAAGGGCGTTATAAATAAATGCATTAGAAGAATAAGTCATGATTGCTATTCGTTCTGGTATAGTATTGACTTATACTTCTCTTCCTATTGTAGGTCCACACATATAAGTTAATGTCTTTGGAACTATTCCCAGAACTGAGCTTCCTTTCACATATGTTGTTATAGCAACTACTCCCATTAAACCCCTACATCCACCTCCATATATGACTTCATATCTTTGTCTGGCCATAACGTCTCCCACTTCCTTAGCTGCTTTTGCGAAAGATTCATCTTTTCTTGGATACGCTCTACAAAAAAAAAATACAGAACTTTTGAAGACATCTGGTTGAAGTGTTTTCCATTTTTTCTTTTTTTTTTCTTTTGAAAAGAAAGGAAGAACAATACAAATATATAATAAGGTAGATAAGCTGTCGGTAGAAAACGTTAAACAAAAAAATTAAAATGTCAAAAAGTAGAAACCAAATTTCAAAAGATAAATAGTAAACACGCTATCATTAATGAATCATGTAGCAAACAGTGGTAGATAAGCTGTCGATAGAAAACGTTAAACCAAAAAATCAAAATGTCAAAAAGTAAATAGTAAACGGCTATCATTAATGAATCCTGAGCAAAGAGTGAAAAAGGAAATAATAGATAATAATTATAACTACAATAATGGTTCCTGCAACACACAGTTATTCAAGATCACTCAAACCCAAATAGTAATTAAACATGACGAGGAAGAAGAAGAAGAAGAAGAAATTATTGCAAATGAAAGCTTGAGAAATATTTACAGTTGTTGCGATTGTGGCTCATAGCTTTCTCTGGTTTTACGTCTAAAAACGGCTTGAACGTCTTCTATGAGTCGAGGATAGGCTTCCCATCTAGTTTTCTTAAAAATTGGCAAACAGGGTCTTTTATCGTCAGATTCCCTAGACGTTGCCATTCATTTTGAAATATCAACCATAAATCAAGATTTTGTCTCTGCACATCTCCACTAGGATGTGTCTCAAGAGAACTTTGGATATCCTCCAAATTCTCCTTACTCAGTCCATCCTTAACAAATCTAATTTTGTCATCTCAATTTATGGAAGGCATCCCAATAGAACGGCATCTTCCCAAACAAGTCCATCTTACACATTTTCGGCAGTCTGATCCGAGACGTTTGGATCTTCTTTTCATTGCATATGTACTTCTTCCAGTACCAGGTAAATGTAAAAAGGGAAGATATTCTTCATACCTTTTGCTTCGATCAGCATACAAACAACAGTAGGCATGTCTTTGTTTATGAGCATTCTCAATCTTTCAACCCTAACTTTGTAAAGTTTCAGAATCATGTTTAATGGAATAGAAGAAAGACGTTTCTGCAGTTTTGAGAGAACAACATCCATTTTGAAAGCAAAGGAAAATGAAAGAGAAAACCAGAGGGTGAAATTGAAAGAAAAACTGAGAAATGAATATACAATATCAGTTTTGTGGGTAGCTAATGAACTGAAATATTTCACGGAGTACCGTTATCTGCCATTTAACCGGGAATAAAATTACTAATAATAATTTAATATAATAGTAAATATAATAATAATAATATATAATAATATAATAATAATAAATATAATTATATATAATTACATCAAAATATTTTTAACAAGGATCTAAAAGATAAAGAACTTCACCTTGATTGGCTTGATTTTCAATGAAAGGTTTAAGTCTGTGTCCATTGACTTTGAACACGTTTCCAGTTTTAGGATTTTCAATTTCAATTGCTCCATAAGGATAAACATGCTTCACTACAAAAGGTCTACTCCATCTTGATCTTAATTTTCCAAGAAACAAGCGAAGTCTAGAATTATAAAGGAGAACATTTTGCCCAACATCAAATGTTTTTCTTTAAATTCTTTTATCGTGAAAGGCTTTGTTTCTTTCTTTATAAAACTTTGAATTTTCATATGCATCATTTCTAAGTTCATCAAGTTAATTAATTTGTAATTTTCGCAATTCTGCAGCATCATCAAGATTAGAGTTAAACATTTTAATAGCCCAATATGCTTTATGCTCCAATTCCACAGGTAAATGACAAGGTTTTCCATAAACTAGTCTATAGGGGGACATGCCCAATGATGTTTTAAAAGCAGTTCGATAAGCCCATAAAGCATCATTAAGTCTTAAAAACCAATCTTTACGATTTGGGTTAATTGTTTTTCCAAAATCTGTTTAATTTCCCTATTTGCAAGTTCTACTTGTCCATTTGTCTGAGGGTGATAAGAGGTTGCAACTTTATGTGTAATGGTACATTTATTAATTAAAGATTCAAAAACCTTGTTGCAAAAATGTGTTCCACCATCACTTATAATAGATCGAGGAATTCCAAATCGACTTAAAATATTTTCTTTTAAAAATTTGATCATTATTGCGACATGGAATTGCCTCTATTCATTTTGAAACATAATCAATTGCGACCAAAATATATAAGAAACCAAAAGAAGGTGGAAATAGACCCATAAAATCAATTCCCCAACAGTCAAAGATTTCAATCACTCAAATTGGGTTTATGGCATCATGTTTCTTTTAGAAATAGTTCCCAATTTTTGACAATTTTCACAAGACTTGCAAAAATTATGAGCATCTTTGAATAAGGTTGGCCAATAAAATCCACATTGTAAAATTTTTGCTGCAGTTTTCTTTGATGAAAAGTGTCCACCACATACCCTGGAATGACAAAAATTAAGGACACTACTTACCTCATTTTCTGGTATGCATCTTCTAAATATTTGGTCAGGACAATACATGAAAAAGTAAGGATCATCCCAATAAAATTTCTTTACTTCATTCAGAAACTTTCTCTTATCTTGAAGATCCCATTGAAAAGGAATTTTACCTGTGGCAAGATAATTAGCAATGTCAGCAAACCATGGTGTTACAGAAATACTTAAAAGTTGTTCATCAGGAAAAGTATCATTAATTGGTGTGGATTCAAAAGATGTATCACAAACTAGTCTTGATAAATGATCTGCCACCACATTTTCTACTCCTTTCTTATCACAAATGGTGATATTGAACTCTTGAAGTAAAAGAATCCACCTGATCAACCTTGGTTTGGCATCCTTTTTGGAAAGAAGATATTTTAAAGCTGCATGATCACTAAAAATAACAATTGATGATCCAACAAGATAAGATCTAAATTTATCCAATGCAAATACTACTGCAAGTAATTCTTTTTCAGTAGTGGAATAATTCATTTGATCACTATTTAAAGTTTTACTTGCATAATATATGACATATGGTTTCTTATCCTTTCTTTGTCCTAAAACAGCACCAACAGCATAATCACTAGCATCACACATGATTTCAAATGATAAAGTCCAATCAGGAGGTCACAGAAATTAACATGTTTTTAAGTTGTTTAAAAGCATGCTCACAATCTTCATTCCATTCAAATGCACTATCTTTTAATAAGAGATTACATAATGGTTTAGATATTACACTAAAATTCTTTATGAATCTCCTATAAAATCCTGCATGTCCTAAAAATGACCTTACATCCTTTACAGTCTTGGGTGTTGGCAAGTTGGAAATTAAATCAATTTTTGACTTGTCTAATTCAATTCCCTTTCTAGAAACAACATGACCCAAGACAATATCGTTAGTAACCATAAAATGACATTTTTCCAATTAAGAACAAGATTTTTTTTCTTCACATCTAACCAACACCTTTTTCTAAATTTGACAAGCAATCATCAAAGGAATCACCAAAAATAGAAAAGTCATCCATAAATACCTCAAGAATACGTTCAACCATATCACTGAAAATGCTTAACATGCATCTTTGAAATATGGCTGGAGCATTGCATAATCCAAAAGGCATCCTTCTATATGCAAATGTGCCAAAGGGACATGTGAATGTACTTTTCTCTTGATCCTCAGGTGCAATTGCAATTTGATTATACCAGAGTATCCATCTAAAAAACAATAATATTCATGCCCTGTAACTCTTTCTAAGATTTGATCCATGAAGGGTAAAGGAAAATGATCATTCCAGTTACTGCGTTAAGTTTTCTATAATCAATGCACACACGCCAACCATAAACAGTCTTAGTTGGAATTAATTCATTATTTTCATTTTTAACCACATTAACTCCAGATTTCTTAGGTACTACTTGAGTAGGACTTACCCATTTACTATCAGAAATAGGATAAATAATTCCATTATCCAATAGTTTAATGACTTCATTTCTCACTACTTCTTTCATATTAGGATTTAGCCTTCGTTGCATTTGTCTACAAGATTTAGCATTTTCTTCTAAATAAATATTATGAGTACAAATCAATGGGCTAATTCCTTTTATGTCAGCTATAGTCCATCCTAATGCATTCTTATGTAGTTTTAAAATTTCTAACAACTTACCTTCTTGGAATGCATCAATTGTTGCAGAGATTATAACTGGAAATGTTTCATTCTTACCCAAAAATGAATATTTTAGGTGAGATGGCAATGGCTTCAGATCCAAATTTGGTGGTTCTTCATTTGATGATACCAAAGCAGTTGGTAGTGATGGAAGTTCCTCAAATTTTTGTATCCAACAATGATTATCATTTTCCTACACAAGATTTTTCTTAGGGCCATCATCAATTTCAGAATCAACAAAATAATTTTCTAAAGGATCAGAAAGTTTAGAAATATTGATTTGTTCATGAACAAGTTCGTCGATAAAATCCACTTCATGTACTTCAGAATTCTCTCCAGGTTGCTTACAAACATTGAACACATTTAATTCTAAACTCATGTTCCCAATAGAAAGGTTTAAAACACCATTCCTACAATTAATCAAGGCATTAGAAGTAGCAAGAAATGGGCGACCTAAAATAACAGGAATTTGTGCATTTGCATTTGAAACAGGGCTTGTGTCCAAAACAATAAAATCAACTGGAAAGTAAAATTTATCAATTTGAACCAACACATCTTCTACCACTCCTCGAGGAATTTTAATAGAACGATCAACAAGTTGGAGTGTAAAAGGTGTTGCTTTAAGCTCACCCAAACCTAACTATTGATACACCGAAAAAGGTAAAAGATTAACACTAGCACCAAGATCAAGCAAAGCACGCTCTATTCTAGTGTTACCAATAATGCATGAAATTGTCGGGCATCCAGGGTCTTTGTATTTAGGTGGGGTAAGATGCTGAATGATCGAGCTTATAGTTTATGTTAAAAATGCTTTCTTTTGCACATTATGTTTTCTTTTGACAGTACACATATCTTTCAAAAACTTTGCATATGATGGAACTTGTTTGATTGCATCCAACAAAGGAATATTGATCTTAACTTGTTTAAAAAGTTCTAAAAATTTAGCATTTTTGTTTAAATTCTTTGTTGGTTGTAATCTCTGGGGAAAAGGAGAAGGAATTACACATTTATCTTTTTCTATGTCAATATTTTTAGACTTACCATTATTCTCACCTTTACCTTTTGAAGGGATGAAGATTCTTGAATTTTTTATGGAATAGTTTTATCAACCTTCTTACCACTTCGGAGGGTTGTGATAGATTTAATATCTTCTTGTTGATTTCCACTAGAACAAGAAGCAAGAGATTGATTAGAAGGATTTGGAAGAGGTTGAGCAGGAAACTTACCTTTTTCTTGAGTGCGCAACGAAGCTGTCAATGTTGAAAGTGTTGTCTTGATTTCATTGATAGCTTGTGATGCTTGAATATTATAATTTTTCTGCTCCTGCATGAAAACTTGCAATGTCTCGTCAAGACTTTTTACTTGGGAATATAAATTAGATGAACCGATGGAGACTTTTGGATTTGGGGTACATGAGAATGGTTATTATTTTGCCAACCAAAGTTTGGATGATTTTTCCATTGAGGATTATAAGTTTTAGAATAGGGAGAAGGGAAAGGCTTCGAGGATGTATTTATGAAATTTGCATTCTCATGCAACATTTCTTTAAAAATTGGAATATTCGGACATTTAAGAGTAGAGTGTCGCATTAACAGAATTAACTTCTTTTATTTTCCTAGTTTCTATGGCATCAGTCTTCTAGACAAAGTAGTAAACTTAGCACTTAAATCATCATCTTGGTTAAGGTGATATTTTCCTTTATTATGCACAAGATTACGTTTAGCTGATATTTCTGTAGAATTATCTGTGTGCCAAGATTGAGAATTTTTAGCTAAATGATCTAAGTAATGAAAAGCTTCTTCGGGTAGTTTACTCATGAAATCACCATTGCACATTGTTTCAACAAATTTTTTAGTTTCAGGAGTCAAACCATCATAGAAAAAACTTATGATACGCCATTCTTCAAAACCATGATGTGGGCAAGAATTTAATAAATCTTTAAAATGTTCCCAACAGTGAAAAACGTATCATTTGGCTTCTAATTGAAATTTTGAATTTGTTTCTTTAAAGCATTAGTTTTATGTGTTGGAAAAAACTTTTTTAAAAATTGAGTTTGCATTTCTTGCCAAGTTTCAATTGACCTAGGTTTCAACGTATTAAGCCAAATTTTTGCCTTATCTTTTAAAGAAAAAAGAAATAATTTGAACTTAATAATTTCATTTGAACAGTGTTGGTCATTAAAAGTAACACACACATCTTCAAAATCTTTAAGGAAAGCATAAGCACTTTCACATTCCATGTTATGAAAAGTAGGAAGCAAAGATATCATACCCGGTTTAAATCGAAAGTTGTTTGCATTTGGAGGAAATATAAAGCATGAAGGTAGTGAAGTTCGAGGGGGTTGCAAGTAATCACGCATCGAGCGCACTTGCATATTCGTATTTTCATTGAGAACAATTTGATCTTCAACCATGGTAGGTGAATTTGGAGGTGTGTCAAACATATTTCTGAAAAGAGTTTCAAAATTATTTCTAACCAAACGACGAGAATTAAAATCACGCTACCAAACCGACGTAAAAAACTAATATACATATAAATAGGCTGTAGAATAGTCCATTAAATATAATATACATAGGAGGTAAAACCGCCCATTAAATATAAATATAAATATAAATATAAATATAAATATAAATATAGATATAGATATAGATATAAATATAGATATAGATATAGATATAGATATAGATATAGATATAGATATAGATATAGATATAGATATAGATATAGATATAGATATAGATATAGATATAGATATAGATATAGATATAGATATAGATATAGATATAGATATAGATATAGATATAGATATAGATATAGATATAGATATAGATATAGATATAGATATAGATATAGATATAGATATAGATATAGATATAGATATAGATATAGATATAGATATAGATATAGATATAGATATAGATATAGATATAAATATAAATATAAATATAAATATAAATATAAATAAACATGAATTCTAAAGCTTACCTTCCCCGGCAACGGCGCCAAAAACTTGACCGGCTCTTTTCAGTCGTATACCCAAGTGCAAGTTGTTGTCAAGTAATAATTCTCGAGAGTCCGAAGTCGAACCACAGGGAAGTTTTGTTTAGAAATTACAAGATTATAAATAAAATAAAAAATCTGCAAAGAGAACAACTGATTAGAAAATAAACAACAATATAAATAAAAGAAACTGAGGTTTTGAGAATCCACTCTTTGTATTATATTAAGATTAATTTTTATTCATCTTATTACTCGATTGAAGTCCATATGATGAAATGAAATCCAATCGGAAGGTCTTGCAATGAAAGTCCATTGTCCAATGTCCATAATCAAAGTCCAAAGTGCAATAAACAATGTCCAAAAAAATGCAAAGGTATAACATATGATGTTATATGGATTGCTGGAATCAAAATTAATAAACAAGTCCAAGTGTTCATTATGCTAATTTGTTTTGTCTACAATAAATCAAGTTAATTATAACAAACATTTATTGTGCCAAATTACTTGTCTATAATGAATCAAGGTTCTTAATTTACTAACATGAATATTAACCAACTGAATTTAACATCATATACTAATTTAACATGTTTTAGCGTACGTTGAGAATTTCAAACTAACCTTTAGTATATACCAAAAGCTTCATCCTTTCACCTCAGCAACTTGACTTAGAAAGACGACATAACTTTAAAGAAAATATAATTTGGTTTACAAAAACCAAACATAAAGAAGAAAAATATAAACATGAAAGAAAGAAAAGTAAGAAAGAAAAAAATAAAGAAAGAAAAAAAGAAAAGTGATCTTGAATATTTAACAACAATGTTACAACCAAGCTTTCAAGATGATTTACAAGGCAAAACTAAAGCCTATTTATAGGAAATTTGGGAGGCTAGATGACAAAGAGTGGTGGCTGGAAATTCATATCCTTGCATTAGTTGATGATGACTTTGCATTATTTGATGATGACTTTGAATTATTTGATGATAATTTTGCATTATTTGATGATGACTTTGATAAGCTCCGGTTTTCAGCAATTTCTGGGCAATTGCAGATTTGATTTGGATTTCCAACCACTTTGAAAATATAGTATACTCAATTAGCTTCAAAACGGTATCTTACGGGCTAATTTTCGAGTTCTAGAGCTCAAGTTATGGTCAAAACCGTGTAACATATTGAGTGTAGAATTTTCATACGAGTTTTTTGAGTCTATTTTCTCAATTTCAGCATTTTCCCAATTCCTTTCACCTTGGATCATCTTTGGATTCAACTTCATTTGTGTCATAATTGCAATAACCAAATTCAACATATCTAAGCCTGCAATTAACACAAAAATACAATTTATTAAAAATAACTAAAAACATAACAAAAGTATTAAAACCGCAACATATTTAAAATACAAACCACAAAATATGAAATAACTAAAAACCTACAAATTTCAATAAAACACTTAATAAATAATGCAAATGTTCGTACTATAGATACTAAAATGAGACTATATTAAGGACTCATCAGTGCCACTACTGTCATATAACGGTTGTTGTTGTGGTTGCAAACCGTTATTTAAATCTATGTCTCTAATAGCGGGCAATGAAAGAAATTAAAATTTAAGAGTAGGTCCATAGTAACAATTATTGAAAAAATTGGGACCTAATAACAAGTATTGAAAAATAAATAAATTTTAAGACTATATCCATAATAAATTGAAAAAATCGGGGACCTAACAACAAGTATTAGAAAAAAAATGAATATTAAGAGTAGACCCCTAATAATAAATATTGAAAAAAACATAGTCTCCTATTGACAAGTATTAAAAAATGGGCCCCTGCCATCATATAAAGGTCGTTGTTGTGGTTGCATATCTCTATTTAAATCTTTGTCTCTAATAGCAATAAATAAATAAAAATTAAATTTTAAGGGTAAGTCCATAGTAACAAGTATTGAAAAAAAATTAAATTTTAAGACTATATTCATAATAACAAATATTGAAAAAACCGGAGACCTAATAACATGTATTAGAAAAAATCGAATATTAAGAGTAGACCCCTAATAAATATTGGAAAAAACTTATCTCCTACTAACAAGTATTAAAAAAGGGCCCTAATAATAAATATACAAAAATTGAATCTTTAATAATAAATATAATTTAAAAATATAATATTTAATTTCCCTAAATGATGGGCCCGCAATACCGACATATCTAGCTGCAATACGGATATGTCTTTTACAACGACGTTAGTAGTATAGCAACAAAACAGCAAAATGATAAAATTCAAAATAAATCACGTAAAGATAATTGGGTTATAAAAGATGCAAAAACTAAGCAAAAAATGCAGAAATGTATGCATAAGACACCAATATGGAGACAATTTAATCAATAAAAGTGGAAAAAATACATGCTCTTTAGAGAGCTATCACCTCTCTTTATAATTAAAAATGTAGAAGGCCCGGGTTTACCAATATCTGCTTCATAATTGGTTCCGTTAGAAGTTTTTGCTCTTCATCCACAGTTTATATGAGCAGATCGCACAGCTGAGGAAACACAACATATTCATTTATCCATAGCTTAGTACGTCAAATATGAATCGAGATTAACACAGATGAAGTACATGAAATTTCTACTTGCGTTCTGGGCAGTTAATTTGGCTTCTCTAACATGGAACGATTCCTCTGGCAGAAGAATTATATGTCCCACACAAATAAATTGGCAATTATAAACTCCATATTTGAAGTCCACCAAAGGCAACAAAATGCTCGAAAACAATACTTACGAGTTATTTTGCCTTGAAAAGCGTGAAAACAAGTTTACGCATTTTTTTTATAATTTGATCACATCTTTAATTATAAATGATTCAATAATTTTGTCATTCAACTAGATTAACATGTGTCATTATCTAATTAAAAAAATAATTAAAAAATAAAAAAGGACCCCGGGTAGCAAAAGTTTCTTTCAACCGGATTAGGTGGGCATTGCGACCGTCAAATTGGTGGTGGAGCAACTCGAAACTCAATGTGTATCAGTCATCCTCGCTAGTACTACTAATAACATCTCCATCAACTAACAGACCAAAATAAAATACAATATTCTCTAGTGTAATTGTCATCTCACCACACTGAAGATGAAATGCGCCTGTCTCATGTCCCCACCTTTTTAACAGTGCGTTTATCAAGTTCAGCGCTAACTTAATACCTCATTATAGTGCACACGTGTAGAAGTCCAGCCTTCAAATAAGGATTAAGATCTTCATGATGTGGCCTAGTGATCCGCGTGATATAAACTCTAAGACCTCATTCATAACTCTATAATTAAAAAATTATATCAATTAATTATTTTAAATATATTAAACTAAATTTTAAATACAAATTAAATCAAAAATTAAAATAATTAAAAAATGAAAAAGACTAACTAGAGATACGTACAGTCCAAAAATAGTTATAGACGTGATCACGATCCACTCTGATTAAACTCCCCATTATATCAAACTTTTGAACTTGCTAAAAAATAACTCTCAAATGCTATTTTACTAGGAGGATTAGATACGAAAATAGATAAGTGTGATTTTGAAGTTGAACCATACTCCTATTTTTAGGAAAATTCGAACCTATTCAGACATGGGTATTGATTGAAACTTCCGTCTAGCCAAGCCCAAATACAATACTCTTGTCCAGCAAAATGATAATCAAAATTCAAATTAAAGCGGTCAATTTAGTACTCAAAGGTCAAAAAAATCTTACCTACTCGTTATAACATGAAACTCGCTTTTAGTTAAGCGTTTGTTCCTTTAATAAAAAATTAATTACTGCAATAAAATAAGCCTTATCTGATACATTATTTAAATTTTTCGTAGAACTCGCTTTTAGTTAAACACGAGTTTTTTTTTTAAATTTAATAATGAGGGAATCTGAAAAGTGCATCCTCATAGGATAGAACTCACTTTGAGCTAGATGCGAGTACTTAACTCGCTACTTGGGGGACGTGAATCCGTCCTACGTGGTCTTAAAGGAGTATTTATCTAAGTAATCTAGGATGAGTTTATTTATCTAAATATTTTTAATAGGGTTATTTAGAAAAAATAGCCTTGAATTATGATGTAAAAAAGTATAATATAAAGGTTTAAAGGTCCGTTTAGTATCCTTTAAAGTATATTATTTTCATCAAGTAGGTTAAAATTCACAAATGGTCACTAAAGTATCATAAATACTATAAAATGGTCATAAATCTTTCAAAAGTTACATAATGGGCATTAAATTGTAGTTTTCTTGTTACAAAATGGTCACTGAGTCGCTAATTGTCGTTAAGAGGGTGACGTGGCAGTTAAGAAAATTTGTGAATAGCACATTTAATCCTCAATATTTTCATATTAAATTAGTTTAAGCCTATTTAAAAAAATAGTAAGTATATCCCATATTATTTACACATTCTTTGAAATTGATCACATTTTTAATTATAAATGATTTAATAATTTTGTCATCCAACTAGATTGTGACATGTGTCATCATTTGGTTTAAGAGAAATAAATGAAAAATAAGGAAAAAAAGACTCGAACATAGGAACATGAGGGGGAATGAGGCATACTATCCACTAGGCCAAATAGGGACAAAGCTAGGATCAAACATTGGGAGGGCAAGAAATAATTAAGCATATAAATTTAAAAATTGCGAGGGACAAAGAACTTATTTGACTAAGAGCAAGCACATTTGTCCAGTTGGTCAAGCTGCTCATCTTTGTTCCCTTAGGTCATGGGTTCTGGACCCTCTAGGAACACTTCCCTTCCTTCCCCTAGAGTCTCACTTCCCCTTCCCTCTAGCTAAGATTAGGATTAGATTTAAGATTTGTCCAAAAAAAACTTATTTGACTAGTATTTAAAATAAAAAGACTTAAAATGCTATTATATCAAAATATGTCTAGAGAGATAGCATCCCTTCCCAACTAATACATAACTTGGTCCTTGAGACCAAAGCTATTTTTTTTGTTATAAGTGATAATTTTTTTATATTAATTGTTTAGACCATGTTCTTATTGTCTCCATTGCGACTGTTGCACCACTATCTTCTTCCTCTCTTTATAATTAAAAATGTCAATGGCCCGACTTACCAAAATCAGCTTCATAATTGGTTCTGTTTGTAGTTTTTGCTTTTCCTCCACACTTTATATGAACATATTGCATGAAGTTTCTACTTACGTTTTGGGCAGTTAATTTGGCTTCTCTAACATGGAACGATTCCTCTGGCAGAACAATTATATGTCCCACACAAATAAATTAGCAATTACAAACTCGAAATTTGAACTCCACAAAAACAACAAAATGCTTGGAATCAATATAATTAGGCTTGAAAACAAATAAATTAGCAATTATAAACTCCGAATTTGCAGATCAAAGAGAGGGAGAAGATAGTGGTGCAGCAGTCGGAAAATCGACAGCAACCGCAATGTAACAAGCTTTCAGTGAGAAACAGCAAGGACATGTGTCTTTAAGCTACAGTGAACTCCATATTTATGTTCTTCTACATAATCCAGATTCACACTAAATGTGATTCATTCAATGTAGATGAAATCTAAACTTCGTTGGCTTTTTCCATCTTAGAAAGAGGGGAATTTGATATGGGAGAGGTTCAAAATTTGAAGTAGATGTCTTCTTTTTTGCTCTTTTTTTATCAAGAGATTTTACATTTTAAAGGCAACTGTCAAGATTCGAACTCACACAAGATAAAATAACAATAAATATCTTTAACCGCTAAGTCAATTAATAGATCATTTCGCCCTTCTATCAGCAATCGAACACAATCATAAATCTTTTTGACTCTAAACAATTAATATATAAATTGCTGTCACTTATAACAAAAAAAAAAGCTTTGATCTTGCGGTTAGTATGCCCCAATTCGTCTTCCTTTCTCAAGTTTGAGTCCTACACCCCCTTATTCTTTCATTTATTTTTATCAGATGGTGACATGTGTAGACTAAATAATTTTAAATGAAAAGTAAGACTAAATTGGAAGAATGTCTAAATAATGAGGGTTAAATTTATTGAATTTTGGAATTAGAACTAAATTTAATGAATTTACAAATATATATAATTAAAAGTATTATTATACAAACCTTCTTAACAATCACATCACCTCTTAACAACAGTTAACGACTCAGTGATCATTGTGTAACAAAAATCAATTTTTAATGCCCATTTTGTAATATTTCAAAGTTTGATGACCATTTTGTAATATTTAAGATAGTTTAGTGACCATTTGTGAACTTTACTCAAGTTTTTTAAAACGTTCTACCTCTATCATTTATTTTGTTACTTATTTCATCTCACACACCCAAGAAACACTAGTTACAGAATTACAATGAAGAACAACACTAGTGTTTAAAAGAAGGATGGAAAAATTAAGCACAAATTGGATTTTTAATTGCTCGAATATTTGGATAGGCTTTCTTGATACTTCATTACTGTTTGGAGGCCCCTTTTTTTATATGTTCTTGAACTTTTTCTAACCGTTGAGAGACTTTAGAGGGAGTTTAGAGCCGCTGGAAGCCATTGATTTAAATGCTCACCTGCACAAAGGTTCTAAAACCATTGCAGAGGTTTCGAAATTTGGGGGTTTCAAAAGCAAAAACTAGTCGTTACAGGACCTGGTTTCGAAACCAGACTTGGGGGTTTCGAAACCTGTTACACAGTTTTAGTTTTCAAGCCTTACTGCCCAAAAGGTTTAGGAACCACTTATAGGGGGTTTCAAAACCTCCATTAAAAAGTTGTAAAACCGGCTAAAAATTGACTTTAAAAGATATATTAGATATAGGAACAATGTTAACCTTTTTGGAATCACTTTAACAATTTAAAAGGTGTTTTTGACATATTTGAATTGAATATATTAAATTTACAATTTTTTACAAATTGATCCTTTTAGTTATATCAAAATCAAAATAAGTCTAACAATCTCTCCCTTTTTGATATAACAAAACACTTGATAAAAATTTGTTTTTGAGAAATTTGTCGAACTTTTAAATTTCCCACTTGGGCTCCCTTAGTAAATGTCTTTATGAAATCTTTGATAATTAAGTTTTAAAGACATTTTTGAAATCTTTGAAAAAAATTGGAATTTTTTATCACTAATTTTCTCCCCCTTTTTGTTATAGAAAAGAGAGTACAAAATGCTACACAAGAATAAACATTATTAGAGCAATAGTGCATAATCCAAAAGAGTTAAAGAAGCGAGAATTTAAATCTAAAACAACAACCAAATATTATAAAATCCAACATAAAAATTCAACATATAATATAAATGTGATAAACATCCAAACAATAATCCAAAGACATAAAATCCAAATTAGGCATAAACCAACCCAAAAGGTGCATAATATCAAATCCTAGATGCAATGTTCAAAGCATTATCAAAATAAGTTCGAAATACCAAAATAGCATAAAGTAATAATAGGTATGCATAATATAACTCCTAAGCATCCAGATCATGAGAAGGACAAGGATGCATGAGATGAAAATGAATGTCACATAAGTCATTACGACCATCACACATGTCACCCTCAACGGAGGTCACTTAAGCATCCAAGCTACGAAGAAGTCTCGTAGTCTCCTCATGAAGCTACGCATAAAGAAATACATGTTGTCAAGGCGAGTCATCAATTCTTTGAACATGGATTCCATCATAATCGGTGGTGGAGCATCAACTTGCACCGGATCAAAACAAGCTTTATCTTCATCATTCTTATGAACCCTACCGATCTTTTGAGCTGCTGTCAAATCAATCTTGCTCTTGAGATAAATGGTGGGATTAAAGGAGTTGTCAATGTTTAGATTCTCAAAGATGTGTCTTAGAAAACATCCATAACTCATTGAGAGAAAAGCTAGAATGATTGCTAATGATTTTAACAAGAGATGTGAATATGAATTTAGCAATATTAGGACGATTACTGGTATGAAGTTGGTGTAACCACCAATAATTAGTGTGACGCATGCGAGTACATATCTACTGGAAAGACGAAAAAAATCAAGTGGTGAAAGATGAAGAAGCCTATCATAGATGTGAAGATGAGTAGGAATATCATCAGCAAATGTGATGGGAACACTTTTGGATTCATTAGAACCACCACTATTTAGGACAATTAGACGATTGGCAATACTTGTCGGAGTGAGTTCAAACTCGGTTCCCATAAGATAGGACTCGATGGCAACAACCTTGGAATCATTTCTATAGTCATGGACAAGAGTATCATTGGCGTAAAAAGCTTTGACAAGGTTATGATAAACAAAGGTTTAATATCTCAAAAATCCATCCAACCCCATTCGACAAACAAAGCAAAGAATTCAAAGTCACAGAGCTCGAAGTTCAAAAAATGTAAATCTATTATTCGCTCAGCTCTAATATCCTTGGCTTCGTAAATAAGATGAAAACGATGAAGATTTTCATCATTTTGAAAACAAAGATTCAAAATTTTGAATTTTGAAGTTAAGTTGGAGTTTGAGGTGGAACGGTAGAGAGGATTCACCCCTTTCATGATAAGAACACTTATTAGATGTTTTAGGAGGCAAAGTAAAATAAATAAGAGTTTGTTGAGGAATTTTATCAAACATTTAGTAGGCAAAAGTTTGGAAAAGTATTGACAAGGGTTTTGAATGATAGGGTAAACTTCCTGCAAAATCAACATTGTATTGTATAAATATAAGCATCCCAATCCATTAAAATTATACAATAATAAACCCAAAATATATAAATTTCAAAATCCCTAAATTGTGAAATTTTTTGAAGAAAATTCAAAGGAATATCAAATCTTGTAAAAGAGTAGGACCATTTGAAATAATAAGATTTAATCAACAATTTGCATCATGAAACAAAACTTGTAAACATAAGTTTTATAAAAATTTGTAATATAAAAAATATGGGTTTTGAAAAAAAAATACCTTGAAAAAGAGAGTGAAGAAGATGCAACCCAGTTCCAAGAATGAGAGATACCCAAGATTTTTGAAGATGTGAGCAAATATTTTAGAGTTTTTGAGAGTGTGAGGAGGAAAGTTTTTTGTAAAAAAGGAGTTGGGGGTTTAAAAGACATTTTTTGGTTAAAAATCATCTAGCCCACCCCGCATGGTTTCGAAACAAGGGGAGTGGTTTCAGTACCACTAGTTTTGAAACCTAGGAAAAGTTTTCAAAACCTTTTCTCCAGAAACGTCCTCTGCCTAAACTTCCAAACTGGTTTTGAAACCATTGTGAGTGGTTCAATACCTCTAACCCTAAAGAGATAGAAAAGGCAATTTAAGCCTCGTTTTGATCCGAATATGCATTCTAACATGTTTAAAACTATCATAGGCATTAAAGACACTTTGAAATAATTTCAGAGATGTATGGCACTAAACACTAGGTATAGACATAAGATTTGAGGATTAGAATATCTATACTAAGAGTAGGATCTTAAAAGGTTCAAAAGTACTAAGAGTGACTAACTTAATTAACGTCACTCACATCGGATTCGGTCACAGTGATACTTCCCTACCAACACCAGTTCAGGAGCATACCAGCTCAACTGAACAATCTGTATCCTAACTCATTCACATACACGTGACCCTGATCCCAACCATGATCTCTCATTCCTTTTCATCCAAGTGTCTAAACCCCAGACACTTCTTCCAAAAGACAACATGGAAAGTTTACCAATCTACATTATCAGATTTCACGCTTGTAGGTACATCGATCTACCAACCAACACATCATCATGCAACAGGGATTCAATACACCTCAACTTACGGGTACCAACACACCCCACTTGGTCCAAACCCGAATAACAATGGCCATCCCAATCTCAGATGCCTCGAGAGATAAACAACAATACTCAACTCCTCCCAAACTGTAGGGATATTCTAACGGCAACCTCATTTGCTCCACCGCTGGTGCAAACACACACACTCTAGCAGCAACAACTTACAAGCTCAAAACATCGCCTATAGCAAGGCATTGTATCACCCAACTCTGGCTCAACTGACACATGTGGTATATATTTTAGGGTGACAAACCTCCAGGAGACAGAACACTATCCTCACACTTGCCCAAAGGTAACAACATCACGCTAGATCTCATTTCTCCTCTCAGTCGTAACATAACACATTTTCAAAGGCATGATAATCATTTCAAAACAAAATTGAATCAGGCCAGCTTCAAGCAAAGATCCAAGACTTTCATTTCAAATTCACACATTTCAGACTATAATAATAAGGTAATGGGTTTTCCCAAATTTCCCCGAACATAACATAAACAATTAGCGTGCCTACTTCAACCACCGTGCATATCAATATCAGATTATAGCTCATAGCAACATCACAATAATCATATCAATCTTCTAATTATCACCAAACATAACAAGCAAGCACCGTGCATAACAAGCAACAAAAAATGATCAAACACAACATCGCAACCTTTCACAAACCTGGCTCTGATACCACCAAATGTAACCCTTCGACCCAGCCTAGTCGCAAGACCTAGCCGAGCGAGCTACATTAGGTTTACCGAAGTAAACCGTAAAAAGAAACACAAACGTGCCTTTTTTATCTTATCTAGATGCAAATTAAGAAACCCTACTAGTTTATACTGTTTATAGATGAGAACTCATTTCAATCGGGCACTGAAACGATATCCAATTGGACACGAACACCATTTAAGAACTAAATTGCAAATTTAGAAAAATAAAGGGATTTTCCTAATTTTTAAGTTACCAACCTTTAATTAAATATATTTCATGCTTACATGTCGAAAATCAGCTCAAAACAAGCATCCGCACTCAACTAGTTGCATCCACAACATTAAAGGGCCAAAATAAAAGAAACAGAACTTCATTTCCATGACATTAACTGAAATAACGGACAGTCGTATTGATACGCAACGTACCATATCCATACAGTGTCTTTCACTTCGTTTCGATACGCAGCTCTCCGTTTTAATACGCCTAGCTGGCATAAAGTTTGGTTGTTTATCCGTACTGATACGATATGGTAAAGTTCCGGTACGGGGGTTTTGTCCCAAAAAGCAGAATCCAGAAATGAAAGTATGTACCTGTACACCCAAGCCCGTATCAAAACACCCTACTTGATTTTGCCTAGCCATACCGATACAATCCCCCCGCGTATCGGTACGACTAGGCCGATAATGTCACATTTTGCTGGTTTAACAAGCTCGTAGCCTGTGCAAAACACCCTAACATGCTTCTATCATACAACCAACAAGTTCAAGATAAAATTCACAGCATAACATCACAGATTCAACATCGATTCATGGCATTTTGTATCTAATGTGAAACTATAGGAATGCTTCCTATATAACCATTCAAGTAAAACATGAACTTCAATCCAATGCCAAAGCCAAGCCATAGAGGCCATTTACAACACGAGAGTAATCAGACAAACTTGCTCAACAGGGAATGTAACATACATCTCCCAAAAACCACAGAAAACCCCCATTGCACTTGTTACTTATAGTCTAGTCCAAAAACATACTTCGGTTACCAAGTCTTGTATCGATCCCTTGCTTCTCGCTGCTCTCCAAGCTTTCAATTCTATGCATTGATGGACAAAGAGAGTGTAAGCACGCGAGGCTTAGTGAGGAATGCTCAAAACACAAAACACCATCAATGCATTTGAAACCGTTTTTCAACAACACTTTGATGTCTCATTTCAATTCATATTCAAACCACGTTTAAAACATCATGTAAACAATATCATTAAAACATCATGCCTTGAAAACCATGCACTTTTCACCTTTACAAACCAGCATATTAAACCATATGCAATATGAATCATTTACAACAACAAATTCCATTGCTAGACCTCAATTTAAGCCTTCCAATGCATAACAACCATATGCGAAGCTTAAAGAGTAAATGTATAACACGTAGCATTAACCAACAACAAATCTCATTGCTAAACCTCAACTCAAGGTTTCCCATGCATAACAACCATATGCAAAGCTTAAGGAGAAAACATGTATAAATCACATTATACAACATAAACTTCCCAATGATACATCGACAATCATATTGGCTTACAAGTGATCATTAAACAAGTCCATTAACAAAAGAGTTCATCGGATACACGGATTCAACAAGTGTTCAACCAACACTTCAAGCCATCTCAACGGAATAGTGATACAATAACAATCGCGGTACATTATAACCGGGTACACTTTCAACCCTCGGGGGCACTAACCCCAATCATCAGTTAGATGTTTAATCCACTAACGGGAGTTTTCAGTACCATATAACCCATCAACCGTTAGGGTACTTGGATGGAGTATTTCGTACACCGTATAAACCCCTCAACATCCATGGCGACTTATTATAGTGCACTCAATCCTATGGCCGGCCAACTATATCCGATAAACAATTTTAAAACCACATCACTTGCCAATATAATTAACCATTTAGCATTTACCTCACTGTTTTTAACGAGCATTAAACTAATCCCATTTTTCCTAAAGCAACAACCATGCTTAAAACACAAGTATAAACCATATACTTACAAGGATCACTTACCATGTGCATCCTTCAGCATTTCATGCTTAAAAACAGTATATCAAATACTTTAAAACACGCTTAACAGTAGGTAACATGTAAATAAAACAAGTGCATAAAACCATTTCCATCTAGCACGACCAAGAGAGAAAATCCACTTTTACTTACTTCCGAGTTTATACCAACATATCAAGCTAAGTTTAATCTCCCATAAACCACCTTTAAAAATTCCAAACCTGGAATCCATATTCCCACTCACTGATACGCGAAACCTCGATTCGCCGACGAGAAAACATGTGTTCGAAGCCTCCCAAAATTTATTCCACAAAAAATCAATATATATTAAAAGATATTTTAACTATTTTTCTATATTTTTATCGTACCAAAAAATATACGACCCCGAATCTAACTCGAATCTATAACCCGGTCCACCAGACCGTCTAATAAACCTTAAAACTGCTAGGCCCAAAATCGGAGCGTTACAACTCTCCCCCACTTAAGAAATTTCATCCTCAAAATTTACTCGGAGGTAAAAAAAGCAAAAACTGCTCCAACATCTCCGACTTACATTCACACGCGGCTTCTTAACAATGCAGTGTCTCTACAACACCTTAACAAGGCCAACCATTATACCACCCAGAACTCTACCACTGGAAACAAGGATCCCCTCCAGATCCTTTACACAAGATAACTCAAATCTCAACACAATGCCTTAGACTAGCACATCACACAAGGAATCCAACCGATACCTTTGCAACATCATCACTTGAAACACATCATTGAACCCCTCCAACACAGAAGATAACCTCAACAATAAGTAACATGACCCACACGCTCAACAAACTCGTATGGTCCTCAAAATGCATCACCTTCTTTCAAGGTGATACCATCATGATCATCCAACCATCACAACACGCTTTAAAACACTATGCCTCAAATCGCATAAAATTTATGACGATCCAAAACTGCTCTTAAGCGCCCACATAACAACTTCACATTCTCACTGGTGCCTTTCCACACGTCATACATGGAAATGTACTTTTCCCTAATTTTAGCCCAACACACGGGCGTACGACACCTCCAACCACTCAACGCCTCATACGACGCCACCTGCATACTTGCCTGATAACCGCCATTAAAGAAAACTCTACCAAAGGCATGCGCCTTTCACACTTTCCAGGAAGCTCCATGATACACAACCCAACTCATCTTTCAAAACCTGAATTTCATGCTCTAGCCCGCCATCCAACAAGGAAAGATATGAAGTACATACACTCGAGATCAAGCAACAGTCCCAGAACCACACTGTAGCCCATGGATCTTCGTCTAAAACTATGGACTCAAGCACGCAGTGCAAACACACTAATCCAGCAATATACAAGTCTGCCACCTATCCCAAAACATACATCACAAGCATAGCCACAAAAGTGCACACACTTCGCAACATAATCAACAATCACCAAAGACATACATCAAAATCCAAACACAAAATCCATGGTGATTCTTTCACATTTCCACTCCGGTATCCTCAATGGTTGCAACAACCCGAAAGAAAACTGACGCTCGGCTTTCACTTGCTGACATACCATGCATCGAACAACAAAATTAACCATATCCCCCTTTAAACCAACCCAACAGCAATCCCTTGTCAAACCTCAATATATCTTGGCATTAGCGGAATGTATATCACAAGAAATGGCGTACGCCTCCATCAAACCATACACCTCCACTCAACATCAAGAGACACCACCTTCTGGTCTATAAAACACAACACCCTATTACCTTTAATGTGAAAATCCACCAGATTTCTCCTCCCAATGACCTGAACATGCGATATTGATGCACAACCACACCGTTACCTTCCTCTAATCAACTATGGCCAGAATGAATTCACTTGTAACTTGACATCATACCTCCATCACATATCACACCCAACTGGGTAAATAAAATTCTCAACTTCATCACAACTCTCACACACCAAGCATCGGCTATAAGCTTAGCTCGGACGATATTCAATCACCAAACTATAACTCTTAAACAACTCCGACCATCCGGGTTGTCAAAAACTCAAAACATCAATCATTACTTTTTTTAACCACGCGGAATTCGTGTACACGGTACACTACTTACCGTAGAATTAATGCCTCTAGAACTTCTAAACAACCACCATCGCGCAAGCTTCACATCATACGTAGGATAAAAGTGCTCGTGCACCTTTAGCTATCTAGATGCATAAGCCACAACTTCAATGACAACACTACAACCTCAACAAACCTCGATGCTAAGAATTGGATATAACAAACCCACAACCTGCCACTCTAACTTTGGTCGCTAAAAAACTAGCACCAGCCAAACTCCCAAGAACCATGACACCAGAACCACCTTCACACGCTACCTTACTTACACCATCACACCATTGGTTTTCGATTAGCCATCTGTAAGTGTGAACATATGTATGCATTATCACTTATATGCCTTCATAGATGTCTATGTGTATGTATGCAAAACCTATAATGTTATGCTCAAATGTATGCATGTACTGACATATTTACATATACATATAAGTGTTTTTGCACTATGCATGTTTATCTGTTCACACTTACTAATAACATTCTCAGAACCAAAATTCTTAGCAACAAACCCAAAATTCGCACTTCACAAACAATGAGAAACATTCACCACTCTCCAAAAATCTACTATATCATCTATACTTATTGATCATAATCCTTTTCAGTGCCTTAGCACACGAAAAGATCATCAATAAGCACCACAACCAAAAAATCTAAAAATCAAAAACTACCCGTCTCACCATAACAATAAACGCAACAAATCTGCATCGTGCCATCCTCTTTTTTCCACAACAACGCTAACACAACCCCCGACAACACCAATACTAACAAAGCCTTGATTAAGAAACTCCCTCGAGCCATGCACAGGGAGCTATAGACACTGGAGCTGCATTCTCATACAATTCAATGTCAATCTTGACCTCTCAATCCAATGGCAAACTCAACCATTCCCTCGAAAAACACCCAGAAACTCACATACCATACGAATATCTTGAGCACGCACTTTCTTCGACTCAGGATTCGTAACATAAGCTAGGAATACCTTGTACCCAAGGATCCATCCAACAACTCACTTCCAGCGCCATAACAGCATTAAACAAGAATTTAACACTCTCGCCGTGATTACCAACCATAACTCCCTGATCTAGCCATTACCCTGTACCGAGAATTGCATCAAAACCTGTGGAGCAGCAACTCCAGCGATTCAACCGCAACCTCAGGATTTAAACCACCAAAGGCATTTCAAACATCTTACCCGCAACAACTGTCTTACCGAAAGAACTAGCCCCCAGCATCTGCACAACTATCACCTACATGGTCTTCGTTCAGACCACCATTCTCACAACCATCACCAATAACAAGCACATGAGTTTACACTTCACACATCATATGCGGATAATCTTGCCTCATGAGATCACACAATCACATACCCAACATGCATTAAATACTGATCTAGTCTCGATACTCTGACCTCACGGTCCTCACCCAGCTCTATCATTACCTCCCATCAACTAAAGGCGATATCTTTTATCACCATTCCTTTAAACCTGAACATTATTGGAACTACAATATGTAATTCCCTTGCCAAAGCCAGAACCTCCCACACAAAACTAATAAACCCAGGTTCTACTCGATGTACTTCGCCCGTGTATCAACACGTCGAAAATGATATAGTCAGAAGCCAACATATACACTCTAACATCATGTACCAACTCACATCGGATTCGGTCACAGTGATACTTCCCTACCAACACCAGTTCAGGAGCATACCAGCTCAACTGAACAATCTGTATCCTAACTCATTCACATACACGTGACCCTGATCCCAACCATGATCTCTCATTCCTTTTCATCCAAGTGTCTAAACCCCAGACACTTCTTCCAAAAGACAACATGGAAAGTTTACCAATCTACATTATCAGATTTCACGCTTGTAGGTACATCGATCTACCAACCAACACATCATCATGCAACAGGGATTCAACACACCTCAACTTACGGGTACCAACACACCCCACTTGGTCCAAACCCGAATAACAATGGCCATCCCAATCTCAGATGCCTCGAGAGATAAACCACAATACTCAACTCCTCCCAAACTGTAGGGATATTCTAACGGCAACCTCATTTGCTCCACCGCTGGTGCAAACACACACACTCTAGCAGCAACAACTTACAAGCTCAAAACATCGCCTATAGCAAGGCATTGTATCACCCAACTCTGGCTCAACTGACACATGTGGTATATATTTTAGGGTGACAAACCTCCAGGAGACAGAACACTATCCTCACACTTGCCCAAAGGTAACAACATCACGCTAGATCTCATTTCTCCTCTCAGTCGTAACATAACACATTTTCAAAGGCATGATAATCATTTCAAAACAAAATTGAATCAGGCCAGCTTCAAGAAAAGATCCAAGACTTTCATTTCAAATTCACACATTTCAGACTATAATAATAAGGTAATGGGTTTTCCCAAATTTCCCCGAACATAACATAAACAATTAGCGTGCCTACTTCAACCACCGTGCATATCAATATCAGATTATAGCTCATAGCAACATAATAATCATATCAATCTTCTAATTATCACCAAACATAACAAGCAAGCACCGTGCATAACAAGCAACAAAAAATGATCAAACACAACATCGCAACCTTTCACAAACCTGGCTCTGATACCACCAAATGTAACCCTTCGACCCAGCCTAGTCGCAAGACCTAGCCGAGCGAGCTACATTAGGTTTACCGAAGTAAACCGTAAAAAGAAACACAAACGTGCCTTTTTTATCTTATCTAGATGCAAATTAAGAAACCCTACTAGTTTATACTGTTTATAGATGAGAACTCATTTCACTCGGGCACTGAAACGATATCCAATTGGACATGAACACCATTTAAGAACTAAATTGAAAATTTAGAAAAATAAAGGGATTTTCCTAATTTTTAAGTTACCAACCTTTAATTAAATATATTTCATGCTTACATGTCGAAACTCAGCTCAAAACAAGCATCTGCACTCAACTAGTTGCATCCACAACATTAAAGGGCCAAAATAAAAGAAACATAACTTCATTTCCATGACATTAACTGAAATAACGGACAGTCGTATTGATACGCAACGTACCATATCCATACAGTGTCTTTCACTTCGTTTCGATACGCAGCTCTCCGTTTTAATACGCCTAGCTGGCATAAAGTTTGGTTGTTTATCCGTACTGATACGATATGGTAACGTTCCGGTACGTGGGTTTTGTCCCAAAAAGCAGAATCCAGAAATGAAAGTATGTACCTGTACACCCAAGCCCGTATCAAAACACCCTACTTGATTTTGCCTAGCCATACCGATACAATCCCCCCGCGTATCGGTACGACTAGGCCGATAATGTCACATTTTGCTGGTTTAACAAGCTCGTAGCCTGTCCAAAACACCCTAACATGCTTCTATCATACAACCATCAAGTTCTAGATAAAATTCACAGCATAACATCACAGATTCAACATCGATTCATGGCATTTTGTATCTAATGTGAAACTATAGGCATGCTTCCTATATAACCATTCAAGTAAAACATGAACTTCAATCCAATTCCAAAACCAAGCCATAGAGGCCATTTACAACACAAGAGTAATCAGATAGACTTTCTCAACAGGGAATGTAACATACATCTCCCAAAAACCACGGAAAACCCCTATTGCCCTTGTTACATATAGTCTAGTCCAAAAACATACTTTAGTTACCAAGTCTTGTACCGATCCCTTGCTTCCCGCTGCCTTCCAAGCTTTCAATTCTCTACATTGATGGACAAAGAGAGCGTAAGCACACGAGGCTTAGTGAGGAATGCTCAAAACACAAAACACCATCAATGCATTTGAAACCGTTTCTCAACAACACATTGAAATCTCATTTCAATTCATATTCAAACCACATTTAAAACATCATGTAAACATTATCATTAAAACATCATTCCTTGAAAACCATGCACTTTTCACCTTTAAAAACCAGCAGATTAAACCATATGCAATATGAACCATTTACAATAGCAAATTCTATTGCTAGACCTCAATTTAAGCCTTCCCATGCATAACAACCATATGCGAAGCTTAAAGAGTAAATGTACAACACGTATCATTAACCAACAGCAAATCCCATCGCTAAACCTCAACTCAAGCCTTCCCATGCATAACAACCATATGCAAAGCTTAAGGAGAAAACATGTATAAATCACATTATACAACATAAACTTCCCAATGATACATCAACAATCATATTGGCTTACAAGTGATCATTAAACAAGTCCATTAACAAAAGAGTTCATCGGATACACGGATTCAACAAGTGTTAAACCAACACTTCAAGCTATCTCAACCGGAATAGCGATACAATAACAATCACGGTACATTACAACTGGTACACTTTCAACCCACGAGAACACCAACCCCAATCATCAGTTAGACGCTTAATCCACTAACGGGAGTTTTTGGTACCATATAACCCCTCAACCGTTAGGGTACTTGGATTGAGTATTTGGTACACCGTATAAACCCCTCAACATCCAAGGTGACTTATTATAGTGCACTCAATCTTATGGCCGACCAACTATATCCGATAAAAATTTTAAAACCACATCACTTGCCAATATAATTAACCATTTAACATTTACCTCACTGTTTTTAACGAGCATTAAACTAATCCCCTTTTTCCCAAAGCAACAACCATGCTTAAAATACAAGTATAAACCATATACTTACAAGGATCACTTACCATGTGCATCAATCAGCATTTCATTCTTAAAAACAATATATCAAATACTTTAAAACACGCTTAACAATAGGTAACATGTAAATTAAAACAAGTGCATAAAACCATTTCAATCTAGCACGACCGAGAGAGAAAATCCACTTTTACTTACTTATGAGTTTAAACCAGCATATCAAGCTAAGTTTAAACTCCCATAAACCACCTTTAAAAATTCCAAAGCTGGAATCCACGTTCTCACTCATCGATACACGAAACCTCGATTCACCGACGTGAAAACATGCGTTCGAAGCCTCCAAAGCTTTACCGATCACCTCCGAATCAATCTCCCATGTTTTAACCACATTAAAATAAAGGATTAATGCATCTCAATTCATTTATAACACTACAACAATAGATCCTCACAGACTCTTGTATTCACCTCATAATTACCCAATCACAACAACCAAAAACATCATCTAAACCTTTCCAAACACAACACAACCCAACCATAAACCAGCAACCTAACACCACTTTTATCATCAATTAACATCTAAAAATAGAACCAAACCAACCTTACACCTTCAGCAAAACACAACTACCATAACACCTCAAAATCACAAATCTAGCAACCTAAACAATTAGAGATTCAAGAGCTTCGAGATTCCATTGATAAAATTGACCTATCAACATCATTATACATCCAAAATATGTTCAAAAACAATCCATAACACTGGAAATCAGATTCAATTTGAACCTTTCATCATTTCATCAATTTTACCCAATTAAATCCATATTAAAACACAAAATTAGATTATAAACTATAAATCAAGGATCAAATATTTGGGAATATCAATAAAGAACCATTTAGCAAAGGAGATCATGGACCTTACCCCTGTTATGTGATTTCCCCCTCAATGGGCTTGTTTAAAGCTAAGAAAACATAAGGTTCCAATGAGATTTTGTAAAACAAAGTTAAAGAATCAAGTCAGAATCAATAATATGAGTAAAAAGAATCTCTCACCTCTAGATTTTGATGAAATTCTGAGTGTTTGGTAGAAAAGAAGTTGAGAGAAAAGAGTTAGGAAAAGCTATGTGAATTTCTTTGAAAAACCAATAACCAACTTTTAATCTTTAATCCTTCTTAATCATCCTTTTAAAACACATGTTTAAAATGATTTAATTGAAGGGAGAAACCACCAGCAAACACTTGGTAATTTATCTCCTTAAGGATTCTAAGAATTTGACCTTTTTCATTTTAGGTACTCTAAAACAGTTTTCAAAAATCGCATTTTGATCACTATCCAAAATGTCACATTTCCAAATTTCATTTCCCAAAATTGATTCCACCAAAAATCAATATATATTAAAATATTATTTTTAACTATTTTTCCATATTTTTATCTTACCAAAAAATATACGACCATATATCTGACTCGAATCTCTAACCCAGTCCACTGGACCGTCTAATAAACCTCAAAACCGCTAGGCCCAAAACTGGGGCATTACATATGCAAATTTTGGTATCCAAATTCTTTTGGGTCCATAAGAGTTAGTTCCTAATGTTCTGCTCCCCTTTGGAATCCATTTAGACAAAAGATCATAGTCTTTGGTAGCAATGAGTCATTTAGGATTATCATTAAAGTTCTTTCTAACATAGTTGAGGACCTCTATATGATCGTTGGGGACCTCTATATTTATTTTCATTAAAGTTCTTTCTAATATAGTTGAGTTTTGAATTTTCACCTTTATCAAAACTTTTTGTCCCAACTTTATCAAAAGAGACTTTAAGATTATCAAGTTCCTTTTGATGATCATCATGGACCCTTGAAAGTAAATTGTCTAGGTCTTGATTTTTCTCTTCAAATTCATTTATTTTAACTTGTATTTCCTCTACTTTACTTTCAAGTTTCTTATTATATTTGGAAAGGGAGTCATTCTCATTTTTCAACTTTAAAGTGATCTTTTTATTTTTCAAAATTGACTCATCCAATTTCAAAGCTAATTCATCATATGCCTCTTGCAATTCATCAAAAGTATAATCAATTGAAATAGATGAATTAGAGGCTAGCATTGGGTCATCCTCTATTTCCATGAGACACAAGTTGGCTACCTTTTGCTCTTCATCATCAGATGAGTCTTCATCACTCCGAGTAGCTACAAGTAGGTAAATAAGCAATTGTAGGGAAAGTAATTCTCAATCTATCCAACAGTGCTTCAATGGATATTATGTAAGAATTGGTGAAGACTAATGAGTAAATATATATTAGTTATAAAGATCTAATTAAATAAGGTTTTTTGGTTTTCAAGTATATGCGTCTATAAATATAGACTAGGTTTAACCTTTATAATTATGAGAGAATAATTATATAAGATATAATTATTCTAGAGAGATGTAACCACTTTTAGGATCTCTGCAACTATAACAGCTATGTTGCAGAGATGAGTATTGTAGGAACGTTGGAATGAGTATTTTGGATACATATGGTACTAGGATATATACAGGGTTTTGAGATACATGGGATATCATGTATTTGTACTCTTAGTGTTCTCTACATTGATAATGGATTGTTTATTTCTCTCATCCGTTGAGGTAGGCAAGGTTGAATCATGTTAAATCTCATATCTTGTGTATGTCTTTATTTTATGTTGTTATTTCTATGGTTATTTATTGCATTTCAAATTCTTACTAGCAGCTAATTTCGTTGTTACTCTTTTCTCGATTTCCAAAATTTTATTTCTTTTTAATAGTGGGAAATTTGTTAAACCAATGTTTTGATTTTTATATAACAAGACTTATTTGAAAATAAATAAATTTTAAGGTATTTGAAAATACTCACTAATAGACTAGCATTCGAACAAACTTAACTTAGTTTGAATAAAATATTTGTATAAGTTAAAACTTTCAATGTAAAATATTTTATAAGTGTTTTGGTACTCAAACAAACCAATTTGGTTAATGTGTACCGGTACGACCTTATGCATACCAGCACGAGCCTTCCAACACTGGAGTTCAAGGAATTCATATTGGCCAGTGACTACTGGTATGGCTCAATGCGTACCAATACGGGCTTTTCATCACTGGAAATTAAAATTGTAATTGAGTATTGGTACAGCTCTATGTGTACCGGTACGGGTTTTAAAAATTCTCTTTTGTAAATGCTTGTCAATACCAGTACGGTGAATCCCAAACCGATACAGAATTGGAGTGAATGTATTTCTGAATGGACTGAGTAATGGTACAACCATGTGCATACCAATACCCAATCTTCATAATTTTTTTGGTGGGTTAGTTCAAGTACCTATACGGTACATAGCATTTTGGTACCCCTTTTACCTCTCTTACTCTATACCGATATGCAAGCCAGCGTATTGGCACCCCTCTCTTGTAACAGCTATTTCCTGTTTAGTAGGTACCGATGCTTGATGCACCTTAGAGAAAGTATACTCGTCAATCAAGTAATAAAGTGATAAAGTTGAATGTCGAATGCATGAGGATTGGATCAATAAATACGAAGTTATCGTACTTAAGAAAAGTTGAGCATGAATTGGTTTGATGGTGATTTAGCAAAACTAAAAGCAAATAAAGTAATGTAGCTATGATCAAGACAAACAGATGCTAAGGCTATTAGCAGATAATTATGGAAGTTGGGTTTATTACCTAGGAATTATGTTTGATTACTTATTTCAATGATATAGCAACTGGAAATACATGTCTGTGTAAACCATTAAGATCTTTATCTACTCGACAAGATTTTTTAATGAATTTGTAACTCTCTCGATGCTTAGAAGTTGACAACAATGAAGCTAAGGCAATACATATCTGCATGAACCCTAACAACTCTATTATCGATTTAAGTTCTCCTCATTAGTCGTTGAAACCCTAAACTTATATCTAAGTCAAATTAAGACTAAGTTAACAGCTTAGCCCAACTGTTCTCGTTTGTTTAACCTAACTCTCTTGATATTAAGGCACAAATCAATAGTTAAAAGACCTTTCTCGATAGCTATTACAATAACCATGCATGAAGAATGATGATCAAAATAGATAAAGGAAAGAACTATAGCATTAAAATAAAGTATTCAAAACATAAAATCATATAAAGCAATAAACCCAGCTAAAAGTTTTTAGCTCGTGTCTGGGCCTAAAACACCCCTAATAAAAACAATGAAAAACATAGTAGTTTATCAAGCAATGGTTAGAAAATGGTCAAGCATCCTCGATGACGAGTGTATAAATGACCTATTTTGCATACGTTGTTTACTTGACTTTTGCATGTTTTCAAGCTCATTTAGTTGCATTTAGGAATAGATTGTATGTAGTTAGGGAGTTACACCACCTAAGCTTAAATGTTATAAATTTTGATCCTTTTAATGGGAAAGGTAGTGTTTTTGTGGTGCATCCGTAGGAACCATTGGAGCAGGAGGAATGCTAGAGCAGAAGAGTAGCAGATGTAACCCCCTTGACCTAGCCTAGTCGTTAGACCCGAACCAAGAAGATCACATTGGGTTTACCGAATTAAACCCAAATTGACTTACTCTAATTATGGTCCATTTTTTCTTTTATCTTATCTAGATGCATCGTTGATACCTATAATGTGCATTCAAGCAGCGATTTGATCTTCATTTGAAACAAGCATAGACAAGGCACTCAATTGCAAACACAAGCATCGTTAATACATGCAATGTGCATCTAATGTGATCAAATAATTAAATCAACCATTCTACCAAACACCCCAATCAAGAATCTAAATCTAAATTTAAACAATTAGATTAATTCCGAGAATAAAATTATAAAATCAACTTTAGATTATTATTACCCATGCACAAAACATTAGAACTCCATAGAAATCATTAGATTACTATAATCTAATCAAGATTTATTTGAAAATCTATTAAAATCCAATAACTCCATCAAAAATTCGTTTTAATTATCCCAAAGCATGAGAAATCATAGATTAAGAATCAAAATCATGTAGAAAATCATTAAATAACAATTTCTCACCTTGCTTGATAAAACCAACTTGAAGATGGACTCCTCTTTTGATTTCTAACAAGAAAAATAGTGAAGATAACGTAGAAATCAAAATCCTTAATCCACAATTTTTTAAAATAAATGGAGAAGAAATTGAAGTAGAAATAATTAAGGAATCAAGAAATCTCTAAGTTTTGTTTGAAAGAAAATGAGAGAAACTTAGAAATGTCTTTCTCTTCTTTTAGAAAATTATAACCGTCTTCTTTTTGTTAAAAACAAGATGGAAAAGATATTTCTTTTATTTGATTTAATAATTCCATTTAAAATAAAAATTCAATCCATTGTTTTACAAAATTGTCATTATTAATATTTTACAACCATTTGCAAAATAGTCACTACTTAATTTAATATTAAATCAACCCATTAACAAACTCATTAAAATATTTTCAAAAATATTATCCACAATAAATTTATTGAAAATCAATTTAATCAACCCAAATTATTTTTTAGAATTAATTAATTAGCTAAAGCCTAACAAAAAATGCCAACCAGATTCTGATAATTCACCCGAATCTTCTAGCCCGTTTTTCGGGGTGTTACAGCAGATCTTTCGATTGGAGTTGAAGAGGCAAGAAGAGTTGGAGATAAATCAACCTTTGACCCACGTGGAATTTCTCCTAAATACAAAATTCATTAAAGATAGCAGGAAAGCAAAGATCCTATTAAAGGAGGTCGTGCGCTAGGGTTATGAAACCCTAAGCTGTTAACTTAGTCTTAATCCTAACTAGACATAAGTTTAGGGTTTTAATGACTAATAAGGAGAACTTAAACAAATAATAGAGTTTTTAGGGTTCAAGCATACATGTTTTACCTTGGCTTCAATGTTATTAACTTCAAGGCATCAAGAGAGTCACAAGTTCATTAGAAAACCCTGTCGAGTAGATAAAGATCTTAATGGTTAAAGCAGACATGTATTGCCAGTCGCTATAGCATTAAAATAAGTAATCAAGCGTACATCATAGGCAATAAATCCACCCTCCATAATTATCTATTATTTTCCGCAGCATCTGTTTGTCTTAATCATAACTATCTTTATTTGCTTTTAGTTTTGATAAACCAACACCAACCAATACTTGCTCAAAGATTTTTAAGCACGATAACTTCATATTTATTGATCCATTCCTCGTGGGTTCAACACTCTACTCTATCACTTTATTACTTGACCGACGAGTATACTTGCTCTAAAGTGCATCACTATTTGACAAGCATCAAGTTTTTGGCACCGTTGCCGGAGATTGGCAATTGATAATTACGTAGTAATTGCGCTTAATATTTTATTTTATTTTATTTGCATTTAATTTTTTTGTTTTTTTTCTTTTATGTACATTCCAGTGCATGACCAGACACACAAACTCGAAACCCATTCCTCTATATAATCTAGAAATCGAGAAAACTTTACGAGATATACGCAGAGAACAAAGGATAATGGTGAGCGATGATGGAGAAAATAACCTGAACAACTAAGGAAATCGTAACGAAGAGTTACCACCAGTAGATGCACGAGGAATTGTTGAAAACGTAGCCTAGAATACAGGACATGTATGAGAGGATGCTCCACTATTTGCCAGACTTAGAAGGCCTATTAGAGACAACATGGATCCTGTTATCAACAACCTTAACCATTGATTGGTGTGCTTGATCTAGGGGCAATTCACTTTGAGTTAAAGCCCGTTATATTCAGCATGCTCAATTCTATTTTGGAGGATCAGGCCCGAGCATGGTTGAAGACTATAACCTTAGGATCTATTACATCCTAGAATGACTTATGCAAGAACTTGTTGCACAGATATGATCCACCAAACATGTACAATTAGAATCGAAGCGAGATCATTGTAATCACAAAGCGTGATGATGAATTCATGTATGAATTTTGGGACAAATACAAATATATGCTATGCAAGTGCCCGTTTCTTGGATTCTATGATTGGCTACAAATATTGGCGTTCTATAATGGCGTTAATGGACCAACAAGGATAATGATTGACTTTTCAGCCAATGGTATTTTGCTTGACAAAGATCCTGAAGAGGCTTTCGAAATACTAGATCATATAACCAATAACGACTACTAGTTTCCTAGGGAGAGATTGAGGCCCGAACTTAAATCATTTAGATAAATCCAGTTAGATGATTCCCTCAGTATAGCGATGCAACTCTCCACCATTACAAATATGCTCAAAAACATGCAGTCAATATCCAATACACAAGAGGCTAAGGTTATTCAGTACCAATGTGAGCATTGTGATGGTGAACATCAGTCGAATGAATGCCCCCATCAGTAAGAATCTGGATGCTATGTAGGGAATGCCAACCACAACAATAATCCCTACTCCAACACCTATAACCCAGGGTAGAGGAAACATCCAAACTTTGGTTGGAGAGGTAACACGTGTAATTCAAAAGCGCGACAAAATGCTACAACAGAACCTCCTTGATTCTAACAAAAAACTCAGAGGCGGAACCATGGAGTTTCTAATTCCAACACTAATTCTTTTGATTATACTTATCAAAATTTTATGAAAACTATCTGAGTGATTATGCAGGATCAGTCAGTGCACTTAAAGAATCATAGTGGCATGCTCACAACACAGGGCGCTATGTTACAAATCATCAATTGATAATGCGAAACTACATCGCTTTCTTATGGTCCTAGGAAACACAAGTGAGAAAATTGCCCAAGTTTTAAAGATGCGAACACCAGGTAGTTTACCTAGTGATATTGAAGTCACTAAAACTTTCAGTGCGGAGCAATGCAATGCCATCACACTGTGTAGTGGTACCCAACTAAAGCAAGATAATAAGTTTAGGGAGGTTCCCTTGATGATTCCACTCTAAGCAAGCCATCTACTGATGCTCTCGTAAATAAAAAACAACTTATGTGTCTGATACAGTGAGTGACCTTGCTACTGATGGCAAGGATGACAAGAACAATGAGCCACTACGTAAAATAAACTGCACGAAGAGCCCAGACCACCACCTTCATTTCCTCAATGATTAAAGGCTAAGAAACAAGATGTTTAGATCTAGAAGTTTATGAAGATGCTCAAATAGTTGCACATCAATGTCCTGTTCCTACATGCCATTGATCAAATAACTATTTATGCAAAGTTTCTAAAGGAGATCGTGACAAAGAAAATGATGATAGGTGAAGTTGAAACTGTTGCTACAATTGGTGAATGTGTGGCTATGCTAAGTGATTTACCACCCAAGATGAAGGACCCTAGCAGTTTTAACATTCTATGTTACATAGGCCATAACTACTCAGGTCGTGCCATATGCAATCTCAGTGCAAATGTTAATTTGATGCCCAAATATGTATTTACAAGACTAGGCATGGGCAGAGTTAAGCCTACATCGGTGACCCTTCAATTAGTCGATCGCTCTAAAGTCTGACCTAAAGGCGGAATTAAAGATGTCTTAGTCAAGGTAGATAGATTTTTATTCTCAATAATTTTTATCATCCTTAAAATGTGAAGCTGATGGGAATGCTCCCATCATCCTCGAAAGACCATTCCTTGCCACCGGGCAAATTGTGATTAATTGTAAGAAGGGTGAATGTACTATGAAGATGAACAACCTAAAGATCACACTCAATGTCTTCAGCACTCTCAAGTACGCGGATGATTATGAAGAATGCCAGCTTGTGCAAAGTAAAGAAGCCATAGTTGAGGAAAGTTTGCACGAGATATGTTGCAGAAATCTGCTTAGCGTTGCGGAGCAATTTGACTTTGACAGGGAAATGGAAGAAGCTGAGGAAAAAGGTAAGGTTGAGATTGAACAATCCAATCTAGTGCTTACCAGGCTAGGTATGTAATATTCGAATTTTTGGCTAGTGACCAAAATGTAAATTTTAAAAGTTTAGGGGTTAAAGTGTAAACTTTGGAAAAGTTTAGAGACCAAAGTGTAATTTTCAAAAGTTATGTATTTTGAACCCATAAATGAATAGTTTACCCCCAAGAATGACGTTTTCGTGTTACTCAGATTTTTCATACGGAGTTTGTATTAATGGCTATAAAGCAATAAAGTTTAGAAAAATATTCAGATAATCAGATCGAATCGAATATCCAGGATATTTTGAAGGATGATAAGCCAAGGTTGATTATGTCATTTTACATGTCTAAGTTATTTTATTTGTGTTGGAAGAATATGAACCCTTGGATTTAAGTTGATTTTCCATGCTAAATATGAGCCGTTGGATGAAAATGGCAAGATCATAATTTTGGAAAATCACAAGGGAAAAGTTGGTAAACTACTAACTCAAGATTAAATATAGGTCATTGGATGAAGGATGATGATATGAGGAACATTGGATTGAATTGAAATTTCAGAGGCTGTTCCATAAGCCATGGAAAATCATAAAATGATATTTATGGAATAGTGGCCGATTGAGAAGGAACTAATTTAGTTAGATTATAATGGAATGGCAACTTTGAAACAAGCTAGTAAATAAAGAATAGTTGGAGGGCAAAGTGGTCATTTAGCATGGATGGAAATTTTGAAATATTTTTGAAATGTTGAGGACATTTTTGGAAGATGAAATATACATGGATTTAATCTTGGCCGTTGATTTTGGATGAGATTAAATTAGCCATTGGATTTAAAGGCTAAATTGGTAATTTCACTATTTAAATGAATTTAAAATTCATTTAATAGTTAGAAGTGTAAATTAATAGTGAAAAGATGAAGAAAATGTTCATCTTTTCCAGCCATAAACCATGGAAAATGAGGAGAAAGAAGAGAGAAATTTCCAAGCTCGATTTAAGCCCCGAATCTCGGTTTTAAGGTAATCTTCCGAACTACAAAGTTGTTTTTCTCTTTGAGCTCTATCTTTTGATGTAAATAATTTATAGAATACTTGCTTGGTTGATGAGATTTGATATGTGGAAGAAATTAGGTTTTATACACAAATTGGGGCTTTTATGATTTTATGAATCCATCGTTGATTTTAAGTTAGAATCATGCTTGTATGATGTTAGAATCATGTTATTGAGTTGGGATTTAAACCTTATATATTTCGGTTTGTATAGAGAAGATTAGGGTTTATGGATTTAAGTCTAACTTAGGGTTTGTGATGTTGGATTAATGATCTAGTAAGCTTGATTTGTTGTCTGGAAGCAAAACCCTAAGTTAAATATATAAGGACCAACTCGACAAGCTTCAAATTTAAGGGACCAAATCTGAATTTTATGAAATTGGGGCGTATTTATGTAATTAATGATGTTGGAGATGTGAAATTGATTTAGAATGCTAAACCGATGTTGAATCGAATTAGTGACTATTTTGACAATTTGTCAAAATCTAGTGACCAAATAGGAAATGAATTCTTGTATGGGGATTAAATCTAACTTTTAGTTAAAATAATAGAATTAAGGTAGTAATGTTGATTTGAAGACTGAATTGCAAAGTTAAGAAGTTTGAAACCTTACCTTTGCATTTTAGTGACTATTTTGGGCAAAGAAAGAAAATTAGAGGGAATTATTTTGAATAATTATTTGATGAAGAAGATGATGAATTATTGGTTTCAAGCAAGTGATGGGACTAAATTGACAAGTATACAAATAAGAAGAAGTTATTATAAATTAGAAGTTTATTATGGAAAGCTATGTAGAAGATTGAATTTTAGTAGTGACTTCAAAAATTCACCATAAATTCTACAAAAATGGTTAGATGATGAATTCTATACCGTTGTAAAGATTTGTTTGTCTAGTTTCGTTTTCAACAAACGGAAACTGATTTCGAGTTTCGAGTTAAAAGATATGAATTTTTAATCGAATAAAGGTCAGAAAATTTACAGAGTAGTTTCGGTTAGGACAGCCATGTGACGGGAGTTTTAAGAAATTTCATAATTTTTGTAGATTTTATTAAGTTATGTGGCTTATACCGTTAGAACCGTTATCGAATCTAGTTTCTATAGTATAAAGGAAATTAAGATCCAGTATGTATTATGCCCTGTATAAGTAAATCTTTGAAGGTAGTGCAAGCTGTCAGAAAATGGAATTTGAAACATTTTGTATCTAAATGTTTGATAGCAAGCTCGGAAGAATTATTGGAAGTTCAAATTGGTTTCTAAGGACCATAATGAGATTTTGAACAATACAAGGAAGAAAGGAAAAATAATTGGAAATTTTATATTCGAATGATTATATTAGACAACATGGTTAAGGTATTGTTAGATTTGAATCTAACAAATATTTTATCTTATTCATGTGATTAATGAAGTCAAGTCAGAATCAAAGAAGGTTCGAGGTTCTATGAAGGAAAGGATCGAGTAGAATTTAGTGAGGCATACTAATAAATGGTCCAGGTGAGTGCATACATTTTTATAGGGAGACTTGTAATACGTCTACCTAAAAGGTAAAGATTTTTATATAGCATAACATTTTTTGCATGATACATTATTTTACTGATTTAAAGATTATGGCATATCTTTATGCTTGCAAATGGTTTATAGCATGATATATATGACAAGATACTTTATACGGTTTTTAAATGGCATGTATACCATGAATTATATAGAACATATTGGAGTATGAACTGCTCCAGTATGAATATGTTTTACATGATATGAATCGTATATGGGTTGCTTGCCATTTTGCAGGAATTGTCTTAAATGTTTTCCCTTGGTAGTATAATATTAAAATGACAGTATTGTGGTATACCATAAGAGTCTAGTAGCTACGCTGACACATTACGTGTCTACCGTCGATACTTATTGTATCTATCGTTCAACACTTTACGTGTCTGACACCTTGTGTGTCTATCGTTGGCATGTATATATGTCTATTGCCCGACACTTAATTGCGTCTACCATTTGCACCTAAGGGTTGCTACGAGCTAGTTACCATCCCCTCGTCCTTAAGGAGAGTGGCTAATACTCTGGGAGTACATAACTCGTTTACTCGTCTCTTTATATTTACCTTGGGATATATGATTAAACAGTACGATTACATGATTTCTTATACAGATATCTCTGCACTACAGATTATATGATTTAATGATTACCATGCTTTTGAAAGTATCATACATTACAAAGTATTTTATATTTGTTCTTATCTTATGTCTCACTGAGTTATACTCAGCGCGTATTTTTGTTATACACGTAGGTAAACGGAATTAGGAACGGACGGCTTTTGCATCACTTTCTCTTTTGGAAAGCTCAACAGGTAATCACAGTAATGACATCCTAATTAAGATTTAATTATTATAGTGGCATGTATACTTTCTAAACCTATTTGACTTGTGGTTGGCCTTTAAAGCTCGTTATGGGTTCATGATAATTGGCGTTTCTGTAAAGATTCCAGGTTAAGAATAACCTTAAGTGATGAGTTGCATGCTAAGATAATTGATTTATGATTGAAAGCTCGAATAAATAATTTATGTCAGTTTTAAATAAAGTTAAGCGTGCCTGGGCTAGAGAAATTTGAGGATGGATGACCATTGAGAAGTTTTTCCAAAAATTTTAAATTACCTTGATTTTTTGATTAAAGAAGTCGTAACATTTCTGACTCGTACCCGGTGTACGGATACAGGAAAGTGGTGTTACAAGGTATGTCTTTTGAACCTTTGGATTATGCTGAGTTTAAACCTCCCAAGCCATCGCTAGAGCATCCACCGGTACTTGATCTTAAACCTCTTCCCCACAATTAAAATATTCATAACTAGGGGAGAATAATATGCTTCCTCTTGTCATATCTCTAGCTTAACATTTGACCAAGAAACTAAACTGTTTCATGTCTTATCTCAACTTAAGAAAGCTATTGGCTGGACTATTGCTGACGTGAAAAGTATAAGCCCTACTTTGTGTATGCATAAGATTTTGCTTGCAAATGATCATAACAGCTCGATAAAACTACATCGGAGACTCAATCCAATCATGAGGACTGTGGTTATGAAGGAGATCATCAATGACTCGACGCTGGAATCATCTACCCAGTCACGATAAAACTATTGCTGACGTGAAAAGTATAAGCCCTACTTTGTGTATGCATAAGCTATTTCTGACCAAAACTGTTACTGGATAGCGAATCTGTATACATTACCATAAGTTGAACAAAGCCATGAAAAATGACCACTTCTCCATACCGTTTATTGACCAGATACTTAACAAGCTTACAGGGAAACTCCACTAGTGCTTCCTGGATAGTTACTCCAGATACAACCAGATCATTATCGCAGTAAAGGACCAAGAGAAAGAAATAGTCACATGCCAATATGGAGTTTATACCTTTTGTTGAAAGCCCTTTGACCTTTGCAATGCATCAACAACATTCCAATGTTGTATGATGGCCATCTTTTTAGACATGGTGGATAATTTTCTGAAGATCCTCATGGACAACTTATATGACTTTGGAGGCATAATCGACCAATGATCAGGTAGCCTAGCCAAGGTGTTGAAATGGTTAAAGGTCTACAAAAGAGCACCAGTCCATTGTGACCAGTCATCAGTCCCGTTATTGGATTATAGCACATCTAGTTTTACCCTTTTATTTTTATGCATTTTATTTTTCTACATTTTAATTTCAACAATTTAATTCCCACGGTTTTATTTTCATAGAATTAGGTTTTATTTAATGTGTTTTGTTTTGTTTTGGCAGTTATCACAACACAAACCTAGACGGAAAGGACTTCCTAAACTTTTGGATAAACAAGGGTTTTTGATTGACCAAAGTTATACTTCTACACGAACACGTTGGCGACCATGTATGGACAGAAGGTGAACATTGAGACTTTAGTATTCTTTATCCCTAAACTCATAACCTTTACGATTCTCTCTCTTACTTCTATCATTCCCACTTCCCCGTAACCATCACACATCATTAATGTGTTCTACACTCTACTTCCTTCATTACGTCTCCATTCTCAGAATAATAAGTATAGAAGGCTGATTGACTTTCCATATTCTCACCGGCTCTTCAACTTTCACTCACCCCTCCTCTATTATATCACCAAATCAAGCGGCGAAGCAGAATTCATTCTTTAACAATCATATTTTCTTTTCTTATACAAACATCCCAGCCTCATCTGCGGTATTTTCCTCAACTATCCGTAATGGCACATAGTTTTTCCTCCTTAAACTTACATTTTAACCACTCACCAATGGACTAATCTACCAGCTGACTCCTTTCTTACTCATTATGATGAGTTATGAACTTATATGCTAGTAGAAGATTATTGAAGAATAAGGATTAAACTTCACCCCTCCTTATATGCTCTTATTTGATGCAAATGTATTGCATGTTACACGAACTCAAAATTTAGAAACATTCATTCAATAGCTTGATGACATTAATGTATCATGGGTACAAGAGTTCTATACCCATATTGATCATGCTAGAGAGAAACTGGTATAGGTTAGGGGGAATTTGGTTGACTTCTCCACCAAGGTAATCGATAACTACTATCAATTCTCCGACCACCATGACGCCCACTCTACTTTCACAGATTTTGCAACTAAAAGAACATATTCCACGATTCTGTGAGACCTTTGTGTTCTGGGAACCAAATGGGCCAGGGGAGAGGGCCATGCGAGAATGGTACATTGGTGGTACCTTTAGCTGAATTCGAGATTTTGGGACTATATCATCAACAATCGCCTTTTTCCAACTCAAAATCGATAAACTTTTTCTCTCTGTAGGATTTTACTCTTGGACTCCCTCATAAAGAGACGTGATCTACAACATGTACAGTTAATTCATGCTACCATCATTGAAAAAGTTGCATCGATGGGCAAACCACAAGATTTAATCTTCCCTAACTTGATCACAGCCTTTTGTGCAAAGGCGGGAGTAAGACAATGGGCGGGGGACACCATTCTTGATGCACTCCCTAGATTGCTTCCCTTTCAAGAAGAGGAACTAAAAGGATATTCCCAAATGATACCTTCATCTGTCAATCTAGTGACAACTCCCTCCATCACAGAAACCTAAGTACCATTCTCTGGTCATACTTCATGTATGTTCAACAAAGAGATTAGGATATACAATCTTTATTTTGGAGATTGCTTCCATACTTGCCTGTGGTGTTTCTTTCGATGCTTCTACATCTTCTCTCTCCTACTATCGTCGCCCCTTCTGCACCTACAACTACACCACCCACCACCCAATAGAGATAGCGACCAGATACTGATGCTAGTGCTTCCTCTGCCCTACATAGAAACCTAAGTCCTCCTAGGATAAAGGCAAAGGCATATTCATCCGGGAACCCTCTCCCAGTAACTCCCTTGGTTAGTTTTTCTTTTATTTTATTTTAGTTTTTCATATTGCATTGCAGGTTTTCTTTTTATTTTTTTTCTTGTTTTCATTTTGCATTGTGGACAATGCTCTTCTAAAGTTTGAGGGAGTACTACCCCTTGTATATATTAGGTTAAATTTAGGTAAACTTTTTTTAAAATTAATGCATGTAAATTGCCTAATATGTTTTTGTTGGTTCCCTTTGCTATGATTCCACTAATACTGAAATTGTTGTTGCGTTGATAATGATTTTCTATGATTAATCTAGGCTTAATGTTTTACAATGTGTTAAGAGATTTCGTGTTTTGAACTTAGTGTTGAATATACTATAGCTTTTACATCATGCCTTCTAAATAGCTTAAGAAACCTTAAGGAAATTCTAGGTCGACTCTCTAATGCCAAAGCATGAATTAATGTGAATGAACTAAATGCTCAATGTAGCAATTAAAGGCTTAGTTAAACTCCTAGAAAAAATGTGAAAAAAATGAAAAATAATTAAAAATCAATGCCATAGGCAAAATTGTTGAGGGACACTCTTCTATGCATCATGCTCCCTTAGTACACTAGGTGAGTTGTGTTTGCTCCATTTAACTTTCCCTGGTAGGAATGGTAGTACTGGTATAAGAGCGAATGAAATTCTTTACAGGATGGCTTTGCTCGTAGGGCTCGGGGATGGGTTGTTTGCTCCATTTCATCTTCAGGTCTAAAGAGTAGTAGTGATAAGCTGAAGCCCTAGTGATATAGTTTTTAAACTTAAAAAGAATAAAGGGGGAACAATGTTGTGCTTAAAGGAAAAAAGAATATGCCAAGGAAACAATAGAGAGCAACCCTTAAATTTTTCTAAGGCTATTAAATGATGAATGCATGTGACACAACACCCACTACACCTACTATATAATTGATCCTTAGAACAAAAATTTGATCTCTAATGCATTGCATTTCATTAAAATAGCTAAGGAATGAATTACTGTTGTAGCATGTCTTGGAATCCTTGTTATAATAGCTTAGTTGGAACCTTGGGAACTATGTGCTGTTTACTGTTTACTATTTTTATTTTTTTCATGTTTAGATAACATTGCATGAGAACAAGCAACAATTCAAGTTTGGGGGAATTTGATGAGTGTGTAAATGAACTATTTTGCATACCCTTTTTACTTGACTTTTGCATGTGTTCAAGCTCATTTAGTTGCATTTAGGACTAGATTGCATATAGTTTGCATTAGTTAGGGAGTTACATTGCTTGTGCATAAATGTTATAGATTTTGGTACTTTTGATGCCAAAGGTAGTGTTTTGTGGTGCATGTGCAGGAACCACTAAAGATGGAGGAATGCTGGAGCAGAAGAGTAGTAGATCTCTCGGTTGGAGCTGACGAGGCAAGAAGAGTTAGAGATAAATATACCATTGACCCACGTGGACTTTCTCCTAGATATGAAACACATGAAAGATAGCGAAAAAGAAAAGATCCTCTTAAAAGAGGCCATGCGCTTTAGGGTTATGAAACCCTAGCATCCTTGCCTATATAAGGGAGACTTGGACAATAATTCAAAAGGGTGCAATTACAGATGACAGTCCTTAGTCTTCAGCTATTGGACAACCATCAATGTCAAAATGCTAGAGGAGTATATAGCCATCGAGAAAAGCAGGAGGAGTGTGAGACATGCAGCAACAATTGGAAAGCACGGAGGAAGATCGTCGATGATGCTTGACCCTTTTTCTATCCCTCTCTTGATAAAATGCTTATGTTTTTATCTTTTATTTATGGATATATGCTCAGACATGAGCTAAATGCTTTAGTTGGGTTTATTGCTTTACAAGATTTTATGTTTTGAATACTTTATTTTAATGCTATAGTTTGTTCTTCTTTATCTATTTTGTTCATCGTTCTTCATGTGTAGTTATTGTAAGGGCTAACGAGAGAGGTCTTTTAAAACTTAATTTGTGGCTTAATATTGAGTGAGTTAGGCTAAACAAAAGTGAACAGTGAGACTAAGCTTTTAACTTAGTCTTAATATGACTTAGACATAAATTTAGGGTTTCAATGACTAATAGGGAGAACTTAAACAAATAATAGAATCGTTAGGGTTCAACCAGACACGTATTACCTTAGCTTCAATGTTATTAACTTCTAGGCATCGAGAGAGTCAGAAGTTCATTAGAAAATCTTGTCGAGTAGATAAAGATCTTAATGATTTACAGAGACATGTATTGTCAGTCGTTATAGCATTAAAATAAGTAATCAAGCATATATACCAGGAAATAAACCCAACCTCCATAATTATCTGTTATTTGCCGTAGCATCTCTTTGTCTTGATCATAGCTATCTTTACTTTATTTTTTTTTCAGTTTTGATAAACCAACACCAATCAATACTTGCTCAAACATTTTTAAGTATGATATATTCGTATTTATTGATCTAGTCCTCATGGGTTCGACACTCTACTCTATCATTTTATTACTTGATCGATGAGTATACTTGCTCTAAAGTGCATCACTATTCGACAAGCATCACTCGACAATCTCCTCCAAGCTTTCTAATTGTTGCTGCAAGTCCCGCACTTCTTAAACCTCTCTCGATGGCTTTCTTTGTGTAGAGACTCCTCTAGTACTTTGACTCCGGTGGTTCTCCAATAACTGAACACTAAGGACAACTGTCTGTGATTAAGCTCTTTAATTTTCATCCAAGTCTTCCTTTAAGAGAATCTTGCTTTCCCGATATCTTTAATGAATTTTGTATCTAGGAGAGTCCATGTAATCCAAAGGTAGATTTATCTCCAATTCTTCTTTCCTTGTTAGCTCCAACCGAGATTTTTCCTACCCTTCCGCTCCAACACTACATTTCCCACTAAAAGCACCAAATTATATAACAAATAAGCACTTACAGTGTAACTCCCTAACTTAATGCAAACTATATGTAAACTACTCCAAAATGCAACTAAATGAGTTTAATGTAACACCCCTTTTTCGTATCCATACGACGAATACAAATCAGGAATGTCACAACTTTACTATCCTTAAATATTAATAATATTTGAACCAAAATTCAAGTTTTGATAATTTTGAACCCAAATCTTGAGTACTGGTACACCCTGTCTCAAAATGCACATTCTTGCATTTTTATATTTCTAATTCATCCTAATTCAATTCCCAAATGTCTTCAAATGTTATGTATGCTTATGGGAAATAATTGACTATCATAAAACATACATGCTCTCAATTATCTTAGCATGCAACTCAACACCTGAGATTTGCTCTTAACTTTGAATCTTTCCAGAAACATCAATTATCATGAAACCATAATGAACTTTAAAAGCCAACCACAACTCAAATAGGTTTAGCAAGTATACATGCCACTATAATAATCAAACCTCAATTAGGATGTCATTACTGTGATTACCTGTTGAGCTTTCCAATATTGATACAATGCTCTTCTCACTCTCATCTTGATTTACCTACGTGTGCACAATCAAACACACGCTAAGTACGAACTTAGTGAGGCAATAAAGGAAGTTAATAACAATATTTTGAACTTTATTCGACTTCATGGCTACATTTATATAACATGTTGTATGTCAATGCATCAACTTTCATATTGCATTAGTATGATTTATTACATGCTAATGTCATAAGACTTCCATGCTCGTCCATTTGTCATAATATGCCTTATATGCATAAATGCATCATGATCACTAGATATGTATTACCATCATGTTAATCATATATTAACATAATATAAAACGGATAAAAATTTCTTACCAATATACTTGCCATTTATTCGAAAAGCTCATAAGGTTGTTCACCTGTTTATCTTTTATTAACCAATAAACCGTAGCACAAATATAAGCCTATGAGGACCCTGGGTACACGGGTCAAAACCGTACATAAGGTTGTGCTTACCATCCGCACGTAAGGCCGTGCGAACCATATACACTAAGTGTCCTTTATATACACTATAGTGCTAAACCGAGTATGCATCGTGCTGCTGGAATCTATGGCATGCCAACTATACCCTGTCCTTCATTGACATACTTGGGCATATTTTCCATATTTATTCCATCCATGGCAATGTATATCATTATAATTTAACATTGGACAGTTTATACCCGAAATAACATTTATATATAACTAGTGATCCATGCATTAATATTCAACTTTTGACATATTTAAAATATGTCAATCATATGATCAATGACATAAATATCATGCCAATATATAAACAAGATAGACTCGTCGCAAGTCTTCCTAATGATGTATAAAACATCCATGTATCATGTTACGTATGCATTGCACTCACCTTGGCCACTTAACACAATGCCTCATTAAATCGTAGTTCGATCTTTTCTTTCATAGAACCTCGAAACTTCTTTGATTCAGACTTGACTTCATTAATCACGTGAATAAAATAAAATATTTGTTAGATTCAAATCTAACAATACTTTAAACATGTAGTCTAATATAATCATTCGAATATAAAATTTCCAAATATTCCTCCTTTCTTCCTTGTACTGTTCAAAAACTCATCATGGTCTTTAGTGACCAATTTGAACTTCCATTAATTCTTCCGATCTTGCTAACTAACATTTGAATACAAAATGTTTCAAATTCCATTTTCTGACAGCTTGTGCTACCTTCAAAGATTTACTTATACAGGGCAGAATACATACTGGATCATAATTTCCTTTATACTGGAGAAACTAGATTCGATAACGGTTCTAACGGTATAAGCCACATAAATTAATAAAAATCTACAAAAATTATGAAAAATCACTAAATTCACGTCACAGACTGTCCAAGCAGAAAACTGCTCTATAATTTTTCTGACCTTTATTCGATTAAAAATTCATATATTTTAACTCGAAACTCAAAATCAGTCTCCGTTTGTTGGAAACGAAACTAGGCTAACAAATCTTTAAAACGGTATAAAATTCATCATCTAACCATTTTTGTAGAATTTATGGCGAATTATTAAACTTATTGCCATAATTCAAATTCTAACATAACTTTCCATAAATAACTTCTAATTTACACCAACTTCTCCTTATTTCTTTACTTGTCAATTTAGTCCCATTACTTTACTTCAAGTGAATAGAATAAAGCTTGTATTCATATGTTCTATTTAGATCCTTCATCAAAATAGGCTCAAACCTTTACTTCTCTAATTTATGTTGATTTGTCGAGATGGTCACCAAATTTCAAATATAAGGATTCAAGCTTCTCAACTTTGCCTATTAGTCCTCCAATCAGCATTACTATCTTAATTCCATCATTTTAACTAAAAATCAAATTTTCTCCTTCTACATCTTTGCCGAATAGACCATTCAAGTTTGACAATTTGTCAAAATGGTCACTAATGTGATTAATCGTCGGTTTAGCATTCTAACTTCATTTTCATATCTCTAACATCATTAATAATATAAATACACATCAAATTCATAAAAATCAGATCTGGTCCCTTAATTTTTAAGCTTGCCAAAATGGTCCCTATGTATTTAACTTAGGGTTTTGATTTCCAACAACAAATCAAGCTTACTAGATCATTAATCCATCATCACAAACCCTGAGTTAGACTTGAATCCATAAACCCTAATCTTCTCTATACAAACCAAAATATATAGGGTTTAAATCCCAACTCAATAACATGATTCTAACATCATACAAGCATGATTCTAACTTAAAATCGACCATGGATTCATAAAATAATAAAATCCCCAATTTGTTCATAAACCCTAATTTCTTCCTCATATCAAATCTCATCAACCAAGAAAGTATTCTATAAATTATTTACATCAAAAGATAGAGCTCGAAGAGTAGAACGACTTTGTAGTTCGAAAAATTGCCTAAAAATCGAGATTCGAGGCTTAAATCGAGCTTGGAATTTTCTTCTTCTTTCCTCCAGCTCCCATGGTACATGGCTCGAAAAATATGAATATTTATTCAACTTTTACTATTATTTTACACTTGTATCTATCAAATGAATTTTAAATTCATTTAAATAGTGAAATTACCAATTTAACATTTAAATCCAATGGCTAATTTAATCTCATCCAAAATCAAGGGAAAAGATTAAATCCATGCATATTTAATCTTCCAAAAACGTCCTCATCATTTCAAAAATGTTTCAAAATTGTCATCCTTGCCAAATGACCAATTTGCCCTCCAACTAGTCTTTATTTACTAGTTTGTTTCAAAATTGCCATTCCATTATAATCTAACTAAATTAGTTCCTTCTCAACCTGCCACTATTCCATAATTATCATTTTATGATTTTCCATGGCTTATGGAACAACCTCTGAAATTTCAATTCAATCAGATTTCCCAATATTCACTAAATACTTCTACTACGATTTTACCTTTACCGAGCTATCGGATTTATTCCGAAAATTCTATATTTCCACAATCGGAAAAAATAAATACTATTATCTCATAAAAAATTCATTTATTAAGGATTTAGACTAAATTTTCCTAACCCAGTCTATTATTCTGATAATTATCAAAAATCCTCCAAATAGTGAAATAACCATTTTGCCCTGAAATCCAATGAATCCATAATGTACCACATGTCATCATCCTTCATCCAATGGCCTAGATTTAATCTTGATTTAATAGTTTACCAACTTTGCCCTTGTGATTTTCCAAAATTACGATATTGCCATTTTTCATCCAACGGCTCATATTTAACATGGAAAATCAACTTAAATCCAAGGGTTCATATTCTTCCAACACAAAGAAAATGTATTAGACATGTAAAATGACATAATTAACCTTGCCTTATCATCATTCAAAATATCCTAAATATTCTATTCGATCCGATTATCTGAATATTTTTCTGAACTTTATCGCTTTATAGCCATTAATACAAACTCCGTACAAAAAATCTGAGTAACACAAAAACATCATTCTTGGAGGTGAACTATTCATTTTCGGGGTTAAAATACACAACTTTTGAAAATTACATCCCTAAACTTTTCCAAAGTTTATACTTTAGCCACAAAACTTTCAAAATTTACATTTTGGTCACTAGCCAAAAATTGAATATTACAATTCTCCCCTTAAGAAAATTCATCCTCAAATTTTTAATACGTACCTAAAAAAGTGAGGAAACTGCTTTCTCATGTCTTTTTCTCTTTCCCAAATTACTTTTTCAACTTCATGATTTCGCCAAAAAACTTTAACAAGCGAGATCATCTTATTCCTTAGTGCTTTGACTCCTTGTACCAGAATCTTTATCGATTCTTCCTCGTAAATCAAATCTGATTGAATCACTATTCCCTCCGGGGTAATGATATGTAAATGATTTGATCGATACTTTGAGTATCAATACATGAAATACATTGTGAATCTTGTCCATTTTCGGAGGTAAGGCTAGCTAATAAGCCACCGAACCAACTCTTTTCATAATCTTATATGATCCAATAATTCTCGGACTCAGCTTCCCTTTTTGTCCAAACCATAACACCTCATTCCAAGGTGAAACTTTTACAGAATACTTTATTCTTAACTTCGTATTAAATATCTTTTCTATCAAGACCATCATATAATATCCATCATTCTAAAGCAATTCTAGATTGCTTCGAACCATTCTTATTTTATTCTCTGCATCCTGAAATAAATCAAATTCAATCACCTTTTAGTTCTCTTTTTATCTCATTATCATCGGGGATATAAATTACCCCTTAATAATGTGAACATCCTTTAAACTTAACATCGAAATCTTTAACTTTCCCTTTTCACCTTACTGAATTCTTTCCAGGCATGTCTTATCTTTTATCTATAAATATTTGATTACGATTTGTCAAAGTAGACTTGAGCTGAAGCTGTGTAATCAATACACTATTTTCCTCCAAAAATAATTGGGCATTTAATGCTTATAAGCCAAAGAATGACTTTTGGCTAAATACATCAACTACTACTTTAGCCTTATTACATCAATACACACCCCAACCTATTATGGGACGTATTATTGAATAAGGTAGAATCCTTACTGGATTCATATTGCACTAATACTAGTGCTACTATCAAATCTTCTTCTACTGGTAATAATATAATCGTAATTTAATCTTAGAGGAATATTACTGCTTTTTACTAACATCACTGGAGCTTCCTAACGTGATATACCGAGTCATATAAAACCTCAATCTAATGACTCTTACAACTAGATCTTTAGCTTTCTCAATCTAGTAAGAGCCATTTTGTAGGGTGCAATCGATATAGGTCTAATATTGGATTAAATCCAATCCTAAATTTATCCTCTCGATTAAGCGTCAAGCCTGACAGCTCCTCTTGGGCAACCCGTTTAAAACTCACAAAAAATAGGAATACTCTCCCAGCTTACCCTTGATGCTCGGTATCCATAGCATAAGTTAAATAATTTTCACATTGGTAACAAATTCCAATAAAAACTCTGCATGCTCATGCAAGCCAATTATTACAACACTCACCTGATTGGTTTTGTGGTTTTCTTGAATCTCCAACATTAATTATAAATATCAGAGAGTTCCTAATTCTCCTTGTCTCAATCTCTTAGAGGAACTATGTAATAAATTCAGTTTGATATCTTTGCAGGGAATCTTCATCACTTTTTAGAAGTGGTGAAAAAAATAATGATTCACTATTCTTCTTTACGAACTATGACCTCTGTTTAGATATTTTCTCATTCTGAATCCTTTGCATTACATTTGGCATAATTTACTGTTTCATGAAATTTTGAAATACATAGGGCAGTCAGTACTTCTTTGTACCTGACCTCCAGCCCTCTATAAGTTGTCTTTCTGTCTGTAGGAAGTTGTTTAGAAGCAAATTAGCTCAGTTTATTAAACTTCCACTCATACCTGTAAATAATCCAATTGCCCTAATTAAGATGAAACAAACTCTGTTGCACTCTAGGATAAACTTTGTTACGGAACTCTCAAAGAAAGAACTTCTAGTTAATAGACTTTTGAGTATGTACCGTAACATTACTTTATCAAGTACTAGTCTAATTCTTTCAGATGAGATAATTCTTTTTCTTTGAGTCTCCTCTAATCATCAATGAAGAGTTCCTTCAACATAACTTTTATATCATTAAACCATATATTAACAATCATAGGATCTCCATTAATATCTTTTTGAAAATCTAGTGTTCAAAACTCTCAATTCTTTTACAATCGGTGCCTAAGCAGGCTGAGACATGATCGTATCTGATGTCTGGAAGAAAAGCTCTTAATCCAAAACATGCATATCATGTTGCTCTGGTGCCTCTGTAGCATGCTAAGCTGAGGGTAGAATATTATCATTTAACCTTATCACTCTCGTGAATCTCTTGTTGATCCACTCGCCTAAACACCCGACACAATTCTTTTATCCTCACACATTTAAATTTAACATTATTATCATAATGAAGTAAGCAATTGCATCCATTCCAACAAGTAAAATCATCAGTAATTCTAACATCCTAGTGGCATGTATACACTTTTGACCTTTACCGTAGTTTGTTTAGCTCCAGAACCGGCTAAACCTATAGCTCTGATACCAATAAATATAATACCCCTTTCCGTATCCATACGAAGAATACGAATTAGGAATCTCATAACTTTACTATCCTTAAATATTAATAATATTTGAACCAAAATTCAAGTTTTTATAATTTTAAACCCAAATCTTGAGTACTGGTACACCCTGTCTCAAAATGCACATTCTTGCATTTTTATATTTCTAATTCATCCTAATTCAATTCACAAATGTCTTCAAATGTTATGTATGCTTATGGGAAATAATTGACTATCATAATACATACATGCTTTCAATTGTCTTAGCATGCAACTCAACACCTAAGATTTGCTCTTAACTTTGAATCTTTCCATAAACATCAATTATCATGAAACCATAATGAACTTTAAAGGCCAATCACAACTCAAATAGTTTTAGCAAGTATACATGCCACTATAATAATCAAAACTCAATTAGGATGTCATTACTGTGATTACATGTTGAGCTTTCCAGTATTGATGCAATGCTCTTCTCACCCTCATCTTGATTTACCTACATGTGCACAATCAAACACACGCTAAGTACGAACTTAGTGAGGCAATAAAGGAAGTTAATAACAATAATTTAAACTTTATTCAACTTCATGGCTACATTTATATAACATGATATATGCTAATGCATCAACTTCATATTGCATTAGTAATGATTTGCTACATGCTAATGTCATAAGACTTCCATGCTTGTCCATTTGTCATAATATGTCTTATATGCATAAATGCATCATCATCACTAGATATGTATTACCATCATGTTAATCATATATTAACAAAATATCATCTGGATATAAATTTCTTACCAATATACTTGCCATTTATTCCAAAAGTACATAAGCTTGTTCACATGTTTATCTTTTATTAACCAATAAATCGTAGCCCAAATATAAGCCTATGAGGACCCTGGGTACACGATTCAAAACCACACATAAAGGTTGTGCTAACCATCCGCACGTAAGGCCGTGTGAACCATCCGCACGTAAGGCCGTGCTAACCATATATACTAAGTGTCCTTTATATACACTATAGTGCTAAACCGAGTATGCAGCGTGCTGCTGGACTCTATGGCATGCCAACTATACCCTGTCCCTCAATGACATACTTGAGCATATTTTCCATATTTATTCCATCCATGACAATGTATATCATTATAATTTAACATTGGGCAGTTCATACCCGAAATAACATTCATGTATAACTAGTGATCCATGCATTAATATTAAACTTTTGACATATTTAAAATATGTCAATCATATGATCAATGAAATAAATATCATACCAATATATAAACAAGGTAGACTCATCGCAAGTCTTCCTAATGATGTATAAAACATCCATGTATCATGTTACGTATGCATTGCACTCACCTTGGCCACTTAACACAATGCCTCATTAAATCTTAGTTCGATCTTTTCATTCATAGAACCTCGAACCTTCTTTGATTCAGACTTGACTTCATTAATCACATGAATAAAATAAAATATTTGTTAGATTCAAATCTAACAATACCTTAAACATGCAGTCTAATATAATCATTCGAATATAAAATTTCCAAATATTCTTCCTTTCTTCCTTGTACTGTTCAAAAACTTATTATGGTCCTTAGTGACTAAATTCAACTTCCATTAATTCTTCCGAGCTCGCTAACTAACATTTGAATACAAAATGTTAAAAATTCCATTTTCTGACGACTTGAGCTACCTTCATAGATTTACTTATACAGAGCAGAATACATACTGGATCTTAATTTCCTTTATACTGGAGAAACTAGATTCGATAAAGGTTCTAACCGTATAAGCCACATAAATTAATAATATCTATACAAAATATGAAAAATCACTGAATTCACGTCACAGACTGTCCAGGCAAAAAACTACTCTATAATTTTTCTGACCATCATTCGATTAAAAATTCATATCTTTTAATTTGGAACTCAAAAGCAGTCTTCGTTTGTTAGAAATGAAACTAGACTAACAAATCTTTACAACGGTATAAATTTCATCATCTAACCATTTTTTTAGAATTTATGGCAAATTTTTAAACTTACTCCCATAACTCAATTTCTAACATTACTTTCCATAATTAACTTGTAATTTACACCAACTTCTCCATATTTCTCTAATTGTCAATCTAGTCCCATAACTTTACTTTAAATGACTAGAATAAATCTTGTATTCATATGTTCTATTTATATCCTTCATCAAAATAGGCTCAAACCTTTACTTCTCTAGTTTCTCTTGATTTGTCGAGATGGTCACCAAATTTCAAATATAAGGATTCATGCTTCTTAACTTTGCAAATTAGTCTTCCAATCAACATTACTACCTCACTTCCATCTTTTTAACTAAAAATCAGATTTACTCCTTCTACATATCCTCTTTGCCGAATAGACCATTCAAGTTTGACAATTTGTCAAAATGGTCACTAATGTGATTAATCGTCGGTTTAGCATTCTAACTTTATTTTCATGTCTGGAAAAAGATGAATATTTGTTCATCTTTTACTATTATTTTACACTTGTAACTATTAAATGAATTTTAAATTCATTTAAATACTAAAATTACCAATTTAGCCTTTAAATCCAATGGCTAATTTAATCTCATCCAAAATCAAGGGCCAAGATTAAATCCATGCATATTTCATCTTCCAAAAACGCCCTCAACATTTCAAAAATATTTCAAAATTACCATCCTTGCCAAATGACCAATTTGCCCTCCAACTAGTCTTTATTTACTAGTTTGTTTCAAAATTGCCATTCCATTATAATCTAACTAAATTAGTTCCTTCTCAGCCAGCCATTATTCAATAATTATCATTTTATGATTTTCCATGGCTTATGGAACAGTCTCTGAAATTTCAATTCAATCTGATTTCCCAATATTCACTAAATACATCTATAACAATTTTACCTTTACCAAGCTATCAGATTTATTCCGAAAATTCTATATTTCCGTATTCAAAAAAATAAATACTATTATCTCATAAAAACTTCTTTTCTTAAGGATTTAGACTGAATTTTCCTAACTCAGTCTATTATTCTGATAATTATCAAAAATCCTCCAAATAGTGAAATAACCATTTTGCCATCAAATCCAATGAACCCATAATGTACAACATGTCATCATCCTTCATCCAATGGCCTAGAATTAATCTTGAGATATAGTTTACCAACTTTTCCCTTATGATTTTCCAAAATCATGATCTTGCCATTTTTCATCCAACGGCTCATATTTAACATGGAAAATCAACTTAAATCCAAGGGTTCATATTCTTCCAACAAAAAGAAAACATATTAGACATGTAAAATGACATAATTAACCTTGCCTTATCATCATTCAAAATATCCTAAATATTTTATTCGATCTGATTATCTGAATATTTTTTTGAACTTTATCGCTTTATAGCCATTAATACAAACTTCGTACGAAAAATCTTAGTAACACGAAAACATCATTCTTGGAGGTGAACTATTCATATAAGGGGTTAAAATACACAGCTTTTGAAAATTACACTTTGTTCCCTAAACTTTTTCAAAGCTTATACTTTAGCCACAAAACTTTCAAATTTTAAATTTTCGTCACTAGCAAAAAAATGGGATATTACATTTAAACACACGCAAAAGCCAAGTAAAAAGGGTATGCAAAATAGGTTATTTACACTCTCGTAAAATACCCCCAAACTTGAACTGTTGTTTATCATCAAGCAATGTTATGTAAACATGAAAAACAAAGACAAAAACAAAAACATAAAAAGCACATAGTTTCCAAGGTTCCAACTAAGCTATGAAGGAAAGAATTTGAAGACATGATGCACCAGTAATTTATTCCTCGGCTATTTTAATGAAAACGCAACGTATTAGAGCTTACAATTTTGTTCCAAGGATCAATCTACTGTAGGTGCAGTGGGTGTTGTGTCACATGCATTCATCACTTAATGGCCTTAGAAAAATTAAGGATTACTCTCTATTGTTGCCTCGGCAGATTCTTTTTCTTTTAAGCACAATATTGTACTCCCTTCATTCTTTTTACGGTTAAAAATTGTATCAATGGGGCTTCATCTTATCACGACTACTCTTCAGACCTGAAGATGAAGTAGAGCAAATAGTCCATCCCCTAGCCCTATGAGTAGGGTCATCCCGTGAAGAATTTAATTCACTCTTATTCTAGTACTACCATTCCTTCCAGGGAAAGTTAAATGGAGCAAACACAAGTCACCTAGTGTACTAAGGTAGCAAGATGCATAGAATAGTATCCCTCGACATTTTTGCCTATGACATCGAGTTTTAATTAATTTTCATTATTTTCTCATTTTTTGGGATTTTAATTAAGCCTTTTAATTGCTACATTGAACGTTTAGTTCATTTACAACTATTATGTTTTCGCATCAAGAGTCGACCTAGAATTTTCCTAAGGTTTCTTAAGCTTTTAAAAGACATGGAACATGTAATTTAAAAGCTACTACAGATTCAACACTCGGTTCAAAACACGAAAGCTCTTAAAACATTGTAAAACATTAAGCATAGATTAATCATAGGAAATCATGATCAATGTAGTAGCAATTTATATTAGTGGAATCATAGCTAAGGGAACCAACAAAAACAGATTAGGCTATTTACATGCTTAAAAATTTAAATTTTAAAATCCACCTAAATTTAACTTAATATATACAAGGTATAGTACTCCCCCAAACTTGAGAATAGCATTGTCCCTAATGCAAAATGGAAATAAGAAAAACAAAAAGAAAACATGCAAATGCAATATGAAAAACTAAAACTAAAAACAAATGAAAAGAAAAGAAAAACTAACCAAGTGAGTTACTAGGGAGAAGGTTCCTGGATGAAGATGCCCTTGCCTTTGTTCTGGGAGGACTTTGACTTTTTGGCAGGACAGGAGAAAGAACCAACATCAGTATCTAGTCACTGTTTTCGTTGTAGCTGGGTGGTGGTGCGGGTGCAACAGAATGGCTGGCGGAGTGATGTTTAGGAGGCATCGAGGGGAGCACCACTGGCAAGTCCAAGAGCAATTTTTAGAATAGGGGTTGTATAACCAAATCTCATTGTTGAACATACAAAAAATATAGTAGGAGGAGAGTGCTAATGGTTTCAGTGATGGAGGAGGTTGGTGCAAGACTTATCGGTGAAGGTGCTATTTCAGCAAAGCCTTTTAGTTCCTTCACTTGAAAGGGAAGCAGTCCAGGGAGTGCATCAAGAATAGTGTCCCCTCCCATTTTTTTACCACAGTCTTCTCACAAAGGGCCTTTCTCAAGTTTGGAAATATTAAATCTTGTGGTTTTCCCATAGACGCAGCCCTCTTAATAATGGCATCATGGATTAGCTTTGCAAGGTGTAGGTCACGTCCCTTGATAAGGGAGTCTAAAAGTATCATCCGATAGAGGGAAAATGTTTCTCGATTTCGAATAGGTAAAAGGTGATTATTGAGAATATATGCCCAAAATCTCAAAATTGGCTGTAACAACTGCTAATGTACCATTCTCTATTGGCCATCGCCTCCAACCCATTTGGTGTCAAGAACGCAAAGGTCACACAGAAACGTTGAATATGTTCTTTTAGTGGTGAAGGCCATGAAGGTGGAATGGGCTTCTTGGTGGTCGGCGAACTGATACTGGTTATTAATTGCATCTTCTGGGAAATCCACCAATTTCCCCTAACATTTACCAGCTTCTCTCCAAAGTGACCGATATGGGTGCAGAACTCCTGCACCCATGAGACATTAATGTCACCGGGTTGTTAACAAAGGTTTCTCAGTTCTGAGTTCGAATAACATTAGCACATCCGCGTCAAACAGGAGCATATAGGGAGGGGTGAACTCTAACCCATCTTTTTCGATAACCTTCTATTGGCATATAAGTTCGTACCTAGGCCGAAATGAGTTTGAGAGGAGTTGATTTGCAAGCTACTCCATTGTTGGGTGTTTACTAGGTATATTGACAGGGTTATCTAATTCGGACTCAGCGACAATTGAGTGCGAAGAGGATAAATTACGTGCTATTATGGAAAATTGAGAAGGGACGTTTGTATAAAAAAGGAAATTTGATTGTTAGAGAGTGATTTCTGCTTCTCTGTTTGGTTTGGTGATATAATGGAAAAAAAGGGTAAATGAAAGATGAAGAGCCGATGATATAATGGGGAAGCAATCAGCCTTCAATGTTGATTATTATAAGGATGAAGATGCAAAGAGTGAAATAGCATGTAGAACACGTTAATGATGTGTGACAGTTATAGGAAAGTGGGAGCGGCAAAGGTAAGAGAGAAAATGTGATAGGTTATGAGTGTAGGAATAAGTAGTACTAAATACTAAATATTCTTCTTACTTATATACGTGGCTATCAATGTGTCCTTGTAGAAGTGTAACTCTGGTTAATCAAAAGTCCTTGTCTATCCAAAAGTCGAAGGAGTCCTTTTAGTCTAGCTTTGTGACTTGATAACTGCCAAAAATAAACAAAAATATTAAATAAAACCTAATCCTAATAAAATGAAAATTAAATGCACAAAAATAAAAATTGTGGAAATTAAAATGCGTAAAATTAAAATGTAGAAAATAAAATGCGTAAAAATAAAAGGATATAATTGGATGTGCTATGCATCCATTAACGTGACCAAAGATTTATCATGATGAATTGGTGCTCATTTGTATGACTTCAAGAATTGTTTATTGACTTTGAATATTGGGCATTCTTTGAGATCCTTGATGTCCACAGCACCATGTGGATATAGCTTAACAACTTGGAATGGGCCGGACTAATGGGACTTCAATTTTCCTGGGAAAAGCTTCAAGTAGAGTTGTAGAGTAGGACTTTTTAGTCCTTAGAGAAATGTTGGGGCATATTAGTCTATTTTTCTTGTAGTTTCAGGCATTTGCATCTAAGAGTTAAGGAATGTACAGTTTTTATTGCCGATATGAATGGGTGTTTTCCTGTCATGATGTGTAGGACTGCCAGGATTGGAGCAAGTGGATGCAGAAAGGAAATGGCGAGCGCAGTTGGCAAATGCAGTAGGAGAATGTTGAGCTATGGTTGGAAAAAAAATGGAAAAAAATGCCAAGGTTGGTTGGAAAAAGAAGGATGATGCCCCAACAAATTGCACTAAGTCAAAGCCAAGTTAGCCCTAGTTACAATAACGCATGGATGTCGCATCTGAATAGTGCAGCACCAAAATTCAAGACTCAAATCTAACCCTAATTAGGGCTTCGTCTATGCCTATATAAAGGAATTCAAGAATGAGCCAAAGAGGAGCTGGAGTCTCAATGATAAAATAAGGGTAAAAGCAACCTGGGCAGTTTTGCCAAGAGATTTAGATCCATTGAAGGGCTGCATCGAAAGATCTCTTTCTTTTGCTTCATTTCCCTTGACTTAATTCTGGTTTTTGTGATGATGAATCAAAATGATGATTTGTTGATGGTTTCCCCAGCCATGAACTAATCTTTTAAATTGGCTAGGGGTGTTTGCGATGACTGCTTAGTATTTTCAGTTTTTAATAATTATATGCTTTGGCTTTATTGTCTATTTTGCAAGTTCTTACTGTTAATATATTTATTGCTATACGAAACTTAGCATTGAATGCTTATTATCCCCTAATATCTTAACAGACTTAGAGATAAGGATTAATTGCCAAATACTAAGGCGATAAACTTTGACAAAAGATATTCATGTAGATGAACTTACACCTGAAGTGATTCTACTTCTTAGGAGTAAAGATTTAATCTTCACCAAGATAATTGTTTGAAAACTCGCTATAGACATATAGATGTTAAAAGTAATTAACTTAGGGTATTGCCTTTGACAGAGGCAATACTAACTTAAAATCTGCTCGACATTAAAACCAGAGTTTAGTGTTATTAGTTGTTGCCTTTGCTAGTGTGAAATCCAAACATCCTTTGCCAAGCCTTACAATCATCATTACACTAGTTGCTTGCCAATCTAACTGGATCTTTATTTCAGTTTCCTTTATCATTTTAATTTCTTTAGTTCTTTTATTTTTACACTCTAACTCAATCATTTGCCATCACCTTTATTTTCCAGTTCACAAGTATTAATCATGGCATTTAATTCCTGGACAATCCATGTGGATTCGATACTCAACTCACTGCTATATTACTTACTGATCGTGTATACTTGCACGCAAAAAGACATATTCTTGGCATTTTTTACTTGCATAATTACACTAAATCATCAACCTTTTGCCAAGCAATAGTCAATCGACAAGGGTATACCCTAAATTTATCAAATACAAAAAATAAAGCAAGCAACTCTTTTTTAGTGGTAGTGTAGTTAACTTGTGCCTCATTACGGGTACGGCTAGCATAATATATAACATGAAAAACATTATTTCAACACTAACCAATAATAGCGCCAACAACATAATCGCTAGCATCACACATAAGCTCAAATGGTTATGACCAATCAGAAGGCACTACAACCGATGCAAAAATAAATCCCTTCCTCAAGATTTTGAATGTTGTAGAGAATTGTTCATCAAACTCGAACACTCTATTTTGCTCTAGCAATAACCTTAAAGGCTTCAAAATTTTGGAGAAGTCTTTAATAAATATCCTGTAAAAACTGACGTGCCCAAGAAAGCTTCTAATGGCTTTGACATTAGCAGGGTGGAAGCATCTCTATGACTTCAATCTTGACTCTGTCCACTTCGAAGCCTTTCACAAAGATACGGTGGCCTAGGTCAATGCCCTTGGACACTATGAAGTGTCACTTTTCCCAGTTAGCACAATGTCAGTTTCATTGCATCGTTTCAGTACTTTGGCTAGATTGTAACACCCTAAATTTGGGCCTAAAAGTTAGCTAGGTAGGTTAGGCAGTTCGGGTGAACCGAATTAGTCAGTTCGATCTAGTTTTGGAAATTAAATTTCAATAAATATTTTTAACATGAAATAAAATATGTAAAATGGTGGAAAATATTTAATTATTACTTTGAGTGCTTTGGTAAATTCAATTTGATAAAATAAGGTTTGATTTATGGACATTTCATCCTAGTGACTAAAATGTAAAGTTTAAAAACTAGTTTTGGTGACTAAATTAAAAATGGGTAAAAACTTAGAATCTTTAGGAAGAAATTAAGCCAATTGGTTTTATCAGACTTTTTCCTTAATTTGGCTATTTTAAAATAGTTTTAAAAGGATTTGATAAAAGATATTAAAAGAGGTTTGTTTTAATTAGCTAAATCATTTTCTCACGTAACTACTTTTTCTTCCAATCTTTTCTCTCAAATTCTAAGAAGCCAAACTACCTTTCCTTTTCTAAAAATCTTAGGAATCAATCTTTTCAATCTTACTTTTGATTTCAACACTTGATTTCTTTGTTCTACTTTGGATTTTTTACTTCTACTTTAGAGATTTCATCAAAATCAAGCCAATTGAGGAATAATTCTACCACTATAGGTTATTTTTGTTTCTCTCCTCTAATAAAAGGTTCATTAATGAAATTACCAAGTTCTTAATCCTTTGGAATTGATTTATGTTATGTTTTAAAGATTAAAATAAGAATTGATGATTTAATGTTAATTTTGTTAAGAAATTTATTGAGTTTGGTTATTGATCTGAATCATTGCAATCTTGATTGGTTTAGATCATGTTTAAAGTTTATTTGTATGATATTTAAAGGGATTTATAAAAGGAAACCCAAAACTAGTTGAATTGCTAATTTGCTAGGTTGTGAATAGTTAGTTTTTGAGGGGTTTGTGGTGTTATGTTGTTTCTAGAGGTATAAGGTGGGGCTATAGATGTTGTTTGATGTTGTAAAGTTGATCAAATCGTTAGGTTATGGCTGGGCTTTGTTTAAATTGGAATTGAAGTGGTTTTTGGTGGTTTTTAGAAGGTTTACGATGGTGTTTAGTGATGTGATGTTAAGGATTGAGATTACTGGGATTTTAGATGCATAATGATGCATTAATCCTCTGTTGTTATGTGAATAAAACAGGGGAGATTGATCCTATAGCAATTGACGAAGGTTTGGAGACGTCGGACGTGTAGTTTCACATCGACAAGTGAAGCTTTTTGTTGTCGGTGAGTGGAAGCGAGATTTATAGCATTTGTAAAGGTTTGAAAATGATTTTGGGAGCTTAGATTGAGCTTGAAGCACTTGCTTAAGCTCGAAAGTAAGTATTAGACTATTTCTCTCTCAATACCAGTTTGGCAAAGTTGATTTTCTCATGCATGTGTTTATGATTTGATACCTATTGTTATATGCATGTTTTAGAATTGGATTATGATGCAAATGATAGTATATTGATGATATTTGGTATGGAAAATGATTTATGAAAAGTATTTTGATAATATGAAATGCATGGTTTGTTGCATTGGAAATTGGTTTAAACGATGTATATGAAAAACAGTGAGGGGTCATGTTTCATATGGAATATATTGGCAAGTGACAATGATTAAATGTTATCGAATACAGTTGACATGCCATAGGGTTTAAAGTGCACTATAATAAGTCGCCTCATGTGTGTCGAGGGGTTGTGATTGTACTGTATTCTCCACCATGGGTACCTAAGCAGTCGAGGGGTTGTGATTGTATTTTTTTCTCCTGCTTATGGGTATTATACATTGTAACCATCAAGGGGTTTATTGTACAATTTGCTCCGGTTAAATGTATGTTTAAGTGGTCTAAGGTACCACTTGTGAAATCCGTGTATCCGATGTGTTTTGATAAAGGAAAGATTTGGTTTTTGGGTCACTTTAATGCCAATATATGAACTAATGTATCATGATGGAGGATTTATATTTTGTATAATGTGATTTATACATGTTTTTCTCTTTAATCTTTGTTATTGAATGAATCAGCATATGAAGGCTTAAATTGAGGTTTTGCATATGGGATTATGCATGAGATCCATGATACATATTTTGCATATGGTTTAATATGTATGTTTTGGAAAGGTAAAAAGGGCATGCGATATTTTAGCATGAAGTTGAAAATGTGGTTTGACTCAAATAGTTTTAAAAGCATTGATGAGTGTTTTTGGAGCATCCCTCACTAGGTATTATATGCTTACGCTCTTCTTTCTCATCATTGCAGAGAAGTGAGCTTTCGGGGTAGCAAGCAAGCAAGGGAGAATACAAGATTCAATTTACTTCAGGTATGGTTTTAAGAAATGAACTTGTAGTAATAACGAGCATTGTGACCAAGTTGTGATTGGGAGGGTTGTTTACTTACTCCCTATTTTTGGACATGTTCTATTTGGTATTTTGGACTTGTATGAGGTTATATGGTTGATTGTTGGTTTAGAATGTGAATTGCATGCTTGGGTAGAGACCATGACTATAGGATCTCTTAATTGATTTGTTATGTATTGAATTTTTACCTAGCATGTTTGGTTGGATGTGGAAATGATGTTAAACATGTTATATGGTGTTTGTATGATGTTTTAAGCATGTTAGATTGAGCTGAGGTGTATTAAGTTTGGCCAATAGGTCTTTACAAGCCTAGACGTACCGATACTGGTCTCTTGGGATCGGTACACGGGGTTAGATACGACTCAATTTGGGGAAAATAACAAAGGGGTACTGGTACAAGTAGCCTCCGTATCGGTATGCCCTTACAGAAAATTACACAGGGATTGGTACACAGGGTACCGTTTAGGTACAAGTTTTAGCCACTTGAATCCTCTATTTTGAAATATAGCAATGGGTATCGATACTTGACCAAACGTACCGATATGTGTATGTCCGATGGACTCGTATCGATATGGTATAAGTCTGTATCGGTATGGGGTTAGTTAATTCTAGTATTTTCATGTTGTATTCTGGATTCTTTGCAAATTGGTTAGTATTTTTGTAATGCTCAATTAATGATGTTCTTGTGATCCAATTTTGACGCAATTACACACAGAGGTATGTAATGAATCTAATTGAAGGTTGGAAACATTAATTTTTAATTTGCTCCTTTAATTTATAAAATTTACATTTTGGTCCTTAAAGTGATAAGTCGTGCGAATTGAATTCTCATTTTGTCTTCCACTACTATACGTCACACCTTGGGGTTAAATAAGCATCTAGGAAAGATAAAAAGAAAATAAAAAAGGACATATTTAGGTTATCAGTTTGGGTTTGCTTCGACAAACCTAATGTGATGTCTTTGATTCAGTCTTGGTGGCTAGGCTGGGTCAAGGGGGTACATTTGGTAGTATTAGATCCAAGGATTGAGAATGTCAAGGGGGTTACATTTGGAGTTGTGGTTCGTGGGATCATTTGAGACGTGATTGCCCGTAGATGGCTACGGATAGACAGGCTCCTGCATCTATTGTTGTACCATAAATAGGTCATGGCCATGGCCGAGGTAATTTCTAGTGTCGAGAGGAAGGTTAGAGACTGTTGCTTATATAATGGCTATTCAACCTGAAGGTGGTGGACCTACAAGGATCTATACGCATCACGAGGGAAGAAATAAAACATATTTGATTATAGGTACTTTTACTTTGCAATTTATGCCATTACTTTCTTTGATAGACTGTAGTTCTACACATTTATATATCTTGCGCGATCACGCACGTTTTCTTGAAATACCTATAGAAGTGTTAGATGTGGGTATGCGAGTAACTAGTTCTTTTGGAGAAACAATAGTTGCTAGGAGGTTGTTTAGGAGATGTCCTTTTGATGGTTCCAGGTCATGTGTTTGCGTTTCATTAGATGGAGTTGCCGTTTCATGATTTTGAAGTAATCTTGGGTATGGAATGGTTGATCGAATATTAGGGCTATGGTCGATTTTGAAACCAAACGAATTTTGTTGAAAGTTGCTGATGATTATGAGGTGGTGGTTGTGGGCGAGAATGTTAAATTTTTGTCCAATGTGGTTTCAACTTTAGAAGTGCAGAAGCTGTTGGAGCTTGGGTGTCAAGCATATCTGGCTTATGTTATGAACCCAAATATGAAGGAGGTGTGTATTTAGGATATCCGTACCGTTTGTAATTTTCTAGGAGTATTTCTAGAGGAGTTGCCTAGGTTACCACTGGATAGGGAAGTAGAGTTTTGTATCGAGACGTATGCGGATATGACTCTGATGTTGATTGCTCCGTATCATATGGCGCCTAAATAATTGAAGGAGTTAAAGATGCAACTTTAGGAGTTGTTGAATCGTGGTTTCATCTGACCAAGTGTGTCACCGTAGGGAGCATCAGTTTTTTCATGAAAAAGAATGATGGAACTATGAGAACATATATTGATTATCGGCAATTGAACAAGTTGACGATAAAGAATAAGTATCCCTTGCTACAAATTGATGATTTTTTTATCATTTCTGGGGTGCTACAGTGCTTTCCAAGATTGATTTCAAGTTTGGATATTATCAAGTTAGGGTAAAGGATAAAGATGTATTGAAAACTACTTTTCGCAATGTTATGGCATTATGAGTTTTCGGTGATGCCTTTTTGGTTGACTAATGCACCTACTTCTTTTATGGATATGATGAATCGAGTGTTTCGTGGCTATTTAGATCAATTTGGTGGTATCAGAGCCAAGTTAGCAAAAGCTGGGAGGGTTTTTTTGCTTACTTCCTGCTTTGGAAATGTTCTATTGGTATTTTTTATTCGTATGATATTACATGGCTTTATTTGAGGGCATGGAATGTGAATTGCATGCTTGGGTAGAGATCATGCCTATAGGATCTCTTGATTATCTTGCTATGGATTGAATGTTTACCTAGCATGTTTGGTTGGTTGTGGAAATGATGTTAAACATGTTATATGATGTTTGTATGATGTTTTAAGCATGTTAGATTGAGCCAAATTGTCATAAGTTTGGCCAAGAGGTCATTACAGGCCCAGTCGTATCGATATTGGTTTTTTGGGATCAGTATGCAGGGTCTGATACGGCTCAATTTGGGGAAAATAACAAAGGGGTATCGATATGAGTAGCCACCGTATCGGTACGCTCTTGCAGAAAATTATACAGGGATCGGTACATAGGGAACCATATCGGTATGAGTTTTAGCCACCGAAATCCTCTATTTTGAAATATAGCAATAGGTATCAACAGTCGACCAAACGTACCAATATGTGTATGTCACGTGGACTCGTATCGATATGGTATAAGCCTGTATCGGTACGGGGTTAGTTAATTTTGGTATTTTTCATGTTGTATTATGGTTTCTTTGCAAATTGTTCACTATTTTTGTAATGCTCAATTACTGATGATCTTGTGATCCAATTTTGATGCAATTTCACACAAAGGCATGTAATGAATCTAATTGAAGGTTGGTAACATTAATTTGTAATTTGCTCCTTTAATTTATAGAATTTATGTTTTGGTCCTTGAAGTGATAAGTCTTGGGAATTGAATGCTTATTTGTCTTTCGCTGTTGTATGCCACACCTTAGGGTTGAATAAGCAACAAGGCAAGATAAAAAAAAAAAGAAAAAAGGACCGGTTTAGGTTATGTAACCCCCTTGACACGACCTAGCTGCAAGACCAAATCAAATACGTTACATTAGGTTTGCCAAAGCAAACCCGAATTGTTAACCTAAACAAATCCTTCTTTTTCCCATTTATAGATGCTTATTTAACCCTAAGGTGTGACGTACAGCAGCAGAAGAAAAAATAAGCATTCAATTCGGACGACTTATCAGTTTAAGGACCAAAATGTAAATTTTGTAAATTAAAGGAGCAAATTATAAATTAATATTGCCAAACTTCAATTAGATTCATTACATGCCTCTATGTGTAATTGCATCAAAATTGGATCACAAGATCATCATTAATTTAGCATTACAAAAATAGTGACCAATTTGCAAAGAATCCAGAATATAGCATGAAAATACCAGAATTAACTAACCCCGTACCGAAACAGGCTTATACTGTATTGATACGAGTCCATGGACTTACACGTATCGGTATGTTTGGTCAAGTATCGATACCTATTGCTATATTTCAAAATCGAGGATTCTAGTGTCTAAAACTTGTATCGATACGGTACCCTATGTACCGATCCCTATGTAATCTTTTGCAAAAGTATACTGATACAGCAACTAATCATACCGATACCCCTTTATTATTTTTCCCAAATTAAGTCGTATCAGACCTCGCATACCGATCCTAAGGGACCAGTATCGGTACTACTGGCCTGTAAAGACCTCTTGGCCAAACTTATGACACCTTGGCTCAATCTAACACGCTTAAAACACCATACAAACACCATATAACATGTTTAACATCATTTCAATAACCAACCAAACATGCTAGGTAAACATCCAATCCATAGCAAATCAATTAAGAGATCCTATAGGCATGGTCTCTACCCTAGCATGCAATTCTCATCCCAAACCCACAATCAAACCATATAACCTCATACAAGTCAAAAATACCAAATAGAACATGTCCAAAAATAAGGAGTCAGCAATCAACCCTCCCAATCACAACTTGGTCACATTGCCCTTTATTACTACAAGTTCATTTATTAAAACCATACTTGAAGTAAATTGAATCTTAGATTCTCCCTTGCTTGCTTGCTGCCCCAAAACCTCACTTCTCTACAATGATGAGAAAAGAGAGAATAAGCATATAGTGCCTAGTGAGGGATGCTCCAAAAACACTCATCAATGCTTTTAAAACCATTTGAGTCAAACCACATTTTCAACTTGTTAAAAATAAACCAATCTTTTTATAAGGTGTGATTGGATCACCAAAAAATGGGCCATTTTAATAAAATTATTTTATTTTATTAAAACATCATTTTTGATCTATGAAAAACAAAAAAATGGGTTCGGGAGTTGTAATATCCCAATTTTTGGCTTGTGACCAAAATGTAAATTTTGAAAGTTTTGTGGCTAAAGTATAAACTTTGGAAAAGTTTAGGGACCAAAGTGTAATTTTCAAAAGTTGTGTATTTTAACCCTATAAATGAATAGTTCACCTCCAAGAATGTTGTTTTCATGTTACTTGGATTTTTCGTGTGGAGTTTGTATTAATGGCTATAAAGCGATAAAGTTCAGAAAAATATTCGGATAATCAATCAAATAGAATATTCAGGATATTTGAAATGATGATAAGGCAAGCTTAATTATGTCATTTTACATATCTAATATATTTTCTTTCTGTTGGAAGAATATGAACCCTTGGATTTAAGTTGATTTTCCATGTTAAATATGAGTCGTTGGATGAAAAATGGCAAAATCATAATTTTAAAAAACCACAAGGGCAAAGCTGGTAAACTATTAACTCAAGATTAAATCTAAGCCATTGGATGAAGGATGATGACATGTGGTACATTATGGATTCTGTAACACCCCCTACCCGGTTTGGCAGGAAACCGGATCGGGAGCGTTACCAAGAAACGATACAAGCAAGAACGAGCAAGGAAAGGCTAACATAACAATACATATACATGTTATGCTTATACAAGAGACTATGTCATCTTACAAGATATTCGAATGGCACAAGGCTAGGTGATCACTTTAAACATTCATTATAAACATAACAATATGCGCAACATCATTTTTCAATTCATAGAACTTTAGTTCATTACTTCATTTACATTATCAACCAGAGTCATAGCATGGAAGGCCATTCAAGATATATATATATCTATATATATATATATATACATATATACAAGATCAAGTACTCAAAATGCATGCACAAGACATTTTATACACTATGTGCCACCAACTAGGGGAGTACAAAACAAGTATGTATCATACTTTAGCAAAAATCTTGTGTCTTGCTTCAAGCTCAAGAATGCAGGCTTCAGGATCAAGCAACGATCGAATCCTCTAACCTGTGGTTGGGAAGGATGAAAATGAGAGTGATAAGTACAAGAATGTACTTAGTGAGGAAGTAACTAGTTCTAACCCATTTGTTTTATCAAGTTAGGTGTTAATTAATCAAGAATGATCCAATTAAGGATTGCAAGGAAATTCAAATAGCACACGATGCAAGAGACATTGAATCACAATTCATACTTTATCCATTTCAAGAAATCTGAAAATTCATGGTTACATATCAAGTAGTTCATGTCAAGTAATTCGAGTAATCAAGGATTCATGTCATGATTTAAGTAGTTCATGTCAAGCAATTCGAGTAATCAAGGAATTCATATCAAGATTTAAATAGTTCATGTCAAGCAATTCGAATAATCCAGGAATTCATGTCAAGATTCAAGTAGTTCATGTCAAGCAATTTGAATAATCAAGGATTCATGTCATGATTCAAGTAGTTCATGTCAAGCAATTCGAATAATCAAGGATTCATGTCATGATTCAAGTAGTTCATGTCAAGCAATTCGAATAATCAAGGAATTCATGTCAAGATTCAAGTAGTTCATGTCAAGTAATTTATATATTCAAGGTGATATTAGCTCATTTAATATCTTTAACACAATCCTTGGTTCTTAGTTTGATTAGGTATTCAAGTCTCCAACCAACTGTTGCCACAAGAGGTAACGTAGTACTGGTCAACCCTCCTACTATCGCCAAAGACCACACAAACGTACCCTCTGTCTGTCGCCAATTAGGGGCCTTAGCCCTGGACCATAGTCCACCCTTACACAATGAGCTCTAGACTCTAAGGCATGCCCTTCTACCTATTCAACTAGCAACCAAGGTTGTTTGATTACACTTTATTAATTCAAGGATTTCAAGATTATACAATTCAAGATCATGTAGTCAAGAATCATTTCAAGCAAGTATAGCAATATTATGCTTTAGCCCTTAGGCCAATTGAGCCTTAGCTCTTTAATTTCATTTCGCATTTCATGTGTTTCATGCTCAAAGCAATTCATTCATGTTCATGGCAGTACATTTCATGTTTCAAGCAATGCATTTCATGTTCAAGACAATACACTCAAGTAGTATTCAATAAATCACACCCAAGGCATTAAGAATCAAGCATTTCTAATTGTACAGCAAGTCAAGAATATAGACAAGTTCATATTTTATCTTATTTCACACTTCCCTTACAAAATTATATTCAAGTTAATTTAGGTTCATTATCATGGCATATTCAAGCAAGAGAGTAATCATGCATATTTGGTTAGGACCTAAGTCCTAACCCTACTTGTAAACTACACTCACAATACTCCAAGCTTAGCTAGTCTTGGATCCAAATCCCCTTGTGTTTGCCACTAGCTTGGCCACTCCTATCTTCTTCCACAAGTTTTACTCCTTGCTCTATCAATTCATACAAGTAAATCAAGGTCAAGACAAGGTACATTCATTACTAAACATCAAGGTAACAATACACAATATTCATTCATTTCAAAACATTAAGGGTGCTGCTGCCACTGCCTGGCAGCTTGTGCACTGTTTACTAAAACATGCATATCTTTCATTCCATACGTCGGAATTTCAATTGGTCTACACCGTTGGAAAGCTAACTTAATTTTACTTCTAACCATATAAGCCTTGCATTTTAATTATTTATCAATTAATACAGTTTTTTACTTAAAGGCAGGGTAATTACAACACTGGACAGCTTGCACTGTCCTTAGTGTTTCATTTCTACAATCCATTCTACAAATCCAAATTCAATTCCGTTTTCTCCTAATGAATTTAGACATATTAAGGCACTATCCATTAAATATTCAGCCTTAAATTCCATTTTTACAATTTTTAGTGATTTTTCAAATTTGCTGCCCAGAACAAAGCATTCTGGGCAGATTACACTAGTTGGTGTTTCTAGCTTCATATTCATTCAAGCCATGATTCTAACATTATAATTCAACTTATATACATATTCTTACATATCTAGGTCAGTCCAATTCACCTAGCAACATGATCAAGACAGGGCATTATGTACAACCAAGCAAGTTTACACATTTCCACTGCAAAACAGTTTCATTCATTGTTACATTGAAATCATACTAATTCAATACCTAAATTTCCAGTAATCCTAGCAATTTCCAGCATGAACATTCAAGTTTCCAGCAATATACACATCTTAAATTACTCTTTTATTCTCACATGAACATAGGAATTGACATGTACATTATTTGAAACAACCAAGAAAATTTCCAGCAATTTAACACAATCTATCAATTGTTTATATACTCTATGATGCTTAAAAGAAAGACATGATCATAGAACATTTCTTGCATCAATTAAACAAATTCAATCTTAACATAAGATCAATCTAATACATGGCTAAACAAATTTAATACCCTTCTTCTAAAACAAGCACAAGAGTGACCTAGTCGATTGAAGTCTTAAGCTCCTAAGAATGGTGTAAAGTTCTCCATTTTCTCTCTAAGGTTCGGTTATGAGAGGAAGAAGAAAGGAAGAAGATGATGTTCAATTGTGTTTCTCTTTCTTTCATCTACAATGGCCGGCCATAACACTCCCCCTTGCCACATGTGATTTTACCTTGCCACGTGTTCCACTATCACATAGTGGTCTAAGTACACATGCAAGTTTGTGGTTTCACTCTTATTTCAATTTGGTCCTTTTAGTTTGGCACTCAATCTTTCTTTCTTTTCACATTGGTCCTTTTAGTTTGGCTTTACAATTTGGTTAGCCTACTCTTCCAACTTTCATTTTGGGTCCCTTTTCCTTCAATTAACTTTCACTTCTTTCAATTCGATTAACACATAATTTTAATTAATCAATGATTTAGATAGTGGTAACCTTCCTAGGCCTTGTTTAGGGTGTTACAATTCTCCACATTAAAATAAATTCGCCCTCAAATTTACCTGAATTGAATAGATGATGATATTGCTTCTTCATGATTCCTTCAGATTCCCAAGTTGCCTCTTTTATCTTGTGATTTCTCAACAAGACTTTGACAAGAGGAACGGTTTTGTTCCTGAGCTTTCTAACTTCACGATCAAGAATTTGAACTGGTTCTTCTTCGTACGACAAGTCATGATTCAACTCTACTTCTTCAGGCTCAAGGATATGGGATGGGTCAGATCGATATCTTCGGAGCATGGAAACATGGAAAACATTGTGCATCTTATCAAATTCACCGGGGAGAGCTAATCAATAGGCCATTAGCCCTATCCTTTCAATGATTTCAAATGGACCAATGAATCGGGGACTGAGTTTCCCTTTTCTTCCAAACCGAAGGACTTTCTTCCAAGGGGACACTTTGAGGAAGACCTTGTCTCCAACATTGTATTGGATGTCTCTCCTTTTCAAGTCTGCATAGGCTTTCTGTCTATCAAAAGCTTGCTTCAATCGATCATGAATGATCTTCACTTGTTCTTCGGTTTCTCTAAGAAATTGAGGTCCCAAATAATTTGTTTTCTCTCAGTTCAGGCCAGCATAAGGGAGTTCTACATTTCCTTCCATATAGAGCTTCGAAGGGAGCCATTTGGATAGATGTTTGGTAGCTATTGTTGTAAGCAAACTCTACTAAGGGTAGAGATTTCTCCCAATTCTTTCCGAAGTCTATAACACAAGCACGTAGCATGTCTTCAAGTACTTGGATGATTCTTTCAGATTGTCCATCTGATTAAGGATGAAAGGCTGTGCTCAAATGCACTTTGGTTCCAAGGGCTTTTTGCAATGATTTCCAGAATCATGAAGCAAATCTAGGGTCTCAATCAGAGATTATAGCTGTAGGTACACCGTGTAATCGAATCACTTCACGGATGTATAGCTCGGCTAAGGTTTCCAAGCTCATGTTCATTCGAACAGGGATGAAATGAGTGGACTTTGTGAATCTATCAACAATCACCCATACAGCATCATTCTTTCTTGGAGTGGAAGGAAGACCAGTAACGAAGTCCATTGTAATTTGATCCCATTTCCACTGAGGGAATTCGATTGGTTGGAGCAATCCAGTGGGGACATGATTCTCAGCTTTGACCCTATGACAAGTTAAGCACTTTGAAACAAAGTCTTTGATAGCCGATTTCATGCCTGGACACCAGTATAGTGGCTTTAGGTCCTTGTACATCTTAACCGATCCAGAGTGAATCGAGAAAGAGCTTTGGTGAGCTTCTTGAAACATCTCGTGTCTTAATTCTTCATTGTTAGGAACACATACTCTATCCTTGAAATAGAGGAGTCATCGACTTGAGGGAAAAGTCAGAATTAGACTCAGAGTCTAGCTTGGACATGATCTTCTAAAGATCTGGATTAATTTGTTGAAGTTATTTGATTCTCGAGGTTAGGCTAGATTCAACTAGAAGTTCATAAAACAATTTTCATCCTTTGGATAAATGGAAATGAGCATTGATAGCCAAGGAAGCTATAAAAGAATGAAAAAGATCATTAAGGGAGATTTTCAAATAGTTACTTGTAAGTCAAGAAAAGTCTAATTCGAACGGTTACTTGCAAGTCAAGAAAGATCTAATTCGAATGAATTTTTCTAGAATTTAGATTTAAGGGTTTACCCGAGTATGGTCTGCGACTAAGGGCATCAACAACCATGTTTACTTTCCCCGGATGGTAGTCGATAACTATATCGTAGTCTTTAAGTAACTCTAGCCATCTCATTTGCCTCAAATTCAAGTCTTTCTGAGCTGGGAGATACTTGAGACTCTTGTGGTCTGTGAACAAGTTGCATTTCTCCCCGTAAAAGTAATGTCTCCAAACTTAGAGTGCAAACACGATAGCTGCCAATTCTAGATCGTGAGTAGGGCAGTTTGACTCGTGTGGTTTTAGTTGCCTTGAAGTGTAAGCTACCACATTTCCATCTTGCATTAGGACACATCCTAGTCCTAAATGAGATGCATCACTGTAAATAGTGTACTCCTTTCCCGATACTGGTTGGATGAGAACCGGAGCATGAGTTAGGGCTTGTTTAAGCTGATCGAAGCTTCGTTGTTGGTTCTTCGACCAAACAAAGGGTGTATCTTTGCGGGTTAGCTTAGTCAAACTTGTAGCAATGGATGAGAATCCCTTGACAAAATGACGATAATACCCGGCTAAATCGAGAAAACTTTTGACCTCACCAATATTCCTCGGAGGTCTCTAATCCAGGATGGATTGAATCTTCCTTGGATCTACTTTAATCCCTTCTACCGAGATGTCATGGCCAAGGAACGACACTTCCGATAGCCAAAATTCGCATTTAGAGAACTTTGCAAACAATTGACTTTCTTGGAAAGTTTGCAATACGATTTGAAGGTGTTCAGAATGTTCTTCCTTATTTCGAGAATACACTAGAATGTCATCAATTAAGAGGACCATGAACTTGTCATGATAGAGCTTGAATACACGGTTCATGAGATCCATGAATGCAGCCGGAGCATTCGTTAATCCGAATGGCATTACAAGGAATTCAAAATGGCCATATTGAGTACGAAAGACTATCTTGGGTACATCTTCTTCTTTGACCCTCATTTGGTAGTATCCCGATCATAGATCGATCTTTGAGAATACTACAGCATCTTTGAGTTGATCGAAAAGATCTTCAATCCTAGGGAGAGAATATCGATTCTTGATAGTAAGCCTGTTCAATTGTCTGTAGTTAATACAGAGTCTCATAGTCCCGTCCTTCTTCTTCACGAACAGGACTGGAGCACCCCAGGGAGATGAGCTAGGCCTAATGAAACCCTTGTCTTGTAGCTATTAGAGTTGCTTCTTGAGTTCTTTTAACTCAACAAGTGTCATTCGATAAGGTGTGATGGACACCGGAGTTGTTCCAGGTTAGACATCGATCCTGAACTCTACTTCTCTGGTTGAAGGGAGACCAGGGAGTTCCTCGAGAAAAATATCAAGATATTCAGATACGATAGGCACACTATGTAAGCCGAATTCAAGTTCATCTTGTAGGACCATATTAGCAAAGATTGAGGTTGGTTTCTTGTCAATTAGAAGGATTGATTCCTTTCCTAAACCCCAAAGGTAAAGTCTCCTATTTAGGCAATCTACCCAAGCTTCATACTTGCTTAACCAATCTAGTCCCAGTACTAGATCGAATTCACAAGTTGGTAGTACATATAGATCAACAAGAAAGCGTACATTTCGAATGAATATGGGACAGTTTCTACAGATAAGACTTATGTTTGTAATCCCCCTATTGGGTTTGAAACTACAAGGCTTTGTTTTACAATTTCAGGCTTTAAGTTCAAATTTTCAATCAAGGCTGAGAATACAAAAGAATGAGTGGATCTTGAGTCTATTAAAGCATAAACAGGAGTCGAATTTAACTCAACGATACCTACTATGACATCAAGTGATTCTTCATCTTTTTTCCCGTATATGATAGATTCGAGCAGGAGCCCGAGATTCCTGGTGAGTAGGGGCATTTGAAGGTTGTCCCTTGCCTTTCCCTTGATTTCCAGACTGAGCTTGTCTGAGACCCTTGTTTCGATTAGAAAGAGCTAAGCTAGCATTTGCAGGAGTTTGATTCAGGACTTTGTTAGGATTCTGAGGGCAATCCCTAATATAGTGATTGGAGGCTCCATATAAGAAACACAGATTCTGTTGAGTTTTACACTGACTAGTGTGGTGTTTCTGGCAGAACTTGCAAGTAGGATATTGGGCAGCTTTACCAGAATTCCTCGTACTATCAACAGAGGTGATCGGGGCTGAAGGCTTAGATACCGATTAGGGTCTCGGTATGAAGTTGCTTTTCTGAGCATGAGTGTAATTCGAAGAGTGACCCATAGAATTTTTGGACTTCTTTGACTGCCAGTGAGGCTTGTCATCATTTCTAGATCATTTGTCTTTCCAAGAGTTTCCACTTTTGCATTTCTTAGAGGCCTTCATCTTCGCCTCGGTTGCAATGGCCCGGTTCACCAGATTCTGGAAGTCATTGATAGCCAGGGCAGTGAATAATGGACTTAATTCATCATTCAATCCATCAATAAACATCCTACACTTCTCAGCATCAGTCTTGATGTATTTCGACCCGTATTTGCAATACTTGCAGAAGTCACGTACTGTTCGATAGGTCAGCCACCTTGCTTGAGGTACAAGAAACGCTTTCGACGTTCGGCTAGGTATTGTTCACTAATGTATTTCTTCCTGAATTCCTCGAGGAAGAACTTCCAAGTTACAGCTTCAGCAGGAGCAGTTAGGGTAGTGGTTTCCCACCAGCTCAAAGCTTCGTCTGCCAACAGGGCTATGGCACATTCAAGTTTGTGTTCATCAGAACAGGGCAGTTGTTTGGTCAGGATTCAAGTAGTGGTCTCCAACTAGTACTCAGTTACTTCAGGATTGGCTTCATCAGTACCAGTGAAGGTATAAGCCCGATGTTGAGCCAGCTTTTCAACCGGGGCTCTAGTTGGAGTAAGAACAGGAGGAGGAATAGGATAGTCTCGTTTCAAGGAAGTTGCAAGATAATCGAACCTCTCCTTCATGTTCAGGAGACATTAATGTTGCACAAGAATTATAGTAGGAGCTTCTTGTTGAGCAGCAGCTTGGGCTTGGGTCTGAGCTTGTTGTTGTGGAGGATTCTGCTCCAATCTCACACTGTCTCCTTCATTCGAGGAGACTATGAGACTTTTATCATCCCGGCCAAGCTGTGTTTCAGACATTCTACATTCAAGTAGAACAATTACAAATTTAGTTAGTTAAACAAAGACACAAGCTATATAATACAGGTCTCCTAGGTGGCACAAGTATCCTATATGATGCAAGAGAGCCCGATTTAGTCTTAGAACTGACTAAAAAGCTCTGATTACCAATAAATTGCAACACCCCCTACCCGGTTTGGCAGGAAACCAGTTCTAGAGCATTACCAAAAACCGATACAAGCAAGAACGAGCAAGGAAAGGCTAACTCATCCCTATTAGATGAGTTACTTAACTAACAAGCAACCAAGGAATCATATATTATTATGCAAGCAATCATCTTTACATGCTTTATAGGTTACAAAAATTTTCACTTTACATTAGCATTATTTGAAACCTAAACAAACAAGCATACTTCATTTCGTTTCTTTGTTTTTATCTTAATACATGTGACATTTCATACTTAACTTGTTAAACATGATTAATGGAACGTACCTTGATTCCAAGCAAGCCAAATGCCATGCCTTACCTTTTTGCATTTACCAATCAACTTATAACAATACATATACATGTTATGCTTATAAAAGAGACTATGTCATCTTACAAGATATTCGAATGGCACAAGGCTAGGTGATCACTTTAAACATTCATTATAAACATAAGAATATGCGCAACATCATTCTTTCAATTCATAGAACTTTAGTTCATTACTTCATTTACATTATCAACCAGAGTCATAGCATGGAAGGCCATTCAAGATATATATATATATATACATATATACAAGATCAAGTACTCAAAATGCATGCACAAGACATTCTATACACTATGTGCCACCAAATAGGGAGTACAAAACAAGTATGTATCATACTTTAGCAAAACTCTTGTGTCTTGCTTCAAGCTCAAGAATGCAGCCTTCAGATCAAGAAACGATCGAATCCTCTAACCTGTGGTTGGGAAGGATGAAAACGAGAGTGATAAGTACAAGAATGTACTTAGTGAGGTAGTAACTAGTTCTAACCCATTTGTTTCATCAAGTTAGGTTTAATTAATCAAGAATGATCCAATTAAGGATTGCAAGGCAATTCGAATAGCATAAGATGCAAGAGACATTGAATCACAATTCATACTTTATCCATTTCAAGAAATCTGAAAATTCATGATCACATATCAAGTAGTTCAAGATTCAAGTAGTTCATGTCAAGTAATTCGAGTAATCAAGGATTCATGTCATGATTTAAGTAGTTCATGTCAAGCAATTCGAGTAATCAAGGAATTCATATCAAGATTTAAATAGTTCATGTCAAGCAATTCGAATAATCAAGGAATTCATGTCAAGATTCAACTAGTTCATGTCAAGCAATTCGAATAATCAAGGATTCATGTCATGATTCAAGTAGTTCATGTCAAGCAATTCGAATAATCAAGGATTCATGTCATGATTCAAGTAGTTCATGTCAAGCAATTCGAATAATCAAGGAATTCATGTCAAGATTCAAGTAGTTCATGTCAAGTAATTTATATATTCAAGGTGATATTAGCTCATTTAATATCTTTAACACAATCCTTGGTTCTTAGTTTGATTAGGTAATCAAGTCTGCAACCAATTGTCGCCACAAGATGTACCGTAGTATGCAAGATGTACCGTAGTACTGGTCAACCCTCCTACTGTCGCCAAAGACCACACAAACGTACCCTCCGTCTATTGCCAATTAGGGGCCTTAGCCCTGGACCGTAATCCACTCTTACACAATGAGCTCTAGACTCTAAGGCATGCCCTTCTTCCTATTCAACTAGCAACCAAGGTTGTTTGATTACACTTTATTCATTCAAGGATTTCAAGATTATACAATTCAAGATCATGTAGTCAAGAATCATTTCAAGCAAGTATAGCAATATTATGCTTTAGCCCTTAGGCCAATTGAGCCTTAGCTCTTTAATTTCATTTCGCATTTTATGTGTTTCATGCTCAAAGCAATTCATTCATGTTCATGGCAGTACATTTCATGTTTCAAGCAATGCATTTCATGTTCAAGACAATACACTCAAGTAGTATTCAATAAATCACACCCAAGGCATTAAGAATCAAGCAATTCTAATTGTACAACAAGTCGAGAATATAGACAAGTTCATATTTTATCTTATTTCATACTTCCCTTACAAAATTATATTCAAGTTAATTTAGGTTCATTATCATTGCATATTCAAGCAAGAGAGTAATCATGCATATTTGGTTAGGACCTAAGTCCTAACCCTACTTGTAAACTACACTCACAATACTCCAAGCTTAGCTAGTCTTGGATCCAAATCCCCTTGTGTTTGCCACTAGCTTGGCCACTCCTATCTTCTTCCACAAGTTTTACCCCTTGCTCTATCAATTCATACAAGCAAATCAAGGTCAAAACAAGGTACATTCATTACTAAACATCAAGGTAACAATACACAATATTCATTCATTTCAAAACATTAAGGGTGCTCCTGCCACTGCCTGGCAGCTTGTGCACTGTTTACTAAAACATGCATATCTTTCATTCCGTACGTCAAAATTTCAATTGGTTTACACCGTTGGAAAGATAACTTAATTTTATTTCTAACCATATAAGCCTTTCATTTTAATTATTTATCAATTAATACAGTTTTTTACTTGAAGACAGGGTAATTACAACACTGGATAGCTTGCACTGTCCTTAGTGTTTCATTTCTACAATCCATTATACAAATCCAAATTCAATTCCGTTTTCTCCTAATTAATTTAGACATATTAAGGCACTATCCATTAAATATTCAGCCTTAAATTCCGTTTGTACAATTTTTAGTGATTTTTCAAAGTTGCCCAGAACAGAGCATTCTGGGCAGATTACACTAGTTGGTGTTTCTAGCTTCATATTCATTCAAGCCATGATTCTAACATTATAATTCAACTTATATACATATTCTTACATGTCTAGGTCAGTCCAATTCACCTAGAAACATGATCAAGACAGGGCATTATGTACAACCAAGCAAGTTTACACATTTCCACTAGCAAAACAGTTTCATTCATTGTTACATTGAAATCATACTAATTCAATACCTAAATTTCCAGTAATCCTAGCAATTTCCAGCATGAACATTCAAGTTTCCAGCAATATACACATCTTAAATTACTCTTTTATTCTCACATGAACATAGCAATTGACATGTACATTATTCGAAACAACCAAGAAAATTTCCAGCAATTTAACACAATCTATCAATTGTTTATATACTCTATAATGCTTAAAAGAAAGACATGATCATAGAACATTTCTTGCATCAATTAAACAAATTCAATCTTAACATAAGATCAATCTAATACATGGCTAAACAAATTTAATACCTTTCTTCTAAAACAAGCACAAGAGTGACCTAGTCGATTGAAGTCTTAAGCTCCTAAGAATGGTGTAAAGTTCTCCCTTTTCTCTCTAAGGTTCGGTTATGAGAGGAAGAAGATGATGCTCAATTGTGTTTCTCTTTCTTTCATCTACAATGGCCGGCCATAACACTCCCCCTTGCCACATGTGATTTTACCTTGCCACTTGTGTTCCACTATTACATAGTGGTCTAATTACACATGCAAGTTTATGGTTTCACTCTTATTTCAATTTGGTCCTTTTAGTTTGGCTTTACAATTTGGTTAGCCTACTCTTCCAACTTTTGTTTTGGGTCCCTTATTCCTTCAATTAACTTTCACTTCTTTCAATTCGATTAACACATAATTTCAATTAATCAATGATTTAGATAGTGGTAACCTTCCTAGGCCCGGTTTAGGGTGTTACAGATTCATTGGATTTGAGGGCAAAATGGTTATTTCACTATTTGGAGGATTTTTTATAATTATAAGAATAATAGACTGAATTAGGAAAATTCAGTCTAAGTCCTTAAGAAAAGAAGTTTTATGAGATAATAGTATTTATTTTCCGAATGGGGAAATATAGAATTTTCGGAATAAATCCGATAGCTCGGTAAAGGTAAAATCGTAGTAGAAGTATTTAGTGAATATTGGGAAAATGGATTGAATTGAAATTTCAGAGACTGTTCCATAAGCCACAGAAAATCATAAAATGATATTTATAGAATAGTGGCCGGTTGAGAAGGAACTAATTTAGTTAGATTATAATGGGATGGCAATTTTGAAACAAACTAGTAAATAAAGACTAATTGGAGGGCAAATTGGTCATTTGGCAAGGATGGCAATTTTGAAATATTTTTGAAATGTTGAGGACGTTTTTGGAAGATGAAACATGCTTGGATTTAATCTTGGCCCTTGATTTTGGATGAGACTAAATTAGCCATTGGATTTAAAGGCTAAATTGGTAATTTCACTATTTAAATGAATTTAAAATTCATTTAATAGTTACAAGTATAAAATAATAGTAAAATATGAACAAATATTCATATTTTTCTAGTCATGTACCATGGGAGCTAGAGGAAAGAAGAAGAAAATTTTCCAAGCTCGATTTAAGCCCTTAATCTCAGTTTTTAGGTAATCTTTCGAACTACAAAGTTGTTCTACTCTTCGAGCTCTATCTTTTGATGTAAATAATTTATAGAATACTTTCTTGGTTGATGAGATTTGATGTGAGGAAGAAATTAGGGTTTATGAACAAATTGGGGCTTTTGTGATTTTTGAATCCATGGTTGGTTTTAAGTTGGAATCATGCTTGTATGATGCTAGAATCATGTTATTGAGTTGGAATTTAAACCCTACATATTTTGGTTTGTATAGAGAAGATTAGGGTTTATGGATTCAAGTCTAACTTAGGGTTTATGATGTTGGATCAATAATCTAGTAAACTTGATTTGTTGTTTGAAAGCAAAACCCTAAGTTAAATACATTAGGACCATTTCGGCAAGCTTCAAAATTAAGGGACCAGATATGATTTTTATGAATTTGATGTGTATTTATATTATTAATGATGTTAGAGACATGAAAATAAAGTTAAAATGCTAAACCGACGATTAATTACATTAGTGACCATTTTGACGAGTTGTCAAATTTGAATGGTCTATTCGGCAAAGAGGATATGAAAAAGGAGTAAATCTGATTTTTAGTTAAAATGATGGAATTAAGGTAGTAATGTTGATTGGAGGACTAATTTGCAAAGTTAAGAAGCTTGCATCCGTATATTTGAAATTTGGTGATCATCTCGACAAATCAAGAGAAATTAGAGAAGTAAAGGTTTGAGCCTATTTTGATGAAGGATGTAAATAGAACATATGAATACAAGCTTTATTCTGGTCATTTGAAGTAAAGTGATGGGACTAAATTGACAAGTAGAGAAATAGGGAGAAGTTGGTGTAAATTAGAAGTTATTTATGGAAAGTTATGTTGGAATTGAATTATGGCAGTAAGTTTAAAAATTGGCCATAAATTCTAAAAAAATGGTTAGATGATGAATTTTATACCGTTATAAAGATTTGTTAGTCTAGTTTCGTTTTCAACAAACGAAAACTGATTTCGAGTTTCGAGTTAAAAGATATGAATTTTTATTCGAATGAATGTCAGAAAAATGATAGAGCAGTTTTCTGCCTCGACAATCTGTGACATGAATTCAGTGATTTTTCATAATTTTTTTATATTTTATTAATTTATGTGGCTTATACCGTTAAAACCGTTATCGAATCTAGTTTCTCCAATATAAAGGAAATTAAGATCCAGTATGTATTCTGCCATGTATAAGTAAATCTTTGAAGGTAGCGCAAGCTGTCAGAAAATGGAATTTGAAACATTTTGTATTCAAATGTTAGTTAGCAAGCTCGGAAGAATTAATGGAAGTTCAAATTGGTCACTAAGGACCATAATGAGTTTTAACAGTACAAGGAAGAAAGGAAAAATATTTGGAAATTTTATATTCGAATGATTATATTAGACTGCATATTTAAGGTATTGTTAGATTTGAATCTAACAAATGTTTTATTTTATTCATGTGATTAATGAAATCAAGTTCGAATCAAAGAAGGTTCGAGGTTCTATGAAAGAAAAGATCGAACTAATATTTAATGAGGCATTGTGTTAAGTGGCCAAGGTGAATGCAATGCATACATAACATGATAGATGGATGTTTTATACATCATTAGGAAGACTTGCGATGAGTCTACCATGTTTATATATTGGCATGATATTTATGTCATCGATCATATGATTGACATATTTTAAATATGTCAAAAGTTGAATATAAATGCATTGATCACTAGTTATATATGATGTTATATTATGAATGATATTTCGGGTATAAACTGCCCAATGTTAAATTATGTTGATATACATTTCCATGGATGGAATAAATATGAAAAATATGCCCAAGTATGTCATTGAGGGACAGGGTATAGTTGGCATGCCATAGAGTCCAGCAGAATGTTGCATACTCGATTTAGCACTATAGTGTATATAAAGGACACTTAGTGCATTGGTGGGCATGACCTTATGTGTATTATGGTGGGCACGATCTTATGCGTATTATGGTGGGCACGACCTTATGTGTATTAGCACTTTGGTGTAGGCTTATATTTGGGCTACGGTTTATTGGTTAATAAAAGATAAACAGGTGAACAAGCTTATGAGCTTTTGGAATAAATGGCAAGTATATTGGTAAGAAATTTATATCCGGTTTATATTATGTTAATATATGATTAACATGATGTTAATACATATCTAGTGATCATGATGCATTTATGCATGTAATGCATATTATGACAAATGGATAAGCATGGAAGTCTTATGACATTAGCATGAAGTAAATCATTACTAATGCAATTTGAAAGTTGATGCATTGACATATATCATGTTATATAAATGTATCCATGAAGTCGAATAAAGTTTAAATTATTGTTATTAATTTCCTTTATTGCCTCACTAAGTTTGTACTTAGCGTGTGTTTGATTGTGCACACTTAGGTAAATCAAGATAAGAGTGAGAAGAGTATTGCATCAATATTGGAAAGCTCAGCAGGTAATCACAGTAATGACATTCTAGTTGAGGTTTGATTATTATAGTGGCATGTATACTTGCTAAACCTATTTGAGTTGTGTTTGGCCTTTAAAGTTCATGATGGTTTCATGATAATTGATGTTTTTGGAAAGATTCAAAGTTAAGAGCAAATTTTAGGTGTTGAGTTGCATGCTAAGATAATTGAGAGCATGTATGTTTTATGATAGTTAATTATTTCCCATAAGCTTATATAACATTTGAAGACATTTGGGAATTTAATTAGGATGAATTAAAAATAGAAAAATGCAAGAATTTGCATTTTTATACAGGGTGTACAATACTCAAGATTTGGGTTTGAAAGTTATCAAAACTTGAACTTTGATTCAAATATTATTAATATTTAAGGATAGTAAAGTTGTGATATTCCTAATTCGTATTCGTCGTATGGATACGAGAAGGGGTGTTACAGGAGTCGATTATGCGTGGGGAAGGGTTAGTACCCCCCATAGTGCCCAAAAATTGGTACCTAGCCGATTACAAAATGTTTTGATGTCAAAATTTGCAAGTTCATATGAAATTTAACTTATTGTCCATTTGTAAATATGATTCTATTTTAACGGTCCCACCATCTGAATAGTAGACTCCCATCACCGGCAACATCTCTGGCGCTAACCCGTTACCTCCTTTAAGTGGGACACCGCATTTGCAATTAATATGTTCATAATTAAAAGCAATAAAAAGATGGCATAAAAACATAAAGAAATTAGGATAACATGTGATACAAAAGATTCCTAAAAATACTTACTAATATTAACTTAATTTTAATTCAAAGATTATCTAAACTAACCTACATCTAAAGGTCAAAAAAATTTCTAAATATTTATTTATTATTATTATTTTAAGAAATAATCAAACCTAAGAATCTTTTTACAGTAAGGATTTTATATTTAAACCTAAAGGGCATTAATTCTATATTTAATTTTAAGGAAACCTAAATTAAGGGTTGTTGTAACACCCATTTTCCCGTATCCAACACTGAATACGAGTCAGGGGTATCACAAACATTCGTAAAACTCTCTACATTTGTAATTCGGTAAAATTTTGTTTCTTTAAAAATATTACAATGTATTTAGTTTTTATTTACAAATCTAGTTATTCGCGTAAAGTTTAAAAATAATATTTTCATCTTCAAATTGAGTTTATTTTTAGGCAGCAACTTATCAATTTAATTTGTCTTGATATAATTAATAAAACTGCCTAAAAACTGCCTGATTTAAAATTCATTTCTACAACCATACCCTTTCTACAACCATGCCTGATTTAAAACTGCCTAAAATACAAATTCTATCAGAGCAATCATACCCTTTTAATATACATGCCAACTAGTAAATATCAAACAGTATCAAAAGATATCTTACTGATACTGATGTACCTGATATTAATTGATGATGTCCGTATATGCTCCTTACTCCAACCATTTCTTATTTCCTACGTGTAAAACAGTTACACGCTAAGTATTTACTTAGTGAGGCAATAATTCAAATTCAAGTGCAATAGTCATAATATCAATATTAATGATTAACAATGCATATGATCACTTTACTATTACATGCTCGTTAACATAAATAAATATGTATATCAAAGTGATAAGATTAGATCTTACCAATACCATTGTCATTTCCATCTGTAAGCTTTCAATGCTTACCAATACCTTTTTCCATTTCTATCTACAAGCTTTCAAGCTTATCTTCCTATTTCTTTTTTTATTATTTTTTTCAATCTATTTAGCCCAAGGTATCGAATTAAGAGATTCTATGTACATGAGTCATCCCCCCATACCCAACTTTTCTTGAGTATGTATATTATTTGCAACGTAGTGCTTAGCACCATAAGTGCATCTGTATACCCAAATCTTGCATGAGTATACCCTCATTGAGTATTAATAAAATTGCACCGTAGTGCTTAACACCCTAAGTGTTTCCGTATAACCAAACCTTGCATAACTATACCCTCAATGAGTATTTATGAATATTGCACCGAAGTGCTTTGAATATTTATACAGCTGTTTATGACTCTATGGCTAGCCAACTATACCTTTGAACCTCTATATCATACATTGGGTTTTATTTCATCATTTAGTCATCAATGGCAACATATATCAATATATATCAACATTTAACAGTTCGTAACCAAAATAACATTCATATTATACCATCATTATTAACTAGTGATCAATGCATTTATTTTCAACCTTTGACATATTTAAAATATGTCAAATATATAATCAATAACATAATTATTATGACAATATATAAACCAGGTAGACTCATTGCAAGTCCTACCGGTGATGTATGAAACATCCATGTATAATGTTATGTATGCATTGCACTCACCTGGGCCATTTATTACTAAGCCTCACTAAGTCCTCTTTGATCCTTTCCTTCATCGTACCTTGAACCTCCCTTGATTCGAACTTAACTTCATAATTCAAATAAGTAAAATATTTGTTAGATCTCAATCTAACAATATCTTAGACATATTGTCCAATATAATCATTCGAATATAAAAATTTCCAAACGTTTTTCTTTCTTCCTTGTATTGTTCAAAAACTCATTATAGTCCTTAGTGAGAAATTTGAACTTCCATTAACCTTTTTCAAGCTTACTAATCAACCTTAGATACAAAGTGTATCAATTCTCATTTCCTGGTAGTTTACAGTACCTCCCAAGAAATATTTCTATAAAATACTCTACAACTCAAAATTCGATTCCGTTTGTTATGAGAGAACCTAGATTCAATAAGCTTTTCAACCATATAAATTAGTAGCCCAAATTCAACTTGTACGATTTATGGCGAATTTTCAAAGTCAATTTCCAGTATTGAATTTCGGAACAGCCTGCTATACTGTTTTCTGACCTTTCACCACTTAAAAATTCATATCTTTTTACTCGGAACTCGAAATCAGTTTCCGTTTGTTGGAAACGAAACTAGACGAACAAATCTTTACATATGTATAAAATTCACCTTCTAACCATTTTTTTTATAATTTATGGTGAATTTTCAAAGTTACTGTCATAAACCAGTTTTTCTACACAACTTCCATAAACAACTTCAACTTTTATTCTAACTTCTCCTTACTTCTCTACTTTTCAATTTAGTCCAATCACTAGCTTTAAACCACCAAATCATCACATTCTTCACCAAATAATTATTCACAATAATTCTCCTAATTTTCATTATTTAACGGAAATAGTCACTAAAATGCAAAGATAAGGATTCATGCTTCTTAACTTTGCAATTTAGTCCTCAATTCAACATTACTACCTTAATTCCATCATTACAACTAAAAATCAGATTTAACCCCCATACAAAACTTCAATTTTGATTTGGTCACTTAACTTTGAGAAATTGTCAAAATGGTCACTAATTTAATTCAACATCAATTTGGCATTCTAACTTCATTTTCTTATCTCTAACATCATTAATAACACAAATACACTCCAAATTCTAAAAATTCAGATTTGGTCCTTCAACTTTTCAAGTTGCCGAAATGGTCCCTACACAATTTAACTTAGGGTTTTGCTTCCAAACAACAATTCAAGCTTACTAGATCGTTATTTCAACATCTTAAACCCTAAATTAAACTTGAATACATAAACCCTAATCATCGTCATAATAATCAAAACATGTAAAACTTAAATCCCAACTCAATATCATGATTTTAACATCATACTAGCTTGATTTCAACTTGAATTGAATCATGGAATCATAAAATCTCAAAAGCCCCAATTTGATCCATAAACCCTAATTTCTTTCTCATGTAAACTCTCATCAATCAAGCATGGATTCCATGAATTATTGATATCAAAAGATAGAGCTTGAAGAGTAGAACAACTTTGTAGTTGAAGAGATTACCTGAAAACCGAGTTTCGGAGCTTGAATCGAGCTTGGAAAAAAATTTATCTTTCTTTACCTAGCCCTCACATCTGTTGCTGGAAAAGATGAACAAAATCTTCATCTTGTCACAATTATTTTACACATATATCTATTTAATAGTGGAATTACAATTTTGCCTTGTTAATCCAATGGTTGAGATTGATTTTATCATCAATCAAGGGCCAAGATTTAATCTTCCATTTTCTCTTTCCAAAATTTCCCTTATAACTTTTTAAATATTTCAAAATTGCCATTGGGGCCAAATGACCAATTTGCCCTCCAACTTGTCTTTATTTCCTAGTTTGTTTCCAAATTGCCATTCCATTACAATCTAACTAAATCTAGTTAAAATTCAACCAACCATAATAAAATATTCTTAAAATAATATTTTATGACTTTTCCACAGCTTTTGGATCAGTCTCCAAAATTTCCATTTGATCCAATATACCGATAAATAATCCTTTACTCAGAAATAAACTGTAGGATTCATCTTGAATCGAACTAAAAATATTTCCAACACCTGGAAATGACTTTTATAACCTTTCTTTATCATATGGCAAAATTTCAAAATTTTCCAGTTCGGTCCGGGTATTTGAATTCCACTTAAACTTTAACTGCGATTTTCCCAATAATCGAAGTATCAGATAGAACCAATAATTCCGCATTCGATTCACAGCCTTAGGTGATATGTTTATTTATGAAATAAAAACCCTTAACTTTTGGGAAATTACAACTTTAGTCCCCAAACTTTTCCAAAGTTTATACTTTAGCCATAAAATTTTCAAAATTTACATTTTGGTCCTTACCTTTTTAAACTTCAATTCCCATTCCAATTTTCCTTGGAATTCAACCAAAATTTAAGAATACCTTATTCAATTCACTATCTATCACATGAGACCTTAAACCTTAGAAATTTCCTTTCCAAAACCCATAATTAAAGAAATCCCAACTTTCGCATTTTTGTCATTTTAGTCACTAAGTTAGCTTTTAAGCTATTATCTTAGTACTAAATGACCCTTAATCAACTTAGTAAATTTTGGGGTATTACAATTCTTTCCCCCTTAAGAAAAATCGTCCTCGAATTTTCAACACACATCTGATTCAAAAGGTGAGAAAACTATTTTCTTATATTTTCTTCTTATTTCTCTCAAATTGTTTCTTTAACCTTGTGGTTTTTCTCAAAGAACTTTGACAAATAGGATTGTATTGTTTTCTTAGTTCTTTGACTCCATGTGCTAGGATCTTTACCAATTCTTTTTCATAGCTTAAATCTGACTGAATCTTTATTTTCTCCGGAGTAACAACAAGTGAGGGGTCTAATCAATATTTCCAGAGCATCGATACATTATGAATCTTCTTCATTTCCAAAGATAAAGCTAACTATTAAGATTAACTATCAGACAAACTCCTTTCACAGTTTCTTATAGCCCAATAAATTTTGAACTTAACTTTCTTTTTTTCTAAACCATAACACCTTCTTCCAAGGTGAAACTTTTAAGGAATACTTTATCCTTAACTTCATATTAAATATCTTTTCTTTCAGGGTCAACATATAGTTTCCATCATTGAGATGGAAATTCTTCCTTGATAATACAAATATCTATCAAACCTAACTTCCAAGTTTTCAGTTTCACTCTTTTCCACTTGTTTGCACCTTGACAACATTTCTCATCCTTTCTTTAAATATATCTTATTTAATTCAATATGGTAAATTTTATTCTTAACTTGACAATCAAAACACCATCTTCTTTTCTTGCCAATCTTGCATTGATAGCTCTTAAGGCAACAATTGTCGTTCGAATGAGAACGTCAGCTATCACATTAGCTTTTTTTCTAGATGATAGTCAATGACCATATCATAATTCTTAAAAAGCTCAATCCAACTTCTTTACGTCAAATTTAAATCTTTTTTAGTAAGCATATACTTTAAACTTTTATAACCTATATAAATATAGTATTGTTCACTATATAAATAATGATGCTATATCTTTTAAAGCAAATACAACCATTGCTAGCTCCAAATTCTAAGTAAGATAATTCCTCTCATATATCTTAAGTTGTCTCAAGCATAGACCATTACTTTTCCTTCTTGCATAAGTATGCATCCAAAACTGTTATAAGAAGCATCGCTATAAACCATATAATCTTTACCCGATTTTGGTTGTACTGGTACCGTAGCTTCTACTAAGATCTCCTTTAATGTCTCAAAGATTTCTTAGCATTGATATGTTCAACTGAACGACATTTCTTTCCTCGATAGCTTGGTCAATGAGGAGAAAATCATCAAGAAATTCTGAACCTCTAAAACATTTTTCACAGGTTTCCATTCAACTACAATTTATACTTTCTTGAGGTCTATTCTTATTCCTATTTCTCAATCCACATAACTAATAAAACAGCTTTTGACAACCAATCTCATACTTTAAGTATTTAGCATATAGCTTCTTTTCTCGAAAGGTGTGAAGAACAATGCAAAAGGGCATCTTATTCTTCCTTTTTCCTTTGAATAGACCAAAGTATACTCAATGAACTCTACCAAAAATTGGTCCAAGCAAAATTAGAATACTTGGTTCATTAGGCTTATAAATGCCGTAGGTATCATCACGAAATCATAGTATTTATACCGAGTCTGAAAAGCTGTCTTTAGAATTTCTTCTTCCTTGATTTTTTAACTAATCAAAAGATAATCAGTCTTCGGAAGAAGATATTTATTCTTTACTATTACCTTCTCGAGCTAATGGAAATTAGTCTTTCTCTTTCACGATTAACACTGGTGCGCCCCCAAGATGACACACTTGGCTTTATAAAACATCGACCTAACATTCCTTGCAATTTGTACCTTTAAATCTCAAAGTTTGGTCGAAGCCATTTTATACGGGGCTATTAATTTAGGCGCAATGCCTTGTAACATCTTTATTTTTAATTTCACCTCTCAATCTAGAGTAATTCCGAGTAACCCATCTGGGAATACATTCGGATATTTTTGGATAGTCGAGTTATTTTCTAATTTAACTTCAACAGCCTGAGTATCCACTACATTTGCTAGGAAAATTTAACAACCTTATAACAATAATTTCTTTAATAAAAAAACTGAAATTACATTAGAAAAGGGATTTACCCTTTTATCAACTACTACTATTTTTGTGCCTTCCATGTTTTTCAATATTAATCACTTTATACGACAATTCATCATGACCTGATAGGAAGGTAACCAATTCATGCCCACAATCATCTTCGACTCCTCAAAAGATAATTCTATAAAATTTATCGGGAACTCCATTTCATATGTTTTTATCGAGCAATTCCACATGTTCAGCTCGCCCTTTCATTACAACCCAACAAATTCGTGACCGCTATATTACTTGAAATGGGTTCTAAAAGGATATCTCGTTCACCACTCAACTTCGTACTTATATACGAATGTGTAAAGCTAGGACCCATTTATCCAAAAAATGAGATGTACCTTCTATGATTTTCGAATCATCCCAATCTTTATCAGTCCTGATGTTATAAACTCGGACTGATATGTGCAATCCTGGCTATGAAACAAATTTAGATGGTTTTATAATCTATCTTAAATCTCAGAGCAACAAAACAGCTCATCCAATTTCTCGGTATCTGTCCAGTGTAATCCTTAGATTATTCAGTTATAAATCAAAAATCACTGGACCTTAATCTGTTTTTCCTTTCAATTCAGGTGTTTCTAAACTTTTCAGTTCCTTAATCCGGCATATGCACTTCTTGTTGTACCAGTGCCCCTTTCTTGTTCAAATTTATCCGAAGGGTTATTATTAACCTTATTCTTAGTACTCTTGATTCCTTCCAAAGCTTCCAATTTACCAGTTCATCACGCTTTCTTGGCTCAAATATTTCTTATAATTCATCCCAATTTACATTAGTAAGGAGCGACATCAATCGGATCATAAAAACATCAGATCAGCAATATTGATATCCTAGTGGCATGTATACTCTTTTTAACATAAAACCATTTCCATTTAGGCCAAGAATCGGCTAAACATGTACCTCTGATACCAATAAATGTAACACCCCTTTTCCCGTATCCATAATTCGGTAAAATTTTGTTTCTTTAAAAATATTACAATGTATTTAGTTTTTATTTACAAATCTAGTTATTCGCATAAAGTTTAAAAATAATATTTTTCATCTTTAAATTGAGTTTATTTTCAGGCGGCAACTTATCAATTTAATTTGTCTTGATATAATTAATAAAACTGCCTAAAAATTGCCTGATTCAAAATTCATCCAGATACCAAATAAAATACAAATTCTATCAGAGCATGCATACCCTTTTAATATACATGCCAACTAATAAATATCAAACAGTAACAAAAGATATCTTACTGATACTGATGTACCTGTTATTAATTGATGATGTTCGTATATGCTCCTTACTCCAACCATTTCTTCTTTCCTACGTGTAAAACAGTTACACGCTAAGTATTTACTTAGTGAGGCAATAATTCAAATTCAAGTGCAATAGTCATAATATCAATATTAATGATTAACAATGCATATGATCACTTTACTATAACATGCTCGTTAACATAAATAAATATGTATATCAAAGTGATAAGATTAGATCTTACCAATACCGTTGCCATTTCCATCCGTAAGATTTCAATGCTTACCAATACCTTTTTCCATTTATATCTGCAAGCTTTCAAGCTTATCTTCATGTTTCTTTTTTTATTATTCTTTTCAATTTATTTAGCCCAAGGTATCGAATTAAGAAATTCTATGTACACGAGTCATCCCCCTATACCAAACCATTCTTGAGTATGTATATTATTTGCATCGTAGTGCTTAGCACCCTAATTGCTTCCGTATACCCAAATCTTGCATGAGTATACCCTCATTGAGTATTAATAAAATTGCACCGTAGTGCTTAACACCATAAGTGTTTCCGTATACCCAAACCTTGCATGACTATACCCTCAATGAGTATTTATGAATATTGCACCGAAGTGCTTAGAATATTTATACAGCTGTTTATGACTCTATGGCTAGCCAACTATACCTTTGAACCTCTATATCATACATTGGGCTTTATTTCATCATTTAGTCATCAATGGCAACATATATCAATATATATCAACATTTAACAGTTCATAACCAAAATAACATTCATATTATAGCATCATCATTAACTAGTGATCAATGCATTTATTTTCAACCTTTGACATATTTAAAATATGCCAAATATATGATCAATGACATAATTATTATGACAATATATAAACCAGGTAGACTCATCGCAAGTCCTACCGGGGATGTATGAAACATCCATGTATAATGTTATGCATGCATTGCACTCACCAGGCCATTTATTACTATGCCTCACTAAGTCCTCTTTGATCCTTTCCTTCATCGTACCTCGAACCTCCATTGATTCGAACTTAACTTCATAATTCAAATAAGTAAAATATTTGTAAGATCCCAATCTAACAATACCTTAGACATATTGTCCAATATAATCATTCGAATATAAAAATTTCCAAACGTTTTCCTTTCTTCCATGTATTGTTTAAAAACTCATTATGGTCCTTAGTGACCAATTTGAACTTCCATTAACCCTTTTCAAGCTTACTAATCAACCTTAGATACAAAGTGTATCAATTCTCATTTTCTGGTAGTTTGCAGTAACTCCCAAGAAATATTTCTATAAAATAATCTACAACTCGGAATTCGATTCCATTTGTTCTAAAAGAAACTATATTCAATAAGATTTTCAACCATATAAATTAATAGCCCAAATTCAACTTGTACGATTTATGGCGAATTTTCAAAGTCAATTTCCAGTATTAAATTTCGGAACAGCCTGCTATACTGTTTTCTGACCTTTCACCACTTAAAAATTCATATCTTTTTACTCGGAACTCGAAATCAGTTTTCGTTTGTTGGACACGAAACTAGACGAACAAATATTTACATATATATATAATTCAACTTCTAACCATTTTTGTAGAATTTATGGTGAATTTTCAAAGTTACTGTCATAAACCAGTTTTTCTACACAACTTCCATAAACAGCTTCAACTTTTATACTAACTTCTCCTTACTTCTCTACTTTTCAATTTAGTCCAATCACTAGCTTTAAACCACCAACTCATCACATTCTTCACCAAATAATTATTCACAATAATTCTCCCTAATTTTCCATATTTACCGAAATAGTCACTAAAATGCAAAGATAAGGATTCATGCTTCTTAACTTTGCAATTTAGTCCTCAATTCAGAATTACTACCTTAATTCCATCATTACAACTAAAAATCAGATCTAACCCCCATACAAAACTTCAATTTTGATTTGGTCACTTAACTTTGACAAATTGTCAAAATGGTCACTAATTCAATTCAACATCAAATTGACATTCTAACTTCATTTTCTTATCTCTAACATCATTAATAACACAAATACACTCCAAATTCTAAAAATTCAGATTTTTTCCTTCAACTTTTCAAGTTGCCAAAATGGTCCCTACATAATTTAACTTAGGGTTTTGCTTCGAAACAACAATTCAAGCTTACTATATCATTATTTCAACATCACAAACCCCAAATTAAACTTGAATCCATAAACCCTAATCATCTTCATAATAATCAAAACATGTAAAACTTAAATCCCAACTCAACATCATGATTTTAACATCATACTAGCTTGATTTCAACTTGAATTCAATCATGGAATCATAAAATCTCAAAAAGCCTCAATTTGATCCATAAACCCTAATTTCTTTCTCATGTAAATTCTTATCAATCAAGCATGGATTCCATGAATTATTGATATCAAAAGATAGAGCTTGAAGAGTAGAACATCTTTGTAGTTGAAGAGATTACCTGAAAACCGAGTTTCGGAGCTTGGAAAAATTTTCTCTTTCTTTCCCTAGCCCTCACGTTTGTTGCTGGAAAAGATGAACAAAATCTTCATATTTTCACCATTATTTTACACATATATCTATTAAATGAATATTAAATTCATTTAATAGTGAAATTATAATTTTGCCCTTTTTATCCAATGGTTGAGATTGATTTTATCATCAATCAAGAGCCAAGATTTAATCTTCCATTTTCTCTTTCCAAAATTTCCCTTATAACTTTTTAAATATTTCAAAATTGCCATTAGGGCCAAATGACCAATTTGCCCTCCAACTTGTCTTTATTTACTGGTTTGTTTCCAAATTGCGATTCCATTACAATCTAACTAAATCTAGTTAAAATTCAACCAACCATAATAAAATATTCTTAAAATAATATTTTATGACTTTTCCATAGCTTTTGGATCAGTCTCCAAAATTTCTATTCGATCCAATATATCGATATATAATCCTTTACTTAGAAATAAATTGTAGGATTCATCTTGAATTTAACTAAAAATATTTCCAACACTTGGAAATGACTTTTATAACCTTTCTCTATCATATGGAAAAATTTCAAACTTTTCAGTTCGCTCCGGGTATCCGAATTCCACTTAAACTTTAACTGTGATTTTCCCAATAATCGAAGTATCAGATCGAACAAATAATTCTGCATTCGATTCACACCCTTAGGTGATCTGTTTATTTATGAAATAAAAACCCTTAACTATTGGGAAATTACAACTTTAGTCCCCAAACTTTTCCAATGTTTATACTTTAGCCATAAAATTTTCAAAATTTACATTTTGGTCACTACCTTTTTAAACTTCAATTCCCATTCCAATTTTCCTTGGAATTCAACCAAACTTTAAGAATACCTTATTAAATTCACTATCTATCACATGAGACCTTTAAACCTTAGAAATTTCCTTTCCAAAACCCATAATTAAAGAAATCCCAACTTTTGCATTTTTTTCATTTTAGTCACTAACTTAGCTTTTAAGCTATTATCTTAGTACTAAATGACCCTTAATCAACTTAGTAAATTTTGGGGTATTACAGTCGTAGTTATCTAAAAGAATCCTAACTAAGGAAATAAATTAAAGGCTTTAATTAACAGTAAATAAATAATGTAAATAAATAGCGTAAATAATAAAGGGCCCAATCAAATCTTCCAAAACCAGAAATATTTAAAGTTTTGGGATCAAACCCTTTTTTTGCCAAGAGCACTCCCATGTTCTTCACCTAAAAGATTACTTGGATCTCCACAAACATAAAATATTCAGCCAAACACATTTTTTAAGATTGAACTCCCAAAATCCCAAGAACACTTCATTTACCTATTTCTTTTGAAAACAAAACAAAAAATAGTAAATTATATAAAAGAAATAGAAAACTAAACAATATACCTCAACAAAGTCTTCAAACTTTTATTGCTCAGAATCTCAAAATATAACCAATTTCTATATGCTTTTATGAGTGTGGTAAATGGGGTGAGTAGTTGTAAGAAGATGAGTTGTGAGCTAGTGAATGAGTAGTGTTGTGTGTTTACAATGGTGAAAGGGGTCTTTATATAGGATTTTTTACTACCAAAAATACATAAAAATCAGCCATAAATCCCTAAAATTTGGGTAAAAATTATTCCCATTTTTTCGATTTGATTCTAATCTTCCTTTATGTGATTTGACTGAATGTTTACCTTTTTCAGATTTTGATTCAAATCTGAAGAATCAAGGGCTGCTCTTTCCCTTTTTTTAATTTGAAACCAGCTTTGCTTTCCTTCTTTTTTCATTTTGAGCTAAAAATTTAGTGACAATAGAAGAATGCCAGCTTGTAGACACTGAAGAACTCCTCATTAATAAGAGCTTGTAAGACATATGTTGCAGCAATGTGTTTAGCGCTACAGAGCAATTTGACGCTGGTAAGGCCATGGAAGAAGTTGAGCAAGATGGTAAGGTTGATATTGAACAATCCAATGATGTGCTTACCCGACCATGTATGACTTTTGAACCCTCGAATTATGCAGAGTTTAAATCACCCAAACTGCCACTCGAGCATCCACCGATACTTGAACTTAAACCTTTTCCCCTCAATTAAAGTGTGCATTTTAGGAGAGAATAATACGATGTCTGTTGTTATATCTACTTGCTTAAAACCTAACCGAGAAGCTAAACTACTAAATGTTTTATCTCAACATAGGAAATCTATTGGTTGGATTATTGCTGACTTGAAAGGTATACGCCCTACATTGTGTATGCATGAGATTTTACTTGCAGATGATCAAACCAGCTCAATAGAACCACAGAAAAGACTCAATCCCATCATGAAAATTGTGGTTATGAAGGAAATTATAAAATGGCTCTATGCTGGAATCATATACCCCATTTCTGGCAGCTTATGGGTGAGTTCTATCTAGTGTGTGCCAAAGAAAGGATGTACAACCGTGATCAAGAATGATGCTGATGAACTCCTTCCTACTAGAAATGTTACTGGATGGTGAATCTGTATTGATGACAAGAAGTTGTACAAGGCCACGAAAAAGGACCACTTCTCATTGCCATTTATTAATCAAATGCTTGATAAGCTAGCTGGGAAACCTTACTATTGCTTACTGGATGGCTACTCAGGGTACAAACAAATTGCTATTGCACTAAAAGGACCAGGAAAAAACAATGTTCACTTGTCCATATAGCATTTATGCCTTTCGGAGAATACCTTTTGGCCTGTGTAATACGCCAGCTATTTTTCAACGTTGCATGATGGCCATTTTTCTGACATGGTAGATGACTTCCTGGAGATTTTCATGGATGATTTCTCTATTTTTGGAGACTCTTTCGACCATTGCTTAGGCAACTTAGAGAATATGTTGTAAAATGTGAGGAAACAAACGTTGTGCCTAATTGGGAAAAGTGCCACTTTATGGTGTATGAGGGCATTATCCTAGGTCACTTTATCTCTGATAAAGGAATTAGAGTTAACAAAGCCAAGATTGAGGTAATAGAGAAGCTTCTACTGCTAGCTAATGTCAAAGTTATTCGTAGTTTCCTTGGCCATGTGGGTTCTATAGGAAATTCATTAAAGATTTCTCCAAAATTTCAAAGCCCCTTGTGTTTTTTATTAGAACAAATTAGAGCATTAGAGTTTGATGACCATTGTCGTGCAGCGTTCGAAACCTTAAGGAAGGAACTTATTTTTGCACCAGTTGTAATGCCCCCAATTGATCACAGCCAGTTGAGCTTATATGTGATGCTAGAGACTACGTTGTGGGTGTTGTTTTTAGTCATCGTTGAAACAAGGTTTTTCATTTCATATATTATGCTAGTCGTGCACTTAATGAGGCCCAAGTTAATTACACCACCATTGAAAAGAGTTGCTTGTTGTAGTTTTTGCATTTGATAATTTTAGGTCATATTTAATAGGAACTAAGGCTATTGTGCTTACTGATCACTCTGCCATTAAATACCCAGTGACTAAAAAGGATGATAAACCTAGACTTATTAGATGGATATTACTGCTGCAAGAATTTGCCATTGAGGTAATTGATAAAAAGATACCAAAAACCAAGTAGCCGACCATGTCTCTAGGCTTGAGAATGCATGTGATATTATGGAAGAATTCCCTTATGAGAAACTTTTGAAGGACACTGCTCTGCCATGGTACGCTGAAATTTTTAACTTTCTTGTTAGTGGCATTTTTCCTTGTGATCTTAACAGCTAGAGAATAAAGAAATTAGTACACGATACACGTTACTATTTTTGGGACGAGCCCTACATTTTCAAGCAATGTGCTGATCAGATGATCTGGAGATGTGTACCAAAGGAAAAACAAGAAGACATCCTATACCATTGTCACTCTACTCCGTGTGGAGGACACTTTCGGGAACAACGGACTGCTGCAAAGGTCCTGTAGTCTGGATTCTATAGGTAAACCTTGTTCCAAGATGCCATACATACTACAAGGCATGTGATAGATGCTAAAGAATGGGGAACATCTCTCGACGTAATGAGCTTCCCATGCAAGTTATCCTCAAAGTTGAACTCTTTGATGTTTGGGGTATTAATTTCATAGGACCCTTCCCATCCTCCAAAGGAAAGTTGTACATCTTACTCATGGTAGATTATGTGCTCAAATGGGTGGAAGCCATTTCTACAACCAAGAATGATGCAAATACTTTCCTACGGTTTTTGCACAATAACATTTTCACTCAGTTTGGTGTTCCTCGAGCTATTATTAGTGATGAAGGAAAACACTTTGACCACAAGTTGATTGCTAAGGCAATGGTATGGTATGAAGTTCACCATAAGATAGCCATAACATATCACCCATAAACTAATGGACAAGCTGAAGTCTTCAACTGAGAAATCAAGTAGATCCTTGAAAAGTTGTTCAAGCCAAATCGCAAAGATTGATCATTAAAGCTAGATGAAGCCTTATGGGCTTACCGGACAACATCTAAAACACCGTTGGGCATTTTACCTTGTAAACTTGTCTATGGTAAAGCATGTCACTTACTGGTTGAACTAGATCACAAAGATTTTTAGGCCATTAAGAAGATTAATATGGACTGCCAACTAGCTAAGGAAAGACGACTACTGGAGTTGAACGAGTTAGATGAGCATCATTTGAATGCTTATGAGAATGTCAAGATCTACAAAGAAAAGACTAAAGGATGGCATGATGCTAAATTAATACCACAACAAGTTGTGGAAGGACAAACGTGTTACACTATAACTCTTGCCTGAAGCTTTTCTCGGGAAAATTGAAATCTCACTGGTCTGGCCCATTCCATGTTGTTAAGATATATCCACATGGTGTTGTGGACATCAAGGATCTTAAAGACGACCCAATCTTCAAAGTTAATAGAAAACATTTGAATGCCTATAAAAGAGCATCGGTTCATCGTGACAAATCCTCTGTCACATTGCTGGATGCCTAGTGCATTCAGTTCTATCCTTTAACTTTATGCATTTTAATTTCTGCATTTGATTTTGTAGGCCTGTGTTTTATTTAATGTTTGTGTGTTTTGGAAGTTATTACAAGGAAGAGACAAAGGGTTAAACATCCTCCTTGGAACACGTAAAGTAAACAGGTTATATATCGACTGGATTTGGGCTTTAGTTCAATATAAAACAAGGAAATTTCATTCTCGCCCTTCACCATAATCTATAACTTCACCACACGTCACAACCACATTCCACAAGCTGCTTACTTCCACTTTCCCGCTAAACAAAACAATCAACATTAAATGTTGACATCCCTCAATCACATTCAAAACCTTTTGCCACCATAACCTTCTATATTCTTCATCCCTAAGTCTCCCCGCATAAAGAAAACAAAGACAGTCATCTGCTGAAGCAACCCTTTTGCATTCTTGTGATAATCACAACTTCCTTTTCTCTAACAAGTTATATTTTTATAAAGGCACAACATAAAAGAAGCCTTAGCCCATGTTCATCTCCCTCCCTCCACCAGTCATCCTCTGACTCTCTTTCAGATTTTAACTTAAACTCCTCACCCGAGCTACCATCTTTTGGATTCGTCTGAGGAGTAAAGGTAGACTTTACAGCACAACTCATTGCTCGCCATTATCATCTAGAGATGTCAGACAGAATACACTCTGGGTTTGTAGCCAACGCCATTGAAAAAACAGATACAAGGGTCCTGCGAGACCTTTGTCTGGAAAGAACCACTTCGGAAAGAACGTTGTCAAACTCCAGGATAGTAAGATGGCACAACCTCACCCCGACCGCTAAATTTTGGGTGAGGTTTATTAATACAAGGCTTTTACCCACCAAAAATCAAATTACATTCTCTCCCTGACAATTGTTGCTCCTCTAATCCATCCCCTATGGACGCCAGATTGAGCCCTACGAACTCATTTTTTGGGCTATTTTGGAACGAGCAGCATCTAGATGAAAGACCAGGGAACTACTTTTCCCTAAACTCATTATAGCCTTTTTGCCAAGAGGCTAGAGTGCCACAATGAAAAGAGGACAAATTCTCAAGGCACCATTCGGATAGTTGTTTTCGGAGATCTGTGCTATCAAAAATCCACCACCAGCACTTGTACCCCTACCCCCACCTGACTGAGATAGTGACCAGATACTGATGCTGGTGCCTCCTCCTGAACTGCCAAGAAACAAATGTCCACCTAGTACAAAGGCAAGAGCATCATCATCGGGAACCACCTTCCTAGTAACTCCCTGGGTAAGTTTTTCTTTTCTTTTCTTTTCTTTTATTTTAAGTTTAGCTAGTTTTTCATTTTGTATATTTGTTTTTCCTTGATTTATTTTTTTTCTTTTTTTCTTTTTTTCTTTTTGCATTAGGGACAATGCTCTTCTCAAGTTTGGGGGAGTACTTACCCATGCATATATTAGGTTAAATTTTGGTAAAATTTAATAAAAAATAATTTTTTAGAACCTCTAAATAACCTGATATGTCTGATAGGTTCCCTTTGCTATGATTCCTTTGATTTCGAAAATGATGTTGCAATGATCATGACTTCCTATGTTGAATCTATATTGATGTTTTGCAAGTTGTTAAGAGCTTTCGTGTTCTGAACTTAGTGTTGAATCTGTTGTAGCCCTTAAAAACACATGTTTCATGCACTCTAAAAGCTTAAGAAAATTTAGGGAAATTTTAGGTTAACTCTCTAATGTCGAAGCATAAATCAATGTGAATGAACTAAATGCTCAATATATCAAAATAAAGGCTTAAAAACACCTTGAAAAATCAAGAAAATTAAAACTTGACAACATAAACAAAACTTTTGAGGGACACTCTTTTATGCATCTTGCTATCTTAGTACACTAGGTGAGTTGTGTTTGCTACATTTAACTTTCCTTGGTATGAATGACAGTACTAGGAAAGATTGAATGAAAGTCTTCATGGGATGATACTTCTCGTAGGGCTCGGGGATGGGCTATTTGCTCCACTCCATCTTCAGGTCTGAAGAGTAAGTGTGGTAAGCTAAAGCCCAAAGGTTATAGTTTTCAAACCTAAAAAAATGAGTAAAACAATGTGTTGAAAGAGGAAAGAATATGCAGAGGCAACAATAGAGAGCAATTATTAAGTTTCTCTAAGGCTATGAAGTGATGAATGCATGTAACTTAGCACACACTACACCTATAGCGAAATTAACCCTTAGAACAGAACTGTCAGCTCTAATGTGTTGCATCTCATTAATCTAGCTGAGAAATGAATTATTGTTGCAGTATGACATGAAATCCTTGTAATCATAGCTTAGTGGAACCTTAGGAACTATGGGATGTTTACTGTTTTTATTTTCTATTTTTCTTGCTTCCATTTTGCATCTCTTAAGGACAAGCAATTGTTCAAGTTTGTGGGTATTTGATGAGTGTGTAATTGATCTATTTTATATGCCCTTTTGTTTGTCTTTTGCATGTTTTCAGGTTCATATGGCTGCATTTAGATTAGATTGCATATAGTTTGCATGTAGGTAGGGAGTTACACAACATGTGCTTAAATGTTATATATTTTGGTACGTTCTATGGGAAATGTGGTGTTTTGTGGTGCATGTGCAGTATGCTGGTAGATGCTGGAGGATTGCTGGAGCGGATGAGTAGCAGATCTCATTGCTAGAGCTGGCGAGGCATAAAGAGTTAGATATGAATCTACTTTTTCCCACGTAGACTTTCTCCCCAACACAAAACTTTAAATATAGCAAGAAATCAGTGGCCTTCTTTAATGAAGTGCGCGTACTTTAGGGTTCTGAAACCCCTAATTTCACTGTCTATATAAGATAAACTTGGACACCAACTCAAAGATAGCACGATTGTAAATAACTGTCCTAGCTTGAAGCTTGCAGAGAACCACCAGAGTGAAAGCTAGATAAATCTCCTTACAATAGACGCCATCGAGAGAGGATGGAGGAGTGGGAGAACTGTAGCAACAGTTGGACGGCACGGAGGGAGTTTGTTGAGGAAGCTCGGCTATTTTCTTTTCTTTGCTTGATAAACTATCGTACTTTAATATTTTTTTATGGATGTTTTAGGCTCAAACATGAGCTAAGTACTTTAGTTGGGATTATTGCACTTACCAGGATTTTATGTTTTGATTACTTTATTTTAATGCTATAGTTGTTTTCCCTTTATATATTATGTTCATTGTTCTTCATGCGTAGTTATTGTAAGAGCTATCAAGAGAGGCCTTTTAACTATTAAATTGTGGCTTAATATCGAGAGAGTTAGGTTATACAAACATAAAAAGTGGGGTTAAGCTGTTAACTTAGTCCTGATCTGGCTTAGACATAAGTTTAGGGTTTCAATGACTAAAAGAGAGTTCTTAAACAAATAATAGAGTCGTTAGGGTTCAAGCAGACATGTATTACCTTAGCTTCAATACCATTGACTTCTAGGAATCGAGAGATTCAGAAGTTTCTTAGAAAATCCTGTCGAGTAGATAAAGATCTTAATGGTTTACGTAGACATGTATTACCGATGCTATAGCATTGAAATAAGTAATCAAGCATATATCCTTAGCAATAATCCCAGCTTCCATAATTATTTGTTATCTGCCGCAGTTGTTAGTCTTGATCATAGTTATTTTTAGTTTAATTACTTTTGGTTTTAATACATCCACAATCACCATTTCTTGCAAACTCATTCTTAATCTTAATAACTTTGTAGTTATTGATCTAATCCTCGTGGGTTTGACACTCTACTTATCACTTTAATACTTGATTCGACGAGTATCATTGCTCTAAAGTGCATCACTATTCTACAAGCATCAAGATCCACTCTCGAAGACATTAGGATATGATCTGTAAACCATTAAAGTTCTACTTATAGCTCTGCCACACATACAAGGCCTCCGAGGACAAGCACAACAAGACATCAAGACATTTAGTTCCTCGATGGCTTTGTCCAGCAATATCTTGTCCATGACACCTTCAGCTTTGTAGGGCCAAGCTGACCGACAGTTAACTACACCTAAAGGAGATCATTTCCTAGAAGCCAAATCTCTTTGCCTTAAATCGTTGGGTTTGTCTCCTTTGAGACAATGTTGGAAAATATTTTAGAGTGAAATGACCTCTAGAACATCCAACCAATCCTCCTTTGACGGTGCCTCAACCTAAGTTGCCTCCAGTTTTGACAACATACTAGTGGAGGTCCTCTTGGTCTTACTGGGGCCCATCCATCGCAATGGAAAGTTGAATCTCCAAGGAAGACTCATCGTAACCTTTCTTTACTTGGTTTGGTTCATACACAACTTCATCTTATTAGTCCTCCTTTTGATGGACTCTTTAGTATCAACTCTCTTGTCATGCTTATGCGAGAAGCTAAACAACCCTTTAGAAGTCTTCCAACTGACTCCATTCAAAGTGAAAAGATTCTTCAGAACAGCAACTGATGGCTTCTATCCCTTTTTCTTGCGTACTAGGAAATAACCAATTAGAAACCACCGCGATAACCCAGTCAGTTGACCCGAATCAATCCCATACTCACAGAGCATGTCCGATATTAAAAGGGTGCAACAGAAGGTGAAACCCTACCTCCAAGGAGTAGAATGGAAAATATAACCACAACAGCCCCTCATCGGAAACATGGTAGTCACTGAAGCAGTTGGTTTTGGTAGGAATTTTGAATTTGAACTCATAGTTCTCCCACAGCATACCATAACATCGCAACAGCTCCATCACCTGACTCTAGTTAATCTTAGCCTCGAACGAGCCCCTAGTCACCAGTTTAGAATGATTCACAATGATCTTTTTCTTCCGAGTCTTACTTCCTTTCACCATTATTTCCAAAGAATATTTAGAAGTATTAAAAGATCAAAGACTCAAAAATGAATTAGAGAAAAACTTGAAAAGTTTGTAATTGGATCGAAGTGAAAATTTCAAATCGTCCTAACTCTACGAGACTTTTATATCCGAAGAATATTCCTCCCCAAAATGACTCTTTAATCCACATTTTGAACCGGCATCAATAACATAGTGAAACATGTATCCTCTCATAGCCATAAGTCAAACCATTATGCATTTCTGAGTTAATGAAGTCGCCTCATGGGATTCCTAATATGGATAGCTTCCTTCAAACGCTTCATCTCATACCACTTTATGGTACTCTTCTGACTTAGGGAGAAAAGTGTTATAGCAATTATCTCCGCATCCGGATATGACCACCAGTGGCTCCGCACTTGGTAGCTCTAGAGGTGGCCCACGAACAACTCCCTAGAGCCTTGTCATACAGGAGACAATGAAACTAGAGACCTACATAGTCTTGGGAACAGACACTGTTAGGCTCTGTAGCACTCCACCCACATGACTAGACTGCAAGTTGGGTTTATCTTTGCCAACTTGTCCAAAAGCTTTCACTAGGTTTGGCACCATCAAATCACCGATAGTTTCAAGGTCTATAAATGCCCATGCTACCGAAGAAGGCAAGTTGAGAACACAACATGACCTAGAAAATGATTCTCATCTCCCTCCTCCCATCTCATCTTTGCTCCGACCACCATACTATCTGCGGATTTCTATTTTAAATCAGTCGGGATGAATCGCCTGAATCCGCATCCGATCACCTTTGGTCTTCATTTCTACCTTCCTTGTCTGGTGTCTCATTATTTAGGTATCGACAGTATCAAAACTTCTAAAGATAATAATCTACAAATATTTGAAACTTCTTTTTAATATTTTAACCGCTTGTATAATTCCAGAGTGATTGATTGGGACAACGATAGAATTTTGTTTCTTTAGGAATTGTTTAACATGGTTCTATCCACATTTCAATTCTTTCGAGGTGACTTTGGATCATTCTTAATAAATAACGAATTCAGGAATTAAGGTTAGGAGTAAAATATAATTAATCATAAAAAATAATTGAACAAAAGTTTCCAGGAAGCTTCAGAATTGAAAAAAAAAAAAAAAACAATTAGCTACTTGTTTGGATAATAATACTTAATTAGAATTATAATAACCGAAAAGTCAATAGGAAAGAAACATGGATTGATAGCGGCTTGACTTTAGGCTGTATAATTTAAGCCTAAACATACAAGGTAAGAGAATCAGGGGGAAATGGCGAGGGATCTATTTATTACAGTTGCTGGCAATGACCCGAGAGAGGAAGCAGGAGGGTTCACGCTGCATAGCTCTACGGGGCTGCTCTTACTTTCCATGATTGTTTTCTCCCTCTCTATTATTTTAATCATCATTTTCGCTTGTGGTGATGATGACAACTCTGGAAAGCCTCACAGAAACACTAGTGGGGGTACTTTTACTGGACGTGGAGGCGTCCGCGGCAGTGGTTTTGGAGGCGGGGGCTTTGGAGGCGGTGGCGGTTGTGGAGGTGGAGGTGGCGGCGGATGCTGATTCTGATGATATTCGAAACATGCGTTTCTTTTCTTAAGCACTGTTATATATAAATAAAAAGACGTTGTAAAGATGCAGGTTTTATTGTAACATGTCCTTTTAGTTCCTCTACTTTATTTAAGGATATTGTTATCTATTGTAATATAAAAGTTGTTCGTCCAAATAACTTCTTGCTAGAATTGTAAAATTCTATGGATGATTTTGTTGATTGTTATAAAATAAAGAAAACGCCACAAAGTAAAAAGAAAAAAAAAAGGAAAAAGAGATAGGAGAATAAAGGGAGGAAATATGTACAACACTGTATACTAATCTGAATGATTCCTCTCATACTGAAAAGGTACCCACGACTTCCAATGATTCGAATACCTCTCTGACAACTTCGGTCGCTATATACTAATCTGAATGATTATTTCAATAAGGTTTCAGAATGTGTAATATGTTAAATTGCTATGCTATGTTTCATGTTGCTATATATTGCTTTGATGCACTATGTTATGTCTTGTTATGATATGTTTTATTATGGTTTATCTTATATGCTTAAGTAATTTCCTAATATGACTATCTCACTGAGGATTTAGAAGTACATTTCGTTGTTTCCATAATCCTTGCAGGCAATAGATAGTATACGACAGATCAGATCGTATCTTCGACAAGCCGCAAGCAGGGATGGACCGAGGGGCAAGAGGGGGCGGTCGTCCTCTTGAATTTTTTTCTTGAAATTCTTAAATGATTTAGAATTTTTCTTAAAAAAATTATGTATTTTCTATTGAAAATCTATTTTCGCCCCCTAAAATTTTATGAATCCCTCCCTGAAATTTTATATGTTCGCACCCTAACATAAAGTGTTGAGTTCGTCCATGGCCACAAGCTTACCTTTTACCTCTGTAAATATTCGTTTTGAAAACTCAGTGGCATGTACGAAGTGTTTTCATCCGAAAAGCTTTGTAGATGTGCTCGTTTGAATGCATTTGTAAATCCGAGACTTGATTGCTTATGATACTCCCTCCGTCCCACCAAAAACGTCCATTGTTGACTTTTTACGTAGTTTTAGGAAGAAAAAGTTTGTGTAAGAAATATGATGTAAAATAATTGAAACGACAATTTTATCATTTAAAAGTTGAATTTTGTTTTGTTGGGAAACTAAAAAAGGGTATAAAGGGAAATATGTCTTTTAAAAGTTGTTGATTTTTTCAATGAGACATTTTAAGTGAGACAATTTTAAAGCACAAAAGAGACATATTGAGAGGGACAGAGGGAGTAATTGTTATTTGAATCTGATTATGATGTTTGGAAACTGGAATTGGATTGCTTGTAGTATATATTACTTGTTTGGTAACTGTTGAATCCTCAAAAACTGTCATTTCTATATTTCATATGAGAAAAACTTCAATACACAGTCTGTGTAAACTTTAGTTTAATAGACCTTTTAGTTTTAGGAGTTAGGGGTTTAGTTTAGGGTTTAGAGTTTAGGGGTTTGGGTTGTAGGGTTTAGAATTTAAGGTTAGTGTTTAAATTTTAGGGTTTATGGTTTGAAGTTTAGTTTTTTAGGGTTTATGTTTAATTTTGATTTATAGTAGAAATAAGTAGGCTTGTGTAAAATTTATTTTACACCGCCAGTGTATCTAATTTAAACCCATTTCATATTCAGTGTTTCGTAACTACTAAATACTCTTGAGTGAGCAGTTTTGATACTTGTAGGACATAATGTTTTGTGGTATCAAAACTTGTACAAAGTTTTGATACTTGATAACAGAGTTTCGATACTCTTATGAGAAATTTTCATGCTTTCAAAACAATGTTTTGCAATTTTGATACTCCATGTTTCCATCAGTAAATTGATTGGTTAAAGACTTCAATTTTCGCAAACAATCCATTGGTCTAATGGGATCTCTTATGCTCTTATTGGGTCTCTGCGTAATCCAACCCGGATTAGTCGGTCAACGAGTCGGACACATGTGGTTAAATCAAAAAATGCTTTATATTTTCTATAGCTTGCTTCTTAGTCTATTAGTTTGGTATGTGTTGCAATTTAGTCCTTAATGTGCCCAAATGTTTGTATATGTTGATTGATTGTCCGAATTGAATTCTGGCTGAACTTGTATTTGTTCCTGTAGCGACTAATTTTTAAAATCATATGGTTCCCTCACTTTTGAAAATATTTATTGGGGAAATTCAGAAGAAAAAAAACTCATATTTTAATGAAAACAAAGGAGTCGCCACCGGTCACTTGTATTAGGTAGACCGAACACCGAAAAACAAAACCATAGATTTATCGAGTTCGGGAGTCGGTTACGAGTGGGGAAGCGTTCGCATCCCCACCACTGTAACACCCTTAACGTATACTCGTAAGCCGAATATACATTAAAGATGTTACGGAGTCATTGAAAGAAATCTTGACTTGTAAAAAAATTTATATACCAAACTTTATTTTGTAGTTTAACCATTTCTCGGTTTTGAATTAAAACTACGCCAGTCTATAGCAGCTAGTTTCGACCCTGAAATGTTTTATAAAATTTATAGATGAGTTATTGTAATAAAAATATTATTCACAATGGAAACTAGGTACACTACCTAGACCATTTCTTAATTTTAAAATTATTACACAATTAGGGTTAAACTATACTTAACTACATAAAAAATCTAACTACTTATAGTAAACCATTTTCTAAATCCATACATTCGTAATAGCTTAGTGAGGCAATAATCTTATTTGACAAAACATAAAATAAAGCAATACGTGTTATACATTAACCTAGCATAGTTTCGGTCTAAGGTAGTATCGTACTAATAAGGTTTTTCATAGACAGTAAATATTCATGTACAAGTAATAATTTTCTAACTTAGTCTAGTTTCCAATACTTCATCATTATCAAATAAATCATACACATGGCATAGTTCACATACATGGCATATTTCATTCACATGGCATAA